>BSBM01000331.1:11480000-11802967 GCA_027924585.1 Larix kaempferi | reverse complement strand
TCAATTCTTTATTAACTATTAATATTATAATTAATTATAAAAATACTAATTATATATTATTATAATAATAATACTGATTATATATTCTTTTAATTATTGATTATTAAAATACTAATTATTATTCTTATTTATTATAAGAAATTGGTGTTGTTAATTACATATGGCTTAACTATATATGCTTTAATTAATAATTATTATTTACTATGATTTAATTATTAATTAATTAATATTATTATTATTATTATAAATATTATTATAATACTAATTGTTATAATAATAATAATAATAATAATAATTATAATTACAATTGTATTTATAATAATAATTTTATTTTTAATTATAATTATTATTATTTTAATACTACTACTACTAATAATAATTATAATAATTATAACAATAATATTATTATTATTATAATAATTATAATATTGTTTTTTTTTTTATATAATAAATATTATAATGTTAGTTATTATTATTACTATTACTATTATAATAATTATTTAATAAATATTAATATACATAATCAATATTATAATATTATTATTAATAATAAAAACAAAAAATTATAGTAATAATAATAAAAATTATTATTATAATACTAATCATTACAATAATAATATTAATAATTATACTATTAACATTTGTAATAACAATAATAATTTTTTTTATAATAAATAATAATTAAAATTGAATAATTTGTTCCGCTAAGTTAACTAGCAAGCCATATTAATAATTAATATGGCTTATATACGTTGATCGGTCTATATCAACCACATTTAAATATGTAACCATGGTTGATATACGTCAATCGGCATATATAAACCATATTAATTATTAATATGGCTTGCTAGTACATATTAGTTCGATATACATATTAATACATATTAGTTCGATGAATAATTTATATATATATATATATATATAAGTAAAAATTAGATAAATCAATAATAAATGAATGTTAATATATATCTATATATATCCAACGACACTACAAAGTATTCATTGCTTATGAACATAACTTTCGGTAAATCACAATTGATTACCAAGGTAAAGAGAAAAACATAAAAAGCACGTGACTATATTAAGAAGTAAATCTTAATATAGTCGATCGCAAATCTATTTTGAACAAAAAAAAGCCAACTCTCGACGCAACTGAAAGATTAGTTCATTAAGTTAAACTGAAATATTTGATTAATTTGAAATTTATATTTTAAAACATAATTAAATATTATTTTTTTATTAATGTTAATAAAAATGATTATACAGATAGGTTTTTATTAATGATTATAAAAATGATTAATGTTAATAAAAATGGCGGAGTTTGTGGGTCTCACACGCTTGACGTCACAATGGGGCTTTCGGTCTTTAAAATCCCCAATGTCCACCGACTGGAGTTGCTTCTTCATTCGATTTGGTTTTTTCGTCACTGATGACCGAAGCCGAGAGTTTCAGATTTCCACGGCATTTTAGCTAGTATGGCACTTTCCAGACATTATCCTCGAACTTGCTCTGCAGTATGGATTTGAGACTTTCTAGACGAGCTGCCCTCGCAGATTAAATTAATCGGACGATTCCTCGCCCAGATGCTATAAATATATATGTCAATGCACCGCTTAAACAACCACCCAGTTCAGTCTTTAGTTCGTTTTCCATTAAATCGCTTTATTACAATGAAGAGTTCCCCGAAGCCCCACGTCGCATTGGTTCCCTTTCAGGCGATGGGTCACTCCATCCCTCTCCTCGACCTCGCAAGACTACTGGCTTTACATGGCGCAGCTATGTCACGACGCCTGCAAACGCCTCCCGGCTAGAAGGAGCAATGGCCGAAGATCAATCTGCGGGTTTGGATATTAGCGCTGTACTCCTTCACAGACCCGCCGTGGAAGGCCTTCCAGAGGGACGCGAGAGCATGGATGTTCTTCCCTCGGATTTGACCGGTCTACTTTTCAATTTCGCCGAGAAGCTTGCAGAGCCCTTCGAGCGCTGGCTTCACCAACAGCTCCAACAAGAACAAGAAGAAGCAGGCCGTTCTTCGCCGGTTTGTATCATCAGCGATATGATCATGCTATGGACTCTGCAGATCGCCGAAAAGTATGGCGTCCCACGATTTGTGTTCACTACAGGCGGGGCCTTCGCCATGAACCTTCTCTACTCCGTCTCGGCTTCAATATCTGACAACGCGTTGCAGAAAGAGGGGGACAGCGTTGTTCTGAGTATGAATCTGCCGAGCCCTCTCAGATTCAATAAGAATGAGATAGCCGCCAACTTATTTGAGCCAGACATATCGAACCGCATGCAGCGTTTCATCGTCCAGACCATACAATCTCTGAGTCATGGCTGTGGAATGCTCATTAATACATTTGAGGACCTCGAGCCGCAACATCTAAGGCACATTAGAAGCCTGACAGGGAAACCCATCTGGTCTGTAGGCCCGGTGCTTCCACCGAGCTCTGCAGGGAAGGTAGGCAGAGGGAAAATGGCGGACATCAACGAAGACGAGCTGGTTCAGTGGCTGGATTCTCAGAGGCCGCGTTCGGTTGCGTATGTTTCGTTTGGAACCCAGACCTTCTTATCGGAATCACAGACCGTTGCGTTGGCGAGGGGGTTGGAAGCCAGCGAGCAACCGTTCGTTTGGGCAATCAAAGTCATGCCCAAACTCGAACCCATGACTGCAGATACAGAGATTCGATCCTATCTTCCTTGTGGCTTTGAGGACAGAATAACAAAGAAGGGGTTAGGGTTAATCATATGGGGATGGGCGCCTCAGCTTCTTATTCTTTCCCACCAGTCGGTCGGCGCCTTTATAACACACTCAGGGTGGAACTCAACGCTGGAGAGTGTAACGCTGGGCGTCCCTATGATCACATGGCCCATGTTTGGAGATCAACATTTCACCTCAAAGCAAGTAGCCGAGCAATTTGGTACAGGAGTTCAGTTTTGCCAGCACCGAGACGGCATTCCCGAGGAGGAAAGAGTGAACAGAGTTGTGAGACTTGTATTGACAGAAGAAGAAGGCAACGATATGAGGAGACGTGCAGAGACATTGAAGGAGATGGCTTCCAAAGCTGTTGGAGAGGGAGGATCCTCGAGATCAAACTTGCAAGCTTTCGTGGGTGAGATGCAGAAGCTGACCATAATGAGATCCCGCAACAAAGAAAAACAAACTGGGGATACCGAATCCGTGCCAACGAGTTCGTGTGCACTACACTCTTAATAATCTTTTAGTTTAAGTTTTATTATCCAACTTTTAGAATATTTTGGATAAAAAGTTACGTTGATCGATTTTCCTTTTTTCTTTTTAACTGTATCGTTTTGAATTAAGAAAATATAATTAACACCAAATGTTTCAAAACCTTTGGACGTTTGATGTTTTCTTTTTTAACTCAATGGAAACTCGTTTTTCTCTAATTCCATTCCGGTTCTGGGTATGATGTGGGTATGAGTTTAATGGATTGCTGATGAATGTACAGTCTTTCTAACTTTTTAACGGTTTTTTAATTTTACTTTCATAACTGGTTGGTTCTATATATATTAAAATTGTTGATTTTGTAAGTGTTGTATATATATTTAAGTTAAGCAAAACAGCATATTAATTATGATTATGCTTTCTCTTTTTATGATTTGTTTTTTTATTAATTAATAAAAAATATATTAATTATGATTTTTATTTTATTTTATGTTACTAGAGTTATCTATGTATGACTCATAAAATCAATTTAAATATGTCTCGTCCTCCTTTAATTCAAAAAAAACATAGATGATACTTCACCTCATATTCAGAGAAATAAACATTTGATGTAAAAATAATAAGCAATTCATTTATTATGTATGACATTGACAACACTATTTAAAATTCAATATATTTATTTTGAAATAACTAATTTTTTTAAATCAATTTTATTAAATCTTTTATAAATATAAATATGGACCTTAACAATTTGTTATAAAAATGGTTTTAATTTAGAAAGCATATAATTAATTGATAACATGTATAAAAAAATAATAAGATATACCACATTTTTTTTTTAAATATATCATATAATTACTTCTTATTTTTTATTTGTTTATAATAATAATTTAACATGTATAAACTAGAAAAACGAAATATAATAGAAATTTATTTTTTTATATAATGTATAATTATTGTATTTGCTTAGGATAATAATACAACATTATTGCATATTTGTTTATACTAATCAAAGAAAAATAACACTATTAATATTTTTTAATATATAAAAAAATGCAACTATATTAATATAAATAAAACATGAATATGCTACCGTGTAACATTTTTACACCTACCACAATATGGACTATTTGGATTATTTGGTTAGTTAATAATGCACTGAAAGTCCCAAAACTTGGTTTTCTATGTAATTTTCACAAGTTTAAACTTTGAAGGTGGTTTAATACTAATACACACATATTATAGGAAAAAAATATTAATATGAAAAATATGTGCCCAATTTACGCTTATCAATGTATTTGGACACATTAATATTATTAATGTGGTTGTTGCTAGTAACAGGTGGGCACATACACATATCTCCAAAAGATTAATAGAATAATATTGTTTAATAATTTTAATGAAATACATATTTAATAGCATTGCTTAATTAAACATAATAATTATAAAATAATTTAATTCATATTAATGTTATTTTGTTGATAATAATAATAATAATAATTATTTATTTATTATTTAATTAAAAATATTAATAGATTAATATTGTTTAATGATTTTAATGAAATACATATTTAAATTTTTTGATTAATAATATTGTTTAGATAAAGAATATTATTATTTAAACAATACTATTATTTTATAATAAGTAATTAAACAATATTATTATAAAATAATTTAATTGGTAATATTGTTATTTAGTTAATGATACTATTAGATATTAATTAATTAATTAATAACTAATATTTTTATTTAGTTAATAATATTATTAGTTAATTAAATAATTAATTATTATATTATAATTTCTTTCTGTAAGTAAGAAGTATTGCATTATAGAAAAAGAGGAGTTACAAAAGGAACAACCCAGCCGAGGCACAGACTTGTTCATTAGAAAATACCACCTTGTTGTTGACCCATAGATCCATACACCCTTATCAATTATGTAGGCCATTGCCCTAAAAGCAGAGAAGAGACTTCTATTCATCTGACCATCCCTATCCTTAAAAGCTTTAAAGCTGCAAAATCTACTACCCAACCAAAAAAAAACAGAACCTAAGATGTTCTTCCCATAGGAACGCAGGCCATATATAAAAAACATAACCCTTATTAATGCGAAATTTCAAATTATTAATGCCTCACATGACCCTTGATAAATGTCACAATGTGACATAACCCTTGATGAACACCGCAATGCAACATAACACTTGATATACATCATAATGTGACATAGCCCTTGATGAATGTCCAATGTCACATTATTAATGTGTCACATCTTGGGCATTGTCGGTGTATACCATTTTTTAATCCTTAATGAATGTCAGAACTCGACATAACCCTTATGTCAAATTAGACATAACCATTGATCAATATGGCAAAGTGACATAACCCTTTATGAACGCCACAATGCAACATAACCCTTAATAAGCATCAAAATGTGACATAATGGTTGATAAATGTCACAATACAATGTAACCCTTGATAAGAATCACAATGGGACATGGCGCATGATGAATGCGGAATGTCAAATTATTAATGTCTCACGCAACCCTTGATCAATGTCACAATGCGACATAACCCTTGATGAACGCCGCAATGCAACATAACACTTGATATACATCACAATGTGACATAGCCATCGCTAAATGTTGAATGTCACATTATTAATGTGTCACATCTTGGGCATTGTTGGCGTATACGATTTTTTAATCCTTAATGAATGTCAGAACTGGACATAACCCTTATGTCACAATGCGACGTAATCCTTGATGAATTCCGCAATGCAACATAACACCTGATATACATCACAATGTGACATAGCCCTTGATTAATGATGAATGTTACATTATTAATGTGTCACATCTTGGAAATTGTCGGTGTATACCATTTTGTAATCCTTAATGAATGTCAGAATTGGACATAATCCTTATGTGAAATTAGAAATAACCATTGATCAATGTCGCAAAGCGACATAACCCTTGATGAATGCCACAATACAACATAATCCTTAGTAAGCATCAAAATGTGACATAATCGTTGATAAATGTCACAATGCAATGTAACCCTTGATAAGCATCACAATGTGACATAGCGCATGAATGCAGAATGTCAAATTATTAATGTCTCACATGACCCTTGATCAATGTGATAGTGCAACATAACCCTTGATGAACGCCAAAATGCAACATAACACTTGATATACATCACAATGTGACATAGCCCTTGATGAATGTAGAATGCCACATTATTAATGTGTGACATCTCAGGCATTGGCAGTGTCAAATTATTAATGTCTCGCATGACTCTTTATCAATGTCACAATGTGACATAACCCTTGATGAACGACGCAATGCAACATAACACTTGATATACATCACAATGTGACATAGCCCTTGATGAATGTCGAATGTCACATTATTAATTGTTGAAATATTATAACTTCTAAGAATATTATTTTTGTACTTTATTATTCCGGAGATGTTTCATTCCTCCGTGAAGACCTTATTGTATATCCAAAGATGTTTTATTCCTCTGTGGAGAATGTGGTAACTTGGGTTATTAGACTTTCCTAGTGGGGGTCGGCCCTATATGAGTCATGTGGGTTAAAGGGGTTATTAGACCACCCTAGTGGGGTCGTCCTTGCCACATTATGTTAAGAGATTAAGTTGGGGCCGGCCTAGTTAATGTAAAAGACAAGTCAGAGATGTGTATAAATAGAGGAGGTGTGTTCCTCATTTAACACACAATACACTCACTTGTGAATAGCGCATAGGTGAGTGAGAGATCTACTATGGAGGAGAAGGAGCTTATGTCTAGGGTTTACATCTTTGTATTTGCTAGCCATCTATATTGAGGAAGCTTTGCTGGGTTTTCTACCACATGAGGGTTTCCCAGGATAAATCTATGCCTCTTGTGTTTATGTTGTGCTTGTTGTTCTTTTAGTGATCCTATATATGATATTGTTGTGAAATGGAATGTAATGCTGATATTTTCTATCTTAGCATATTGAATCTTAACATGGTATCAGAGCTAACCAGAAGGAAGACAATGTATGGCACTTATGACACTTTCGACAATTTGAAGGTTAGGGTTTTATATAGCAAAACCCATTCATCGTGGAACTTTCTTTATAAATCCATTTTGGCGAAGGTTCAGGATCTGAAAAACTTTACACGTCGTAGATAACATCCCCTATACCTTGTGTCCAAAGGACAACCTCTAATTCGTTGTACTTTGTGATTTATGATCAGTACAAGTTAGGGTTTCTTCCTCTTCCAGATCTCAGTCATAAACAGGTGACCTAAGCAAAAAGGTCACAACTTGGGCTAGGAAGATCCAAATGAAATTTCGTAAAAAGTGGTAGGTAGAGCACGGACTGTAGTTTCTCAGGTAAGGTTTTTAGAGGCCGAAGTTGAACCAGTGACACTTGGCACGCCGTACAAGTTCTCTCTCCTATTTTACCCCATAAACAGGTCACATTGCAACACTTGGCATAAATCTCTCTCAGAAATTCCAATTGAGGTCAAAACTGTGGGGTTGGAAAGCTGACAGGTCAAGCTACGATAGCAAGAATTTCAGACCCTGTGGATTCATGATTTCAGAGATGCACCAGAAACAATCAGGTGCATATTTCTTTCAAAACAAAATTGTTTTCTGAGCACCTTCATTCTTGGCTTATCATTGTTGTGAGCATTTAGGGTTTCGGAGAAAGTTGGAATTTTTGGAATCGGAGTCCATGAATGAATGCTACTTAGAAAAATCAAAATTTAGAGAGCAAAATTGAAATTTTTGTTTGTTCAGAAGGGTGGGCTTAATCAAACCCTAATTCAGGATTTTGATCGGAAAGGTGGAAAATTAGGGCTTCTGCAAAAGTTGAAATTTTTTAAGTCTGTGACCACGGCTGGAAGCTCCTCAAAAAAATCAAATTTTAGAGCTTTGGATTGAACCTTTTGATTGAGCAGAAGGGTGGGCTTTATCAAACCCTAGTTTGGGGTCCTGTCCAGTGAATCCAGAAGTTTCAAAGGCAATTTTGAGGGGTCAAAATTTTGCAGTTTTCAAAATTGAAGTATACCAGCTTGATCAGATCAGCAAACCACATCTTTCCATCCATTCAGAATTTTGAAATTCAAAATTTGAAATTCAAAATTCAAAATTTTAGGGTTTCTCTGACAAACCCTAATCCAGCTCGAGATCCAGTTTTAGCAAATCAAAGTGGATTGGGTTAAAAGAAATCCTAACAGGTATGACTTGAGGAGATACAAGTATGTGTTGAAATCTGTTCATGATTAATTTTATGATATGTTTGTCTTCATATTATTAAGGTTATTACAATCTTGATTAATCTTAGAAGTATGAATGTATGTGAATGATAGAAGACATTCATTGATTAGGGTTATATGATTGTACTAATGCACCTATAGTTTTGTATGAGAATGATGTTGTCTACTAACAAGATACAGGTACACCAAGACCATGATGACATGAAGACAAAGACTCATTCATAATCTTTGATCACATAGAAGCTCCACTTATAAGGTATGTATGACCTTGTTCTACTATTGTGATATCCCTCCTTTATAACCTATACACTTGTAATTGTAATTGATATTTGGATCGGTTCATGGTGATCGGAGCACTCTACACTTCATTGAACTCTTTTCTAGTGTGATATGCTTGGGATTTCATAAGATGAAGCTTGGTTTTTGCAAGGCACTTGGCACTAGCATACTTGTGCCACAACCTGCTATTCAATTCGATGCTCCTCAAGCATTAAGGTAGCAATTCTTGAGTGGATATTGGTCGCCAGCTTTTGATTTTGAGCTACGGTTTCCTCTCCATAGTGGATCCAACCTCCTGTCGTGTTATTTCCCATAATCCTTTCGGCTCTAAGATTGGAGAGCAATCTGCATCCGTTACTTAATCCAAATGCTATGGACGTTGTTAAAGTTAGCGTTGTAAGTGGTTCGATAGACCATAAACTCACGGGAGGAAGAGTGGCTTTTTCTCGCTATTTAGAACTCCCAACCTCCAGCATACATGGCATTGTCTCCAAGAACTCCATCTGTCTGGTGACTCGTCTAATCGAGGCGGACACTACAAGGAGAAGATACGCTTGGGGAAGATATTTTGAGATACGTTTGGGGAAGATATTTTGAGATACGTTTGGGGAAGATATTTCCAGATACGCTTGGGGAAGATATTTCGAGATACGCTTGGGGGAAGATATTTTCAGATTATTCCTTTTTAAGAGATCAAGAGGGACGGCTCAGGGGCAGGAAAAATTAGTGATCGAGGGGAGCAGGACTCACGAAGGAGGAGCGAGAGAAAACTTTAATGGTGGTACAGACCTCGGTAGTTTCCATCTCGGCGAATGCCTGTCCAGATAAGTAATTCTTTTCTGTTTACCACTGGATCCTGATTGATTTTCGGGCATCCTTATACTTTAGATTGGTATACGATACAAGATATTGCTAACTTGAAAGTGTCATGCATTATAGGATTGGGATTTTAAACTTAAGTGTTATGAGTTATTAGTCTTATTTCTATAGTATTGCTTCTGCGTCGAAGCATATTACATATTTTCAAGGACAGAGTAGACCTCTTTCTCAAATCGAGGATATCGATCTGCGTTAGAATCTTTCGAAAGGTTAATGCACTGAGATTGTGGTTGTTGGTTATGGTTTGGTGACATTTGCCCGCTAATTAGAGCATCGGGATATATGTCTACAGATAAAACTTCTTGGTTGAAGTATTTGACCCCTACAACACAATCGCAGACAGAGGGTAGTCCATCATAGATGAAGACCTGCGTCTTTTGCATGGGGTTTGAGTTAGTAAATGCTCTGTTTATATTTTTCTCCTTCCAGATCAGAAATCGAGATCTGCGTCTTCTGCATGGGGTTTGAATTAGCAAATGTTGTTTATATTTTTCTCCTTCCAGATCAGAAATCGAGATCTGCGTCTTCTGCATGGGGTTTGAATTAGCAAATGTTGTTTATATTTTTCTCCTTCCAGATCAGAAATCGAGATCTGCGTCTTTTGCATGGGGTTTGAGTTAGCAAATGCTCTATTTATATTTCTCTCCTTCCAGATCAGAAATCAAGATCTGCGTCCTTTGCATAGGGTTTTAGAGTTAGCAACTCTACAGTTTATATCTCCTTCCCGATCAGAAAGCAAGATCTGCGTCTTTTGCATGGGGAAAATGGCAAGTCAGAGGAGAGGGAAGAGTCTTGAAGTCTACGGTGGCAATCCTTGGGAGAAGAGCATTCGGATTTCAGTCCAGATGAAATAGCTCTCAGCACTGAGATTGGGAATATCTTTGTGTGATTAGAGGATCGCAGGTCTGTATTCCTTCGTAAGCTATACCGAATCATAAATTAATCTTTGGGGAGAAAGGAAAATGATCCAATAGATCTCGGTTATACAGATTACGCTGTACGAATACATTTTTTTTTTATCTCTGCCATCGTAATATTGGTTGACCAATAGTGGTGTCCTCTGTATGCGTGAGTCTTTGTATTTTGTTAATAATTGTTGTGAAACCCTTTGTATCTATGGATAGTATGGAAGCGCTAACTCAGAGTTTAGTTTTGGCTTGTCTTATCCTGCAAACCCCCCCAAGAACTCTGTGTATTGTAATGTTGTTGAGAAATTTTTTAACCCCACAGATCTACATTTATATAGTGCAGCTAGGAAAAGCGTTAACCATGGAGATCTCCTTTGTGGTATTATTTCCACAAAAGCTCTGACTCAGTTCATCTCGGCTTATATGTAGGAGAGGCTTGTGTTTCTACTTTATATATAACTTTGTTATAACCCTACTAATGCGTAGAAGATCTCCTCTGTGTTTTAAAAAATATATGTTGAATGCACTTAGCAATATATGATTGTTGCATCTCATTTATACCTATTGTTTATAGTGTTTGCCTGAGATAGTTACAATTGTTGGTTGCCACCCGTGTGGAGTCGCATAGATCCATAGGATCTTGCTTAATATCTGCGTTTTGGGTTTTGCTTTTATTTCTTTTTATATCATGGAGTGCAGCCGTTTGGATTGCTGCTTATAGAAAATATACATAGTCGCTTAAGAGACTTGGGTAAAGAAGAAATTGTTGAATGCAACAAATTGTGTTGCCGATGTAACCTCCTCTTGATGGATAATATATATGATGAACAATCTTGGTGGACGTAGCCCCCAAATTTGGGGGTGAACCACATGTATATCGCGTTGTCCCCTTCTCATTTGTGTTTTGTGATTTATTCTTCCTTTGTCTCTTTCTTATGGGTTTCATGTGATTTATTCTCATTGTTAGAGGTGATTTAAAATGTGAAGGAATTCATTCAAGTTAGTAGTACTCAATGTGTATTAAAATGAGTATGTTAGATAGAGCATTGACCTTTATGTTTGTTGGTTGCTTCAGGAAACTTACTATAGATGGTAATATTCCAATTATATTTAAAGGTCATAAGGAGTTGTTAAATGATGTAATAACTTATAGATACTTTGATGTGAAAGATGGTTCTACGAGCTTAAGAAAATATGTAAATATGAGTGGATGTTATTGCTTAAGTATTATAAATGACACTTATAGAATATTGAATAGAATGTTCATCATCGATGAAGATAGTGGGGTTAAGCTTCCTCAATATTCTAAGTACAAGGCATAAACCAAACCAACATAAGGTCTTTAAGAATTGATGGTTGGTGTATGGTTGTCATGTGATTATTGTTAAATGTATTGAATGGTTATTATGTTTTCCATGTGGATCTTATAAGTGTATGGTCCCCTGATTCTATAGTTTTTAGTCTTTATCTTATAGTAAAAACTCTGGGGATTCGATGCATTTGGCATGATGGAATTGCGTATATTCATATCGTGTGGTTGAAGGCATTAAATGGATCCGCATTTGTAATCTATGTGGCTTTTGAATTAACTTTTGTGTAACTTTATGATTCTTTGTTTAAATTAGATGCTTGTGTCATTATTATTTTCAATGTATATTATGTCAAGTGTGATTTGGTTAATGTCTAGAGGACCAAGAACTTTTATTTTTCTCAAAATAACACTAACATATTCATGGAGATGTCACAACTATGCTTAACCTATGAGATATGAAGGTTCTAGCACAAGATATCTAAACCATTGAAGAGAACGAAGAAGATATTGTTTGGGTATGTTAAGACATAACCAAGTTTGATCATCGAGGTATGTTTTCCTATATCAAGTTAGAATCCTACTTTGTGTTAGGATCTTAGGTAAGTATACCTATGTATGAAATGATCATGACCATACATACTTAAGATTATCATGTGTTGATAGTATTGAGATTATACTAATGAATGTATGTTTGTGTATGAGATCATTAGAATGACACTAGTGCACACTTAAGCATGCATAGTGGTACAGAATGAATAGAAGTTCAAAAGACATATAGAGATCAAGCGGGAGGCAACCACACAAACATAAAAGATAAGCATTTGAGTTGTTATTTGAATATCTGAATAAGTTAATGATATTGCTCGTAATAGTTGCATGCGTATTTGTATTCGTAGAATATATCATGCGTAGTGTGAGCATTCATATAGCATTGAACAATATACTACTAATATGCATATGATGGGTAAGTTGGACAAACATTCCATTGTTGCTTGTCTAGAATGAAACCTCTTTGATGACATGCTGAGAGCTGTGCACACTCTTGATAGTATGTTCTGGTAGAGATGGAAGGCATCTAGATAACCACTATATGCATACATGATATGGAAATGTGTTGTGCCAAAGTATTGGTCAAGATAGTTGTATGACTATGTGAATCATATCAGTATGCATAGTAGGTTATCATGTCAACATAATTTGATGATTATGAATCATTACTAATCATGTGATTAACTTTGATTTGTAGAAAAGATCATGTGCTATGATGATGAACACCTGTTCCAAAGAACGAGTGATGGATGTTCAACAAGAAGACTTACAAATCAAACATATTATAGAAGGCTCGTGGCTAAAAGATTCTCTTAGAAAGAAGAAGAGGAATATCATGACGATATGTTTGCTCCAAGTGGCTAGATAAGACCATTCTCTTAATGGTGTAATTGAAGAAAGCTTTGTACGGGCACCCAGGATCGATAGTCATTTGATGAGCTTAATGATCACCATGGGTGATGCAGATTTCAACCTTTGCTACAAGGGTGAAGATGGTGTCTATATACATATGAAATTTTTCTCTTAGATGGATGCAAGAAGTTAGAATGATCTTGAGGATCATATCACTAGACCCATCTGACGAGAGATGGCATGGATAGATATGCAAAAGATCACTCAATGCAGAGTGTGAATGATGTTCAGTCACAGAATTGATAGCTTCTTGATAAGATTGGGCTTTACCAAAAGTAAAGTTGATCCTAACCTTTATCTTAAGGTTATGGAAGATGAACATGTCATACTATTATTGTATGTGGATGAGCTCTTTCTCACACGGAATGAGAAATAGATGATGGAAAGCAAGAAGAAGTTCTCTTCAAAATTTGAGATGAAAGATCTCAGATTGATGCACTACTTCCTAGGTCTGGAAGTATGGCAGGGCCCAAGAGGAATCTTTCTCAACCAGGGAAAGTATGCTGTGGAAATATTGAAGAGATTTGACATGTTGGAATGTAAAGCCATGGCCACTCCCATGGATTCCAAATTGAAGTTATTAGTTGATGACTCATCAGAGTTAGTGGATATGACTCTATACAGACAGATTATTGGGTTGTTGGTGTATATGACGATACCAAGCCAGATATATGCTTTGCTGTGAACACCTTAAGTCAGTATCTTGTGGAACCTAGATGCAGTTTCAAAGCATGTGATGAGGTACCAAAAGGGTATGATAGACTTTGCTCTATGTTATTTTGGAGATCATGAATTCAGATTGTATGGCTACACAGATGTTGAGTGGGAAGGAAGTGTATCAGACAAGAAGAAGCACATTGGGACGATGTTATTATCTGGGATCTTCCATGATCTCATGGTTTAGCAAGAAGCAGTCTAGTGTGGCTCTCAGGTCAGCTGAAGCGGAATATATTACGTCTTGCTCTGCTAGTTGTGAAGCGATATGGCTTTGGAAGTTGTTATCAAGATTGTTTGACTTAGAGATGGACCCCACTATGATCTTGTGTGACAACCAGATTTGTATCAAGATGGATGAGAATCCAGTGTTCCATGATAAGTCAAAGCACATAGAGATCCGATATTTTTATATATGGGATATGGTGCAGAAAGGAGCTATCAAGCTCGAGTATGTGAGCACTGATGAACAAGTTGCTGATGTATTGACCAAAACCTCTGTCTCGAGTAAAGTTTGAGTATTTCCAAGACAAGCTTGGTGTAGTTCAGAAGGACCCTACTCGAAAGGGGGAGTGATGTGGTCGCTGATGATGAGATTTCCTGCATCGACAGAAAGGTCGATGATGTGGATACATGTATTGATGATATTGATGGTGAGGTCGATGATGTGGATACATGTATTGATGATACCGATGGTGAGGTCGATGATGTGGATACCTGTATTGGTGATATTGACGATGAGGTCGATGAGTGGTCCTTAGACTTGGTCTAAGTTGTTACCTACCCAAATTCTGAAAATATTATTTTATTTGCAAAATACTTTATGTTAAATTTTAATTTCAAAGTTTTGAAATTATGACCAAGTTTGGTCAAGGATGAATGTAATTACTGATTATTATTATTTAAATAAATTAAGTAGGAGACAAACATCCAAGGGAACTGTTAAATGAGTGTTCACTGACCCACTAGGAGGAATGGAAGCTGTTGGAAAGCATGGGGCAGATGGCAACAATTGCACTTCACCATTAGCTGTTGGTTATGGGACAACTACCCCTAATAATGTGGCATTATCCACAGGTGGTGGGAGTGGGCAGGCAGCTCATTTAATGACCAAGTAACAACTGAAAAGGCCTAGGAAGCCTACAGAAGGAAAATTTGAATTGAGCAGGCAGCTCTTACACAATATTTTCTACAAAAATATTCCTCATGTGCATCAGGTGATCACTGCGAGATTCGAATAGGGAGGCTAGTTGTGAGTGCAATCATAAGTCTCAAACTATTTTGATAAGGAGAACCAGATCTACTGGGGTAGGTCTTTGGACTGCTAGTTTTTAAAGATTGGACAATTATTGCTACTGCAAGTGGAGATCCTAAGCTTTTAGGTTTCTTCCTCCTGGTGGTTCAGTGACCAGGCTTGGGGGCCCTAAGGCAAGTAACTTGGCTGTCTTCAAGAATTGGTTGGGTGGAACAGGCTGCTTGGGTTGTTTGTTTCCCTACAGAATAAGCAGGTTTTACTATCTCCTAAATTATTTAAGTTAATAGTTTTGTTTAGTAAAAATTAGTAATCTCTGTTTTGAAAAAGAATTGATTCTAATTTTGTTTAAGTCTGAATTGATAATCCATCTCTACATTTTTCCACATGCTGTTATTTGCATCGTACTCTAGTATAGAGAGGCAAATTAAATAAAGATGAGAGATAGGCAGACTGACATGGATTGGATAGATAAGTACAGTAATTGAAATGTTTTTCATTTTCTATCGTATAGTTAAATATAGTAAAGATTTACTGTATATTATCTGAATGATACAGGAAATTTTTATTATTTCATGAAAAACAAATATTGTTTAACTTTAGCACAAAACACATATTTGTTTTCTTATCTCTATTATTCACATAGTAAATAAATGCAATTTAAGACTTTCATTTATCACATCTTCAATTAAATAGTATAAAGAAACACTTCCCATTACAGAGAATTAAAAACGTAGCATACAGAGTGTGATGAGCTCCGGCTCTAAATTCTATTTCATTAAAAACTTAACCCAAAACATTTCAGAGTTCAAGTTTCGAACCCAACACAGGTTTCAGTTTTTACAAAGAAAGCATCCGCATACCAGATCGACATTACATTGTTTTTCTTAAAACAAAAACTACACAGGGTTTATCCCCACCCTCTAAGCTTTTAAAATGAGTATTGAAAACTCTCAACATCGACGAGCTAAGCATCTAAATAGGCCATGTAACATTTAAACAAGACGAGGGTCATCTCCTTGTACAATATTCATTTCAACATAAAAGTTCTTCAAAGAAACTTGACTGATAGACAACGCCGAAAACATGGTGGAAATATTTGTTACACAGTACATGAAAACCTCATCAACCAAGTCTGAATGGGCACCTATGAGGGTTTGAGACCTGGAGCTTACCAGGAATGGAGGGTTTCCAACCTTTTCCAAACCCTTGACCAAACCGACATTCGAATCCTGTACCTATCATAAAATTGTCAAAGGGTTAGACATTGATTAAATACGAGCTGTAAGTTAAACTTTTCAGACATATCTGAGTCTTATTAAAAAAATAAACTTACCTTTAGCAACAGCGACTGAGCTCCACATTTTTCACCAGCAAATGATGAACTCCATGTATAGACCGATACCAGGATACTTTTCTCTCTTCACAGAAGTATTTTGCTTCCACTCAAACTTAGAAATGAAACTATATCTATCAACTCGATAGCATTTCAAACCAAAGATATAACATTCTACCACAACGCCATGACAGCAGAACGAAACCTACAACTTTCAACCTAACCCTACAGGTCTCGAGTTCGAATCCTCTTACATTTCTTCTAACCCTAACATCAAGCAGCCTATCGGCTTCACTACCCGAAACAATAGTGAATAATGAAAGTCATTAACTCTCTATCAATCAACACAATGAAGAAATGCTAGGGTTGCATCCAACGTTCCAGATTCATCACAATCAATAATCACAGGAGTTCCAACAAGGTTACATTGGGTCAAACAATAACTGTATTTATTGCTCCATCATTTCACAAGCACGGCCTTGCCACCTTGGCTCACAATGGATTGTTCTACATCTAGCTCAGAGGATTTCAAACATAGAAACTTTACATAGTGGCTTTCGCAGTCACTGTTGCATTGTTTTGTATTACATAGAAGTGCTAACAATCCTCTTCACCATGGAATATGGGTCGATCCATTAATGCAGGATCGATACACTATCTCCATGCCAGCTCGAAGCACATGTCGAGCTTTAAGACCTTTCAACCTGTCCATTCATTAATAAATACATGTTAATACCATATATATTTCAAATGATATAATTCCAAGCTTGGTCACGAATTAGATTGTAGTGATATGTTATATTGATATTAAAGTTTTATATATTATTTGTAGTCATGTTCATAGTCATAGTATTAAGTTTCAATTATATGTGAGTTTAACTTTGTGAACATTATTCAATTATAAATCATAAGGCTTTTATATATAGTGTGGATAGTTAAACGTTGTCAATTTATTGCAAAGGTTAGTAATTCATAAGAATTATAATGTTAACATTGTAATTTCAATTATTATTTATACTTCTTCATAGTTCTCATTTTTGCAAACATTAAAAAGATAGAGTTTGCATTATTGGTATTTCAAACTAATCCAATGATTAGATATTAGCATAAAAACCATGTTAATACTATGTACTTCATACCCCAACTTCTTAATGCAAGCATTTAATGGTTTTAGCAATACAATTACTACATTAGCACTATACAGGTATTAATTACCTTAAGACGACGACAAAAGCCAAACTACAACAACGTCGATGGTCACGACAACGAACTTAACAGCATGCAAACTTTCTAGACAACATTGTTTTCAACATTGATGAATTGTAAGACAGCGTTGAAAACCAGTAAATAGCACTAAGCATTCCATACCTGTAGATACTTTGTTTTCGTAAAAGAATTCACAACATTTTATTATTCGACGTTGAATTGAATTACACACGTACTCTTAAACTATGCAGTCATTGAACTTCTTACCTGTCGTCTGCACATAGAAACATCTCAAATGCCTTAGCGTTGCAGCTAAGTAAACTCCAGGGTACCTCATAGGACACCCTTGGACATCAAGATAGCAAACTGTCAGAATCTTATCAAAAGAAAAGTATCGCATCATATTTCTAACATTTCCGTGCATTTATTACATTAAGCATGTTTGTCAAGAGTGTGTTAAGCTGTCATTATCAAAATGTTTCTAACTCAGAAATTAAATTATGTTTAGTGCGAAACAACTTCTTAATCAATGTTGTCGTAATCAAGCATTTATTATTTCTGTAGCTATAATTATCTTATTTAATGCTATTTTAAAAAGTTTTAAATTTTTATGAAAATTCGGGATGTTACATAAGTTGAAAAGTGGATTGTATCATCCTTGGACACATGTCCTTAAAGAGATCCGTAGACATATGTCTTTGAGAAAGAAGTCCCTAGTGGACGAGAGGGATTGCATCATCCCTGGACTTCGGTCCCCTGAATTGATCCGTAGACATATGTCTCCGAGAAAGAAGTCCCTAGTGGATGAGAGGGATTGCATCATCCCTTGACTTCGGTCCCCGAAATTGATCCGTAGACATATGTCTCCGAGAAAGAAGTCCCTAGTTGACAAGAGGGATTGCATCATCCATGGACTTCGGTCCCCTGAATTGACCCATAGACATCTGTCTCCGAAAATTGGTGATAGGACTGCATTGTCCCTAAACGTTTAGTTCAAAATGTACGTGATAGGACTGCATTGTCCCTGAACATTGAGTTCAAAATGTACATGATAGGACTGCAATGTCCCTGAACGTTTAGTTCAAAATGTACGTGATAGGACTGCATCGTCCTTGAACATTTGGTTCAAAATGTACTTGATAGGAGTGCATCGTCCCTAAACATTGAGTTCAAAATGTACATGATGGGACTGCATCGTCCCTAAATGTTTAGTTCAAAATGTACGTGATAGGACTGCACCGTCCCTAGTCATTTGGTTCAAAATGTATGTGATAGGACTGCATTGTCCATAGACATGAGAGGTGTCTTAAATGGATCATGATTGATCATCCCTAGACAGTGATCCCATAATTCTGAAAGGAATGATAGTCTTAAATATTGATCCTTAGACTACAATCCTGTAATTCCGAAAGGAAGGATTGTCTAAGATGTGAATAGTGGACAAGGATCCCATAATTCTGAAAGGAAGGATCATCCAAGTGTGGTAGCTTCGTAAAGACTGGGTCCCATAATTCTGAAAGGAAGGATTGTCTGAGCACCACCAATGTTGATGGACTATAATCTCGTAATTCCAAAAGGAAGGATTTTCCATGATCCCGTAATTCTGAAAGGAAGGATCACCAGAGTTGATGGACTAGAATCCCGTAATTCCAAAAGGAAGGATTGTCCATGATCCTGTAATTCTGAAAGGAAGGATCACCAAAGTTGATGGACTGGAATCCCGTAATTCTGAAAGGAAGGATTGTCCACGATCCCATAATTTCGAAAGGACGGATCATGTGTATTGCAGAGTATGCTGCGATGATGATACTGTTGATCGAGATGATCCAAATGATGTTGATCGAGATGATCCAGATGATGATGATCGAGATGATGATACTGTAGATCGAGATGATCCAAATGCTGTAGATCGAGATGATCCAGATGCTGTAGATCGAGATGATCCAGATGTTGTAGATCAAGATGATTCGGAGATGTTTTATTCCACCGTGGAGAATGTGGTAACTTGGGTTATTAGACTTTCCTAGTGGGGGTTGGCCCTGTATGAGTCATGTGGGTTAAAGGGGTTATTAGACCACCCTAGTTGGGTCGGCCCTGCCACATTATGTTAAGAGATTAAGTTGGGGCCGACCTAGTTAATGTAAAAGACAAGTTGAAGATGTGTATAAATAGAGGAGATGTGTTCCTCATTTAACACACAATACACTCACTTGTGAATAGCATATAGGTGAGGGAGAGATCTTCTATGGAGGAGAAGGAGCTCATGTCTAGGGTTTACATCTTTGTATTTGCTATCCATCTATATTGAGGAAGCTTTGTTGGGTTTTCTACCCCATGAGGGTTTCCCAGGATAAATCTATGTCTCTTGTGTTTATGTTGTGCTTGTTGTTCTTTCAGTGATCCTGTATATGCTATTGTTGTGAAATGGAATGTAATGCTGATATTTTTTGTCTTAGCATATTGAATCTTAACATTAATGTGTCACATATTGGGAATTGTCGGCGTATACCATTTTTTAATCCTTAATGGATGCGAGAACTCGACATAACCCTTATGCCAAATTAGATATAACCATTGATCAATGTCGCAAAGTGACATAACCCTTGATGAACGCCACAATGAAACATAACCCTTAATAAGCATCAAAATGCAAAATAATGGTTGATAAATCTCAAAATGCAATGTAACACTTGATGAGCATCACAATGTGACATAGCACATGATGAATGCGAAATGCCAAATTATTAATGTCTCACATGATGGAATATCCTGAATTTTGGACTGACTATTTTATGATGTTATATTGGGCCACGACCCAAGCACATATTATTTATCCTTTTGTAGACTGACATATTGGGCATGGACCCTGATTGAATTTCATTATTTGATTATATACTGGGAAAGGAAGCCCCAATGTTCTGATTTATGTTTTTACCATATGATGTGGGTACAAAACCCTAATATACTGAGATGACCTTTCCTTACATACTGTGCAGTGATGTGAATAACATAATTGACTTATATGGTGTATTGAGTGTGGACTTGGAAACACACAGATTACCTACGTAGTGGGAAAAAGCCCCGATGTACCTATAGAAAATATGATGTACTGGGAGTAAGCCCTGATGTACATTGAGTGTTGGGCACAAGCCATGGAGCACTCCAAGCTTGATAAACGAATACTAGATCCGAGGCAACTTAAATATTCTAGATGTGCCTCACAACCACATTCTAGCACTAGTGTTGAGCAGGGACTATGGAATTGCACTAGAGTAATTCCCATGTGAGAGTGTTGAGTTAAATGGCTCTGAAGAGCACTCAGGGTTACGGAGTTTCAAAGTGTTGAGTCGGAAAGACTCTAAAGATCACTTTTATTACATTTATTTAATTGACTAAATGATTCATCGTTTTATCCATCATCACCTACTACGAGAGTTACCATGTTAAACGAGGGAGTCCGACATGCAAAGAGAGAGACTAGAGGTACCTAACCAAGCTGACCAAGACCGTCCAAATGAAGTGGACCGTGTCCCTAAAATTTAAAGAGAAAAGAGTGTCATGTGATGACACATAACTAAATAAAAGATAATTATCAGTAGTCTTTTATGACTAAACTGATTAAAGGCCTCCAAGTTATTATTATTATTATTATTAAGAGCTTTAAATAATAATGGTGTTAGTATTTAATTATGGGATATAATTAGTGTATCTGATTTATGCATTAGTTAATATTTTAAATGATGTATTAATAGTTAAGTGAAATATATTTAATATAAGAATAATTATTAGTATAATTGTTGTTATTATTAAGAGCATAAATCAAAAGGACTTATAGTCAAACAATTGGAAAAGTCCTAGTTCAAGAGGACTAGATATTTAATTAAATAAAATCTTTTAATTATTAATTATTGAATTAAAGAAACTAATTACTTCAAGAGTCCTAATTCAAGACTTCCCTATTTAAAGAGGGAAGATCTCAAGTTTTGGGGATCATCTATCATTCTTGGTTATTATCATTCTCTTATGGTAGTCCAAGAAAACTATTCCGCTCCAAGAAGCTGAAGCAACCTTACCTAAAAATTCTCAGAACTGAACCAGAAGTGGATCTAGGGGCTCTACCACTCATTGCATGTTGGAACCAAGCTCGAGGGGATCTAGATAGAAACAACACGGTTCAAGGGTCAAGGTTGGGAGGAACGTGGTAGCCCCAAAGTCATTGTAACAGATCAGTTGAGCTCAGAGGGCTCTACACTAATTATTGTTTGAGTGTGCAGGTTACTTCAGGAAGGGAGCAAGCTACATAGTAATTAGGTACGAAATATGAATCTTCAGTTTCAAGTTATAATAGATGGTTAGATAAGTAACATAGGATGCTTCCCTAGCATCACTTAGGCTAGTTTCATTTTTCATCATAAATTGGTTTAAATACCAACTTGCTGATAAGAACAAAACAGATAGCATTGTTGTAGGCTAGGATCAGTAGAATGTCTAGCAAGTTCCTGTGCTAGACATCCTAGCAAACTCATAACCTAAAATTTGGATCTCAAGAATTTAAATAAACTTAGGTTTCTCCTTTAGGGTAGGACTATTGCAGTTATATATTTAGTTTTCCATTTTCTGAAACAGTGTTTAATTTTCCTAATCTTCATATAAGCTAATATATGAATGTTGTGTACTTTAGTATTTCTATTCCTATTATTTCCACTAAAACCCTCCTGCAGGTTTAAAACATCAAACATAAAATAAATCTAGCTAAGAGTATTCTTGAAACTACTAACCCTGACAGGAAAATAATTGCATACATCGAATTAAAGTTCCAAGAAATAAAGGCAGGTTTGAGCATTTCCTTTATCAACGATTAAATCAACTACTACCACGATAGCACACAAAACTTCGCTAAGTGTCATTTGCCACCAACAGTCAACGCATTGCCAAGAATTAACACATCAAGTAACTTCCAGGATTCATGATTTATAAAAATTAGTATCTGACATTTCATTTCCTACAGCTAAACTTTTGGATAAATCCCAACAAGTATCATTTCAAAAATCAAACAGTCCACGGCATTCAAATTTTCATTAACATAATATTTCACAAGTCGTGAGATCAAACCCCATCCAAACTATGCTATTCCCTAAATGCCACAAGCATAGCGTTGGTACAACAACCCATACCCTCTAAAGGGTCAGACCAAATAGCAGCTAGGGTCACAATTCCCATTTAAAACACAGAAGGGGTTTCACCGTATTCATCAAACCAATTCATACACGATATTATACAGAAAAATCAACAAATGATGGTTACAATGATCGATTCCCACTACTTCATTAAAGATCCCGTTGTCTTCTACCCATTTCAAATAACTAGAAAATGCAGAGGTAAGAACCCAGGGCTTCTCAGACTTATAGACAAACAACCATAGGGTTATGTATTCCCTCCACTCGATATTTCCTTCAAAACAAGCAGGGCTCTACTCTTGTACATTTTACAACATGAAGCCATCAAATCAAGAAGACCACAAAGTGGAGCAACAATACCAAAAAACGTAGAAATATATACATCCCCTTCATTGGGTTAAATACAAGTTCATTTTCAAATAGAAAACGTAGATAGTGTTACGACTTCACATGAATTAAAAACACAGAGATTTAGACAGGGTACCAACCCTCATAATTATTAAACAAAAGGACATTTCAGGACCCTTACACATACATTTTTGGAAACATAAATATGTAATGTAAACCCCAGTTCGTCTTGGGCACCATTTCCAAATAAACAGAAGTTCAATCAAAATCAAATACAAAGGTAGATAGCCAAAACCTCATACTAGAATCCTCTAGAGTCGGCAAATGACATTTAGATACCTGTTCACACAACAGTCTAGCCAAATGGTGACTTCCAGGAACACAAGATGTGTCAAAATGAACTCAACCAAGTTCACAAGTTCCCAAATAAATACACATCAACAGTAACCCCCACAGTGGCGAAAGGAGGAGCTAAGAGATGGCAATTTTTGGACTTACCACTATCCAACATCACCACTATTGATTATTGACCACGCATAAGAGAAAACCCAAGTCGAAACCTGCAACCAAACGTGCCAAACAAAGTCAAAACCATATATCACAATTTTTATAAAATTGAAAATAGCAAGGTGTTGGCGGGAAATACTACCCTATAGTGAGGAAATAGACACTATCAACTTAAGGGGGTGACAGGTAAACATATTGATTGCATTACATAAGCGTTTATAAAGGGAAATAGATCAGAGACCTTGAGGACATACCTTATGAATGAAGTTTGATCCTAGATTTTTTCCAATCTTGCGCTCGATCCTCCACTCGATCTCCCGTCCAATAAACTTGCAACACAAAGACCTTTCTCAGCATACCTTGGCCAATATAATAATGATGGAATTGAAAATTAATTCAAACATTAATCATTAACCAACATTGATCCAAACAAATACATAGTCCATTAAGCATTTGATTTGGGACGAGAAATATGTTTCAACCTTTTATTGCCAAAAACATATGAATGATACAAAGTATACCTGACTTTGCAGCATGCTCATGCAACCTGATCCTAGGCTCCTGCTCCTCTCTGACTTCAAAGTTTCTCTAGCATAACCACCTTCAATACAAGCTTCTAATATAAGAAGAGTCTCTCTATGGCTCTCTTGTCTATATGTCTCTAACCCCTCTCTTCAAACCTCCTTGTATTTATAGGACAAAGTAGGCAGTTCAGGTCGAGAGGTGGTTGAAGGGGAAGTTGGGGAACCAACTGCAACTAATCCCAATTCATAAAATTAATATTTTTTTGATCATATTTTAAGATGTGCGCGACTATTTCATAGTGGAGTAGCGCACAGTGCGTGACTACAGTTTTTAACAACTAGTGTTTGCTAGTTTTTTTATGATGTGCACTAGTTTACTGAAGTAGAGTAGCGCATACCAGGAGGTGTGTGCTATTATATAGCTTACAAATTAGGGCATATGCGTTGGTTTTCTTAATAAGAGTAGCGCCCATGCCAAAATATGATACTTTTAAGGGTTTTGTCAGCTTACAGGAAGGTGAGTTAGTTCAAAGTGTCATCTGAGGTTATCATGCTCTTCAATCCAAGTTGTCCTTTTGTGTGATCAACAGATCAAGGTGATCACAAACGGATAAGGGCATATTTGACCTATAATATATTCCCCCTAATGTGTGATATCAAAGGGAAACGATGGCCGAAATACATTATAATCCAAAGCCAGAGGAGGAGCAAGAAACTGTAGGACCAAGTCACAGAAACACCTAAAACAAAGATCAAGGTCAGCGAGCAATTACATTCTCGACATCATATATATGTGCAGTGTGATACAACATGATCTCCTATACATAACGAGGAGATGTATATATAGCATGGCCACTTGAAATACAAGCGTGGATCCATGTCAAACTTAAGAGATCATAGCCATAACAACAAACTGGATCTATGTCTTATGGAGAGCCTAATATAAGTGAGGCTCAGTCTTGCACAACTTGGGTGATAACATAATGAGGTAATGTCATCAACATCCCAAGGTCTTCATAAAAAACAACCCAAGGTACAAACCCTAACCATGTGAATAGATGAGCTGACAATCGAACATGGGGGGTATCGTTTGATTACCGGTCATTGATGTATACCGTTAACAAACGCGAGGGCTTCCACCGATAATGATAATGGGGCCCAAGGTACCTAGTACGATCTGACAAGTGTGAATAAGTGGACTTGGAGTCGAACACTTGGGGATCCTGTTGAATAAGAGACATTGATGTATTCTCATAATTCAACAGTGAGGAAAATTGCCACTGGTGACTGCAATCTCCAAGGTACTAACCGAAACTATAAACTTCGTTCCCAGAGCAAAGTGAGTTGATGTCGATGGGAAGAAGTCCGTTGGAAGGGAGGCCTTAAGGCATCCTCCATCATCCAACACGAGGGACACTCAACTGGTATGAGCTGCTATGGAGTAATATATGTAACAATACTGACACTAGGATGGCCGACATATGAGGTCAAGGTAAACTGCAGAATGGATGACACAGGGTATATCCTTGAATAGTGAGCACGACACAAAGTGACTTAGGCAGTTTTCAACATAATGGGGAAAATGATATAAGCCTGTAATGTAGGAGACATTAGTAGACCCTCCATATGGTTGGAAGAATAACCAACCGGGGGAGTAAACAACTCGGAGATCAGGTTTACCCTAATGTCAAAAACTAAACCCAACCGACATGATAGACTCAAGTAGGTGTTGTATTCAAGGATAGAACTGACTGAACTGCCTTTGACACTGAAGATATGATACATCTTTCTCATCCCTTATTCTTTTTAGATAAAAGAATGCCTTTCTTGTTTTTTTAATGAGTCCAAGAAAGAATGAAAACTCAATAGATCCAACCATGTAAAAAGTTTAATGAGCCCATGGGAGGAAGACTCAGGACCTTCTTTATTGTTTACAGAGTTCGAAGAAGAGATAGAAGATTACTCTATATTACTGATCTCTGGATTTTAATATCGAGCCGAGATCTGTTCCTGCTCGCCGGTGTTTTCAATTTTAAGGAGTTTGAAAAACTTAAACAATAACTCCATACACCTACTCGTGGATTTTAATATCGAGCCCAAGTAGGTTAATGCTCACTGGTGTTTTCCTGTTTATAGAGTTGAAAAACTTAAACAATCCTCTATTAACCATCTCGTGGATTGCACATCGAGCCTGAGTAGGTGAATGCTCGCTTGGTGTTTTCATGTTTAGAGAGCCTGAAAACCCTAAAGAAAGGCTCCAAAAGGTCATGTTTCGTAAAGTTAGTCTCTTCCCCAAAAAAGTGTAAAATAATGGAAGAAGAACTCTTCTAGTGCATACAAAAGTATACCTAGAGTATACCTTTTCCGTAATTTATCCACCAAGGCCCAGAAAAGGGGTAATTCTATACTTGAGTGGATGAGCCTTCAATTAATTTAACGAGCTTGAAGAGGACAAGTTTGCTCAACGATCTTGTTTAGGTTTAAATTCTCCAAACAAGAGCTTAAAATGACTTAAATGATAGCTTCTAGGATCACGACTCATGATCTGTCAAAACTAAGACTTCAACAAATATGTTAGTAATCGCGACAAAAAATCTTAAATGATATATAAATTTTAACTATGATCTAGTTGAGAAGGTATATCATCAAGAAAATTAGTCTTAAAGGATTGATCCTACAAATTTTTAGTGAAAAAATGAGAACCATTGGGTGAAATTACCTTAATACCATATGTAGCTATTAATTGATTAAATATAACAAATTGGTAGAATTTGCAACTATAGAGATTCTACCAAAGTGGGTAAAAATTTAAACACAAATTCATATATGTAATTTCAAAATTAAAACTCAAATTTCATTTTGGTTTTGTAGGGCAAGAAAATTGGGAGCAAACCCTTGGATTTCAATCCTCCATGGTGATCAACTCAAGCAACCAATCAACATTTTGCCTCCACCAAGTAAGTTGAATTCATCCTAACTTGCATTTACATTATTCATTTGTCAATTTTTCAGCTAAAAATCAAATTTAAGGCCATGTTCACATTGTGAGAAGCGTGTGTGCTACTCTGCAGTAGGAAAAGTGGTGCATACTGGAGGTATGAACTACTCTGCTTCTACACAGTAGTGCCCATGCGTGACTGTGTGGCTTATACAGTAGCGCACACCCCTGAACATGAAGAAAAAAGTGTCGAGATGCTAAAATTTGACATTTTTGTGGCGGGATGGTACTTATTTGGAGGGAGAGAGAACATGAGGAGATGGATAGGGTGGCAATGCAAGACCCGGCCACTCTCCATGCCCTCCGAAGATGTGGTTTGTTAAAGTTTTATCGAACCGTGAACATGAGGGCACTCAATAGATTGCTTCGAAGACTCGTTCAATACTGGGATGTAGATGCCAATGCATTTGTTATCCGAGGACAAACCTTGGACCTTACTGTCGATGACATATACTTCATCACCAGACTCTCTAGGAGGGGAGATGCGGTAAATTTGAAAGGATCTTCTCGCAATGTGGGTGCTACATCGGTGCAAGAAAATTTGAATGCATATTGTGTGGCGAGAGCCGAGAAATCAGGAAGTCAAATCCTAATTTCTACTATTGAAAGTCTCCCTCTAAAGGTTATTGTGAGTATGTTGAACCGCATGGCGGGAAGTGCCACACAACACCTAGCTTCGAGGCATTCCATGCATACTAGTTTTAGATGCTTGCAGGGACATGTGTACGATTGGTGCACTGGTTTATTGGCAAATATGAAGC
This sequence comes from Larix kaempferi, assembly GCA_027924585.1. NCBI lineage: Eukaryota > Viridiplantae > Streptophyta > Pinopsida > Pinales > Pinaceae > Larix > Larix kaempferi. The sequence continues at coordinate 11,774,845 of BSBM01000331.1, read as the reverse complement.
TTCAACTCATGGGTTGCAAATACGGGAGAACGAAGAACTTTGGATATGGCAGCATTCTATGCACCTTCTTCTTCGAGAGGGTACCTGCTCTTAGCTTGTGGATGCCTATACCTCCAGCTAACCCTCGTGAGCCAAGATTGGGCCATTGGGGTGACATATTTCTCCGCCAGGGTGGTGGTGAAAGTCACTTTTATTATCATACTGATGATTTCTGGAGGTGGTAGGAGAGACAGGTGCCAGAATTCGAGCAGTTTTTGTATGCTAGATTGGACTTCCACCATGATCCAAAGCTGGTGCTTCCTCCAGGTGGTGCCTGGGGAGATATTGGTATGTTTTTACTTTGAGAATTATTTAATTTTTTCAAATTTTCAATTATATGATTTTTATGAATGAATTTTGAAGTACTAAACAAGTGTCATATGCAGATATTGGGCCTGTTCATCCCGAGGGATATCCTACTATCTTCGTGAGGCGAGCAGATGTTGGTACAACTGATGCTATGTTAGGGACTATAGAGCGGAAAGTGAGTCGGTTGAATCATGATGTTCCTGCATGCTGCATGGATCAGATACCTATTGATATGCAGGAAGATGTAGTTGGGGTTCCCCCAGCATGGCTTAGGGTGTTGCGGAAGATAGCTAGGTTGGTCATATGTTATCGGGATGCAGTAGATGATGATGAGGCCCCTCCTTCTCCATAGGAGATGGATACTTTATGTATATTTTTGAGGCCACCGAGCCCAGTTTTGTACTTTATGACATGACTTGTGATAGACATGTGATCCAAAACTCATATATTTTTTGATACAGTATCGGATATATATATACAGTATCGGTTATTTACATGTGTATGTGTTTGAACTTTATGTGTGAAATGTTGTTTATGGAAGTGTATGATACAAATGCCAATCTAAAACATAATTTGCAAATGAATCAGCTAATGTATTTAAATTTCTTGGAATGTGTTGATATATAATAGAATCAAACTGTCTTTCCAATAATCTAACTCGCAAAAACTGTCATAACAACACAGGATCTCTAACCTGGTAAACACTTGTTAACTGAAATACAACTAGTTGTGAATCAAGTCTTACCTCCAAATGTGAAATGCCATGAGTAAGAGCAACTCGGAGAAGTTCTATAACCGCACTGTTCTCAGCTACATTGTTCATGGTGGGACCCAAACAAACCCCCCCCCCGAAGAGAACAGTTGGCCAGCGGGTGAGTAAATGACCCAAGCTGTTGAAGCCAATTATCGGGTGTGGCGACTGGCACCATCAGCAAATCCTAAGAAATGTTCAGTTGACATTTGATACATGAAATGAAGACACACATAAGGTTAACTAATCAAACACAAGCAAAAACTAGCTCTACAAAATATACAGCTATGTTACAAGAAAAAGCACAACTTCCTAAGCGTAGTACTTCTTCAGGTAGAGCCCATTTCTAGGCTCAGGCAGCTTATTACCCTCGTAATCTACTAGCTCGTAAGCACCCTTCTTCAGTACTTTAGAAATTATATAAGGCTCGAGCCACATGGACATGAACTTTCCAAGTCCTAGAGGTTCCTTGTCCTGATCCCAATGTAGAACAAGATCTCCTTCAAGGAACACCCTAGGTCTGACAGACTTGTCATATTGTCCTTTGACTCGTTTCTTATGAACTTCATTTGCTGTGAGCGCATCACGGCGCTGCTCATCTAGATGCTCTAAATGCAACAAACGTTCTTCCAGTGCTGAAGTATATGGTAGTAATTGAACAGCCAATTTTAACGAAGGAATCTCGCATTCAATTGGAATGACTACTTCTATCCCATGCACAAGCTGGAAAGGAGAGAACCCAGAGTAGCAGTCTTTACATTCGCTCGGTAAGCCCAAAGAGCAGGGTATAGCATGATGTGCCATTTATTTCGACTGGCATTAACAGTTCTTTGCAGAATTACCTTTAAAGTTTTGTTAACTGCTTCGACTTGTCCATTCGCTTGTGGATAAAATGAAGATGAATGTTCTTTCCAAAAACCTAATATCATGTACAAATCGATCATCATGCTATTTTGAAAATGACTGTCGTGGTTAGACACAATTTCTTTGGGTATGCCGAACCTTGAAATAATCTGATTGAATACAAAATAAGCGACAGTTTCTCTATCTGCCTTGATAGTAGGAATTGCCTGGGCCCACTTGGTGAAGTAGTCGACGGCAACGATGATGTAATGATGTCCTCCAGCCGAAACTGGATTGCAAGTCATATAATAAACCCCCCATTTTGTGAAGGGACCTGCTGTAATTACAGGATGAAGAGGAGCTGGATGTGCTCTCATTTTCCTGGTGAAAAACTGACACAGACGGCAGCGTTTCACAGCTTCCACACAATCTTTAAAAATTGTGGGCCAAAAATACCCGGCACGCAGTATTTTCTGGGTTGTTTCCAACCCAGAAAGATGACCCCCACAGGCTCCAATGTGGGAATCATTCAATACTGATTCTGCTTCTTCTAAAGTCAAACAACGTCATAAGATGGAATCTATCCCACGTCTATACAAAGTATCAGAGATGATGAGATAGTTTTTCAGATGACTTTTCAGTTTGCATCGTTCTTCTATAGAAAAAGTGGTAAGACACCTCAAAGTCTGAAGATATACTAAGATATCCCCGTACCATGGGTCAGAGGAGGCAATAAGGAAGATATGTTCATCCGGGAATGATGATTCTTCCTCGATATGCTCTAAGTCACTCTGAAACTCTGAGATTAACTCAGCGAGCACTAGTGATTTCTTTGACTTGGCCGATTGAAAGACCAAATCGAACTCTTGTAACATTACAATCCATTTATTATACTTCCCATCGATGATTCATCAAGTGAGAACATACTGTAAAGGATTGACTTCTGCTATCATAGTAGTTGTTCGTAAAAGTATGTAATGACGAAGCCTCTGTACCGCATAGACCGCAGCAAGTGCTAACTTCTCAACATGAAAATATTTGACCTTAGGGGCTATCAAAAAGTGAGGAATATAGTAGACAACATTTTCTTGGAGCGTGTCATCCTCTTGAACTAGTACTATGCCAATTGTATTAAGAGACGCCGCCAGATATAAAAGAAAATCTTTTGCATAGTCCGGTGGGCTCAACAAGGGAGCTAAAAGTAGTGCCTTTTTCAAGGCCTCAAATGATGCTTGACCAACCTCATCCCACACGAAGTAGGTATCTTGTTTAAGTAGTCTCATAAAACCTTTTGTGATATGAGCATAGTTTATGATAAAGCGTCGTAAGAAGTTAGACATGCCTTGCAGACTTTGAAGTTGTCGCAAGGTGCGAGGAGGAGGCAGATTTACAATCGCCTCAACTTTTAACGGGTCGACCATTATACCACGACTGGATACAATAAAACCCAGTAAACGTCCCGATTCGATGTAGAATACGCACTTATTAGGATTCAAACAAATCTTATATTGTCTGCATCTTTCAAACACAAGTCTCAAATGAGCTGGATGATCTTGTCTCTTTCGAGATCGCGCTGGGAGGTCATCCAAGTAAGGTTCAACTATGTGTTTGATATCGTGAAAAGAAAAATTCATAGCTCGCTGGAACGTAGCTCCAGCATTCTTTAAGCCAAATGGCATCTTTTGATACACAAAGGTTCCCCACGGGAAAATGAAAGCTATTTTGTGTTGATATTCGGGTTTGATTTGGATTTGATTATATCCAGAAAATCCATCCATGAAAGAAAACATCTCGTGTCCCACACATGCATCTATGATTTGGTCGATAAATGGTGTGGGATAGTTATCTTTCGGACAAACTTTATTCAAGTCCCGAAAATCAGTATAGACTCGTATGGTACCTTGCTTCTTATCAACCGGAACAGGATTTGAAACCCATTCCGTCATATCAATCGGGTAGATAAATCCGGCTCTAAGCAATTTTTCAACTTCTACCTTAATGGTGGCCGCTTTTCGAGGATTCACAAGACGGAGCTTCTGTCTCATAGGTTTTGCATTAGGGTATGTAGTAATGACATGCTCAACGATGGTTGGATCAATACCTGGCATCTCCTCATAAGAACAGGCAAAAATGTCGTGGAATTCTTTAAAAAGCTTGGTATACAGAGCGATCTCTTCTGAAGAACAATCTGCAACAATAAAAATGTTTTCCACGACCCCAGGTTTGGTGGAAATGTTAATCGGGATTGTTCTCGATATATTAGCCATATTCCCTTTGGCGTAAGCAGCTCTTGAAGTAGAAGGAAAAGATGAAAAATCAAAAAATCCACCGAGTCTCATAAAGAATTCTCCTCTCTCTATCCTGTCTAAGTTTGGAAGCAAGTAAGACCTGTGATGCATATGTTCCCATGGCTGGTCCAGGCCCATCATGGCTTCCAAAATGGCTTCATCAGACACTAAGACCATGTCTAAATAGTCGAAAGAGTGGGTAGAATTCAATGACCATGCAAGAGCATAGTCCATATACGACTCAACGGAGACTGGCAGAGTCACGATATGTTCCATTGCAGCATGTTGTGCTTCCATGTATGCTATCTCTGCAATGGTTAAAGGCACTGAAGGTTCTGATATAGTAGGAAGGATCCACGGATCAGTCCTAAGACCAACCGTGAAAGTTTCAGTAGAAGTACCTACATCAGAACACATGAAAAGAACAGGGGAGGGTAGGTCGAAAGTGCCTATTAACGACCCGTAAAGCCCTGCTCCTAAACTCTTGCTTACTGGGGCAGATTGATCAACTAAAGGAATAGTGGTATCCGATGAAGTCTGGTTGTTTTTTTGAGAGAACAAAAGTTGATCGACCGTGACGATCTTGCCTTCGTGAGGGAACATAACAACTCGAAAAACTACCGATGCAATGGCTCACATGGCATATGTCCAGCTCCTGCCTAATAACATATTGTAATCAAGCGGAGCGTCCAGAACTTTGATCTCTATAGCAACTGTCTTACCGGTAAGTGTAATTTCAAACGATGGTAGAACTCCATGTGTATGAAAAGTCCTGCCATCGAGGGTAGTAAGAAGCATGTTATAGGGGGCTAGCTTGGGAGAGCCTAAAGCTTTCCAACAAGAAATGGACATCATGCACATCGATGCACCCTCATCTACGATAGCCCGTCTAATGGTCATAGGACCATGGACCACTTCTATCTGTAGGGAAACGTGGTATGGAAACTGATATTTGATATCAGACATGTCAAAGCACGCAGTCATGTTAGATGATTCCATTCTTCCAATCGCTGCTAGAAGTGTGTTTCGTTGTAACGGACAACTTTGCAAAACTTCTAAGGTGGACATAGCACAAGGGGTTTGGGCTAAATCTTCAACCACATTGTAGTTGGCAGCAGCTCGTGCATTGGGATTGTGCGATGCTCGTTTTAAGACACCTTTCAGGATCTTGGGCTGTGGGTCCATAGGTAAGTGGAGAGAAATGGAAGATTCTAGAATCTCTTTATCTTTGTTATGTGCATCTGAGGTATAATTTCTTGCTCGCGTTTGCAAAAGTACATCCGCGCTAACCATATTAATGAAATTTTTATCAACTGAAGCATGAGTAGTGCCCCCAACTTTGGAGGTGCTAGAAGCTGAACCCTACCCCTTAGGAAATGGATCTTTAAGTACGGCAGGTTTCTTTTCTTGAAGCAGCTTCTAAGCTTCTTCGAGTAGAGGGCATTGATGAGTAAGGTGATCCTGCTTGCAAATTTTACAAGGGAACTTAACCTTCTTCTTCTCTTTGTTACCCTCCTCGGCATTCTCTTTGTTCTTGGGCTTTTGATGGTTCCCCTCTCCTTTCTTGCCCTTCTTTTTGTTATTGGGCTGCAGAGGGCCCTTCTGATTGTTTTGAACCTGGCTCACAAATTCAGAAGTAGAAGGACAGGTCGTGACGGAGGTTACTTCTGCAGTCGATTGTTTGACGGATAAGGCATGGACCTACTTAGTCAATGCTTCGAAAGCTACAGAATCTACTGAACCCACTATGCCGTCAGCATGTGGTCCAGGTTTAGGTCGGCCAAGATCAGTGTTTGATCGTGGTGCGTTTGGTATAATCTCATAAAGTAACCCACATTCTGCATAAACAAGTTCTAGCTGCTGGGTCCGTAAAATGGCTTGTTCCTCTGTAGACACTCCAAAAGTAGCTACTTCCTTAGAAATGTAAGGAAGGAGTGATTTTAGATACCACTTAAGAAGAAATTCTGGAGGTATATTGGCTTTAATGAGCCTCTTTCATCTTCGCCACTCCTGAATGTGATCAGATAAGTGAGTGGCCTTATTCTATCTATATGTAGACAAAAGATCTATCCCGGCATCATACTGAATAGGAAGCTAGAAGTGGTTCAGAAAAACAGCCGCGAGATCCTGAAAATTAAAAAATGTAGCTGCAAGTAACTCAACGTACCATTTGGCTACAGCATCGGTTAAGGTTCTTTGGAAAAGTCTCAACCTTACGGAATATTCGTTCAACAAGTTCAAAGAACACCATAAATGGAAAGTGGTGACATGATCACCAGGGTCTTCACTGGTTTTGCCTTTGAATTTTGGAATGTCCAAAGGTAACTTAGTAGGAACTGGTGGCCATGTTGCGTTATGATACACCGGATCATTTGTCAACTTGGAAAGGTATGGAAAATTTAGAGTTGCCAGAAATGGTAAACTAGATCTACAAGATGGCATTTGATAAGCTGGGGTCATAAAGGGGGAATCACCCATAGTTTGACCCGTAAACTGCTGGTAGGGGTTGCCCCCATCCATCTGCTGGTAGGGATTGCCCCCAGCCATCTACTGGTAGGATTTTCCCCCAGCCATTTGTTGTTGTGTGAAAGTGTTGTTGAAATTCCCCCATCCAAATGAAAGTGGGTTGGTACTCTGAACATTTTTCCAATGAGGCTGGGCGTTAGCCCCACCATATTGTTGATTAAGGATGTTACCCCCTCCTCCAGAAAACAAAGAAAAAGGGGTGTTTCCTGTAGGTACATTATTTTGATTCATGTTCTAACCTGCAAAGGTGTTAAAACCAGGGGTAGTCGAGGTGGATGGCGTAGTCATGGTACTCATGATAGGCATAGTTGCAGAAGCATTCGGCCCTACATTGGGTGTGGAAATCCAAGTACTAGGTATATGATATGGTTGTTGAGTTGCAGGAGGTGGAACAAAATTCACTATACTACTGGGTCCAAAAGTGGGTGTAGGGGTGGATGCCAAAGTTTTTGAACCCGGCATGCCTAATGTACCGGCATTAAAGTTGAAGGACGGAGTCAAAACAGAAGTTGGCTGTGCCAAACTCAATGTAGCAGTGGAAGGAGGATTTACAGTATTTGTATTCATACCTATTGTGGGAGTCTGTGGAACTCCCTGTTCGCCTCCCGGTTTAGTCATGAAATGCCCAGGTGTGAACAAATATTAACTATAATCAGGTTGCTGGAAACCAACAGGTACTAGAAGCGGATTATTAAATCCAGTTAGAGGAGGATTAAAAGGAGTATTAAACTCACCATAAGTTAGATCCTCAATCTCAACTGTATTAAAAGCTTGTTGATTTGGAGTCCTGATTTGTGGTTCCTCAGGAACCTCTATTTCACCAGTAGTTTCAAAAGGACCACTGGAATCTATCCTCTGTCATCTTGGTGGCGTTAGTGGTTCCACTCTAAGTGGGAGAAGGTTTTGCAACCTTCGAGACCTACAAAGTTGTTGGTCCTCCACAATTATATATAAAAATAAAACTAAGTAAAAACCTAGTGGCCACTAAGACAAAGGGGCAAACAACACACCACTAAAAAATCCTAAGTATACAAACCAGGCAAACAAGATTCCTTCTGGAGAAGAGTTTGGGATGATGAGGGCCTAGAACAGATCAACTAAGGATGAAGAACAGTTATCCAGGGTCCACAATACAATGAATAAGGGTGCAAGCGCTGGAATCACCCAACCGCCCTCCCAAAGACCTGCAAGGGATTTCCTCCCACATCTGTCCTAGGTACAACAAATATACCCTCCGTTGTCACCTGTGTATGATCCTGTGGTCAGATACTAAGGCTACCATACATACTAAATATCCTAGGGGGACAGTCGTGAGCCTGATCAAAACGCATGGGCAGGGTAGCAAAGCCCGAAGTCCGGATGGATCCCCGTACGCGAATCGACCCTGGTTTATGGTCAAAAGAAACATGAGGGAGGTATCCTCAATGATTCCCATCTTCCACGGCCTCGTTCTTAGCTCTGGTTTCAGTAGAGCTTCCCAAGAATATTTGATATATATGGGTGTACCTATATGACAGTCGCACTACGATTTTTGAGTAATGAAACAAGCTTCGAGCAGTTTAACGTGTTTTAAGCTCGAAACTCTAGCCTAGACTTGTTGGTGTCGTGTATCCCTAGAAAGAAAATCATATCTAATTGATTTTATTAAGATTCTTTTAAGGTTACTTTTTATTCAGTGGGTAGTGCGTTGTGTGGTGTGGTTGCAACATAAAGTAAAGTGCATGAAATAAACAACTTTCAACAACAAAAAGACTTTTTATTTTTCATTTTTTATATTCTTTCCAAAGTGAAGAGTAAGCAAACCTAAACAAAGATTTCTTTTTGTTTTCTTTTCAAATTCTGAACAAAGTAAATTCTGCTACTCTGCAAAGATTATAAGCCTCACTACTCTAAGCTACCAAACTTATTTTGTTTTTTCTGTTATATATGAACGAAAAAGAACTTGAAAGCGGAAGCAAGACCTATAAAAGATGTGCAAGTATGGCAAAATGACTCTAAAGTTCACAACAATTGAATCAATGATCCGACAAAGACTTGTCCTACATGTTTTTTCAAAGTAAAAGGCTATTGAACTTGGAAGCAAAGTGTGAAGAAAACAAGGAGGAAAGATGCTTAAAACTGGAAATCAAGCCTAAAAGAATGATCCAAAGCACCAAACCCTAACAAGAACACTAAGCCAAGTAGTAGGTAGGCAAGCGAACTAAAGACGACCTTACTAACACAATGACTCAACGGTGAAGCAAACTAAAGTACTTCAAACTCACTTGATACTAGAAATGACAGCGAGGTCAAGAAATGTTGGGACTCAAAAAAATTTGGAAGACACCCCAAAAACTCCAAAAAATGGGTTAAACCCTAAATCAAAGGATGAGACACCCAAAGAGCATACAAGTGTTGCAACGAACAACAAATTTTAAGTACAAAGGTTTGTAGGTCAACAACACACCACTAGGGTATGGATGAGAAACTGTGTTCACTAAGGAACAATGCACAGTCTCCAAAAAGAGTCACAAATGAACCAAACAATTCAAAAGTAAACAAGTGACCAAAAGATGACCTAAAGGACTCAAAAGAGGCTAATGAGACTCAACGAAGGATTACAGACGTCAAAAACCAGTCAAGAAGACCAAAAAAAAAGTTAGAAACACACCGAAATAGGCAGAAAACTCAACCCTACTTCAAACAGAGAGCTACAGGAATGTGCCCTACTATGTAGTAGGCAAACTAGCGCATTTGGGGATGTGTGTGCTACTGTGCAGAGGAAAACTGGCGCATATGCGCTACTGTATGTACAATAGAGTAGCGCACAGGTCTTAAAAAGTCAAAAACTAACTTTGTAGAGGTGTAAAAAGTCTGAGTCAAACAAAGGGAAGCAGGTAGGGGCAACCTATAGGGCTTCTCAGAAGGTTAAAAGGGTTAAGAAGTACTGGAAAGACAACAAGAAGGGTTTCCTAGAGCAGAAAAACAACCTCCCCAGTGGAGTCGCCAGTCTGTTGGCTGGAAATACGACCCTATAGTGAGGAAATAGACACTATCAACTTAAGGGGGTGACAGGTAAACATACTGATTGCATTACATAAGCGTTTATAAAGGGAAATAAATTAGAGACCTTGAGGACTTATCTTATGAACGAAGTTTGATCCTAGCTTTTGTCCAATCTTGCGCTCGATCCTCCACTCAATCTCCCGTCCATTAAACCTGCAACACAAAGACCTTTCTCAGCGTATCTTGGCCAATATAATAATGATGGAATTGAAAAGTAATTCAAACATCGAGCATTAACCAACATTGATCCAAACAAATACATAGTCCATTAAGCATTTGATTTGGGACGAGAAAGATGTTTCAACCTTTTATTGTCAAAAACATATGAATGATACAAAGTATACTTGACTTTGCAGCATGCTCATGCAACCTGATCTTAGTATCCTGCTCCTATCTGACTTCAAAGTTTCTCCAGCATAACCACCTTCAATACAAGCTTCTCATATAAGAAGAGTCTCTCTATGGCTCTCTTGTCTATATGTCTCTAACCCCTCTCTTCAAACCTCCTTGTATTTATAGGACAAGGTAGGCAGTTCAGGTCGAGAGGTGGTTGAAGGGGAAGTTGGGAAACCAACTACAACTAATCCCAATTCATAAAATTAATATTTTTTTGATCATATTTTAAGATGTGCGCGACTATTTCACAGTGGAGTAGCGCACAGTGCATGACTACAGTGTTTAACAACTAGCATTTGCCACTTTTTTATGATGTGCGCTAGTTTACTGAAGTAGAGTAGCGCATACCAGGAGGTGTGCGCTATTATATACCTTACAAAGTAGGGCATATGCGCTGGTTTGCTTAATAAGAGTAGCGCCCATGCCAAAATATGATATTTTTAAGGGTTTTGTCAGCTTGCAGGAAGGTGAGTCAGGTCAAAGTCTCATCTGAGGTTATCATGCTCTTCAATCCAAGTTGTCCTTTTTTGTGATCAACAGCTCAAGGTGATCATGGACGGAGAAGTGCAGATTTGACCTATAACACAAGGGTATAGCAAGAGTCCGAGAAGAAATACCTCCAAAGGTTTTCAGCTGCTACCTCTATTCCATAAGGCATGCTGACCATGAGCCACAGCTCAGGTCAGCAACGAAACCCTCAATACATCCACAGAAGACAGAGGAATTGAAACACAAAAATGCCTCTCGACGGTGTAGAACCCTAGAAGAGACCCCAGCACAACTGGCAGCGCAGGCCATGTGGTTTGGCAAAAATGCATTCAATGCCAGCACCCACTCCAATGTTTCGACGTGACTCAAACCTCTATAGTTTGGAACCATTCGAAATCGACATTGTATTGTAAAATCAATCAACCATGCTTTACCCCAAAACATTACATGGTGCCATTTAAATACAAGATTTATTAGTGGTATAGTGTAACAAGTATTACAACCCCAACAAGGCTCTTTTTCAAAGTGTCAACATTCAAGCCCTCACACTTGAGACTTAAAATAGTTGCTAGAAGGGAAAAATAGGCATTCTCGATAGATGCTTCATAAGTACACCTACAAACCCAAAACAAGCAGATGCATTAGCAATAATGCTAAGTAAGTTCGAAAAATCCATTTCTTACCCCTACCTCTCAGCAGCCCTGTCAAGGTACCTTGCCATTTCAAAAAACCAAGCATCTCATCAATGAGCATCAATTGCCACCAATAAAGGATCCATGTCACCTAAATTACTAGTGAAACTTTAATACATATGCATTCAAACCTTTACAGCCGTAAGAAGGAGATTCATATTATTGTATTCATAAATTGGTACACACGTGATAGTTTATACGTCTAAACCATTTTTAGAAATACTTTTGCAAAGTTGTAGAACCTTATAATCAGCAAACCATGATACTTGAAGCTAGGACATTTCAAAGAGTGATAATTAAATATTGGTACAATAAGTACTTGTTAGTTATGAAGTTAGTATTCATCATATCTCGTTATCAGTTTAAACTAGTATCGGAAAATTTTTAAAATTTTGTTATTTTTAAGGGACATTACGCATGACCCTCGATCAATGTCACAATGTGACATAACCCTTGATGAACGCCGTAATGCAACATAACACTTGACATACATGACAATGTGGCATATCCCTTGATGAATGTCGAATGCCACATTATTAAGGTGTCACATATCGGGCATTATTGGAGTATACCTTGTTTTAATCCTTAATGAATGTAAGAACTGGACATAACCCTTATGTCAAATTAGACATAACCATTGATGAATGTCGAATGTCACATTATTAATGTGTCACATCTTGGGCATTGTCGGCATATACAATGTTTTAATACTTAATGAATGTGAGAACTCGACATAACCCTTATGTCAAATTAGAAATAACCATTGATCAATGTCGCCGACATAACCCTTGATGAATGCCACAATGTAACATAACCCTTAATAAGCATCAAAATGAGACATAATGGTTGATAAATGTCACAATGCAATGTAACCCTTGATAAGAATCATGATGTGACATAGCGCATGATGAATGTGGAATGTCAAATTATTAATGTTTCACATGACCCTTGATCAATGTCACAATGTGACATAACCCTTGATGAACGCCGCAATGCAACATAAAACTTGGTATACAAAACAATGTGACATAGCCCTTGATGAATGTCGAATGCCACATTTTTAAGGTGTCACATCTAAGGCATTGTTGGCATATACCATTTTTTAATCCTTAATGAATGTCAGAACTTGACATAACCCTTATGTCAAATTAGATATAACCATTGATCAATGTTGCAAAGCAACATAACCCTTGATGAATGCCACAATGCAACATCACCCTTAATAAGCATCAAAATGAAACATAATGGTTGATAAATGTCACAATGCAATGTAACCCTTGATAAACATCACAATGTGACATAGGGCATGATGAATGCAGAATATCAAATTATTAATGTCTCACATGACCCTTGATCAATGTCACAATGTGACATAACCCTTGATGAATGCCACAATGCAACATAACACTTTATATACATCACAATGTGACATAGCCCTTGATGAATGTCGAATGCCACATTATTAAGGTGTCACATCTCAGGCATTGTCGACATATACCATTTTTTAATGCATAATGAATGTTAGAATTGGACATAATCCTTATGTCAAATTAGACATAACCATTGATGAATGTCGAATGTCACATTATTAATGTGTCACATCTTGGGCATTGTCGGTGTATACAATTTTTTAATCCTTAATGAATGTGAGAACTCGACATAACCCTTATGTCAAATTAGATATAACCATTGATCAATGTCGCAAAGTGACATAACCCTTGATTAATGCCACAATGCAACATAACCCTTAATAGGCATCAAAATAAGACATAATGGTTGATAAATGTCACAATGCAATGTAACCCTTAATAAGCATCACAACGTGACATAGCGGATGATGAATGTTGAATGTCAAATTATTAATGTCTCACAGGACCCTTGATCAATGTCACAATGTGACATAACCCTTGATGAACGCCAAAATGCAACATAACACTTGGTATACATAACAATGTGATATATCCCTTGATGAATGTTGAATGCCACATTATTAATGTGTCACATCTCGGGCATTACCATTTTTTAATCCTTAATGAATGTTAGAGCTGGAGATAACCCTTATGTCAAATTAGATATAACCATTGATCAATGTTGCAAATCGACATAACCCTTGATGAACTCCACAATGCAGCACAACCCTTAATAATCATCAAAATGCAACATAATGGTTGATAAATGTCACAATGCAATGTAACCCTTGATAAGCATCACAATGTGACATAGCTCATGATGAATGCAGAATGTCAAATTATTAATGTCTGACATGACCCTTGATCAATGTCACAATGTGACATAACCCTTGATGAACTCTAGAATGCAACATAATGCTTGATATACATCACAATGTGACATATCCCTTGATGAATGTCGAATGCCATATTATTAAGGTGTCACATCTCGAGCATTGTTGACGTATACAATTTTTTAATCATTAATGCATATCAGAATTGGACATAACCCTTATGACAAATTAGACATAACCATTCATGAATGTCGAATGTCACATTATTAATGTATCACATCTTGGGCATTGTTGGCATATACCATTTTTTAATCCTTAATGAATGTGAGAACGCGACATAACCCTTATATCAAATTAGATATATCCATTGATCAATGTCACAAATTGACATACTGCTATTTGACCATGGTTGACTTTAGAAAACACATAAGCCCGAGATGTGACACCTTAAAAAAGTTATAAATTTTTATGAACATGCAAAAAAGTTATAAAATTTCATGAACATGTAAAAAAGTTGAAAATTTTTACAAACATGTAAAAAAGTTATAAATTTTTATAAACATGTAAGAAAATTACAATTTTTTGTAAACATGTAAGAAATTTATTAATTTGATATTCTTGTTGTATTCTTTTTCAAGAGTGAAAAATTAAATTCAAATATTTATAACTTTTAATTTTTATAAAATTAATTTTTATAATGTGTTAATTCATATAAATAAAAATAGAAATTTCATTTTCAAAACATTTTGAAATTGAAATTTAATATTCTTGTTGTATTTCTTTTATTATTTGAACATTTTCCAATTTAAAATTGAATATATATATATATATATATATATATATATATATATATATATATGTTAGTTAATGATATTGAAATAAAATGCATAACACACAAACTCTAACAATAATATTATTATAAAAACATTAAGATGAATAACTACTTATAAACATATTATATTGAAACATTAATAATATTTGATAGCAAATAAAAAATTATATTTTTATGAGCATGTAAAAAGTCATACATTTTTATGACATGTAAAACAAGTTGAAAATTTTCACAAACATGTAGAAGTGTTATAAATTTTTATAAACATGTAAGAAAATGATAAATTTTTTTAAACATGTAAGAAATTTATTAATTTAAGATGGATCTATACTTAATGCTTAAAAAAATTGATATTCTTATTATATTCCTTTTCAAAAGTAAGATTAATTCAAATAATTATAATTTTTAATTTTTATAAACTTAAGTTTTATAACGTATTAATTCATATAAATAAAAATAAAAATTTCATTTTCAAAACATGTCGAAGTTAAAATTTAATATTCTTATTGTATTTCTTTTATTATTTGAACTTTTCCAATTTAAAATTATATATATATATATATATATATATATATATATGATATTGAAATAAAATACATAACACACAAACTCTCAATAATATCATTATAAAAACATTGAAATGAATAATTACTTATAAATATATTATATTGAAACATTATTATATTAGAAAACAAATAAAAAAATTACTTACAATTTTAATAAAAATAAAATAAGTTACCATATTTCTAGATTACAATTTTATAATAAAAATAAAATCTCTCCAAATTATTAATTGTATATATATACATATATTAATGATATTGAAATAAAATGCATAACACATAACCTATCAATTATATTATTATAAAAACATTAAGATAAATAATTACTTATAAACATATTATATTGAAACATTATTATATTTGATAACAAATAAAAAATTACTTATAATTTTAATAAAAATAAAATAAATTACCATATTTCTAGATTACAATTTTATAATAAAAATAAAATCGCTAGATTAGTTTCCACACCAAATTATTGATTGTATTTTTTAAAAACTTATTATCCTTGAAAACTTTTAACTTCAACCAACTATTCAACCAAACAAAAATATCTTTAAAAAAATTATTAACATTTATATCGTAGCATATTTTAAAGTAATATAAAATGAATATTAAACAACAAATATTCTTAATTCTTAATGGTCCAAAATATAGAACAATTAGAGAACCATCGAACATTTTATTATTTTAAAGTAATATAAAATGAATATTAAACAACAAATATTCTTGATGGTCCAAAATATAGAACAATAAGAGAACCATCGAACATTTTATTTTTGAGACAATTTTTTAACGATTTTTCTATTTGAAATCCTGGTTAACAAAAATAATCCAACTGGTCGACTGGTTGGTATTGCAGTCCTAGATGCCATGCATTAAAGGATGAAACGACGTGATTAACCCACTTTGTAATTTTTTATAACCCGAACTGGACCGGCTTGAGTTCGAGACATGGATCTCAACTCCTTCGAAACCTGCAGGAAGATATAACAGTATAACAGTGGCTAGGATGGATCTCAACCCCGTCGAAACTCTTTCTTGGTATTTCTCCCTCCACTGTAATCGGATGAATCTTCATCGCTTCCATGGTCGCACTGTCGGGGGTACAAATCAAGGTACGGATCCATAAATTCCAGTTGACCGAACTCATTAATAATCACCAGCCAATTGTAGTTCTTGCAAAGTTGAGACATGGGAGCATACGAGTGACGTGCCAACTTCCTCGCCCACGGGTTTGGTGATCTAGAAATAGCAACCTCAACATAACCGCTTCTGCTTGAAGACGGTTATAGCACAACTGTTCCTCGTTGAAGACACCCTGCTTAAAAACGGCGCGTTGTGAAAGATGCGCCGCTTTCATCTGCCTTCCACCACAGTGCCGCTCTAACTGCACATATTCCGTTACGATCAGATAAGTGTAATGTAAAAGGTGCTTTTGAAGTCAAAGCTAAGCATTGAGCTGCAGAGTATTAAATGTTACAGTTCAATTCAATAAACTTTAAACATTGAGCGATCCCATTTAATGCTCTGCAACTCAATGTTTAATTTTCGCCCACCACTTTCATATACCATCTACCTACCACAGTGCAGTATAACTGTTATAACTCTCCACCCATAATTACGATTCATTAAACACTGCATACCAAACATTAAACAATTCCTTACATTAAACAATTCTTTAGCATAAACTTAAAAAAAACAACATAAAAACAAAACATATATCTACCACAGTGCCGTATAACTGTTATAACTCTCCACCCGGAATTACGATTCATTAAACACTGCATACCAAACATTAAACAATTCTTTAGCATAAACTAAAAAAAGACAAACATAAAAACAATGCCGACTATCCAAGTGTCCTATTTGACCTTAAATCTAGAAAATCTATCCTTCTTCTCCACCCCGAAAATATAAGATATTAAAGCCTATGGGCGTAATAATAATAATAATAACAACGGCTTATTCTAATCGCGCAATAAAGTCGGCACCCGTTAAATGAAGCGTAAGTTTACTTTAAATTAATGTAATAATAATGTTAACGTCATATAGTTGGAATGTAAATGCTAGTTTTTTATTTAATATTATTTAAATTTGGTCAGACTCGTCGAGTAAACTTGAACCGTAAGGAAAATACATGAGAAAAAGTAAAATTGCCCGAATTAAAAAAAAAAAACTACAATTGATTGAAATTGTCTAACAAATAGACACGTGTTTGTTAGGGCTATTTAGAACTTTAGAAGTGAAATATTCTTTTAACTTAAAACTTTGCAAATTTAGTATCATGAAGGTGTGGAAGATGTTTATTTTGAAACTATTGTGTTGGGAATAATAGATTTTCCTCATAATATCATTACTTATAAAATTTTAAAATTTAATTTTAAATTAATATTTTTTAATTATTTATAGATAAAACATTAATTAAGAAGAATTTGCGTGAAAAAGTTTAAACTAATAATCAGGTAATAAACCAAAATGCTTAATGTGGTTCTGCTAGTCCTCTATATACTATAGGATATATAATATACTTGATTATATTTAAAACTATTGTGTTGGGAATAATAGATTTTCCTCATAATATCATTACTTATAAAATTTTAAAATTTAATTTTAAATTAATTAGATTAAATTAATATTTTTTAATTATTTATAGAGAAAACATTAATTAAGAATTTGTCTGAAAAAGTTTAAACTAATAATCAGGTAATAAACCAAAATGCTTAATGTGGTTCTGCTAGTCCTATATATACTATAGGATATATAATATAGTTGATTATATTCTATACATATTATTGGCCGATAGGCGACTACAATGAACAACGGAGGGCGATCGCAGCCTTTTAATGAGTGATTAAGGATGGGCGGGCGGTGATTAAATTGATTGGCATATTCTTCGTCGAGCATAGAAATCCGACGACCTAGATTTGGGATCGACTCACAGGTTATCCAAAGGTTTTTTGCTAATCAAACTTGGCCTACCGTTTTTTCTGCTAATCAAACTTGTTGCCACGCGTTTGGGAAGTGAAAAGTGGATTAGTTCGATTCCATTAGATGGATCGATAGCCTATTGTCTACAATTCGTATCATGCAATTGGTATCCTATAGCCTTGGACAACCACTGGTATCATATAGCATTGGAGGAGGTTCAATCGGTGAGCAGGACGGTTAGTTTCAGTGCCAAGGAACTATAGGGATGATTTTGTTCATGCACTGTTAGGGTTTTGATCGCTTTGATATTTTGTACATGTACAGGTTGCAGTAAGAGCTGATGGAATTGATGGTACTTTCCTCCTCTCATTCCGTTTCATTCTGTCTGTTAATTATGCCCTTTCTGTAGTGTCAGGGTGCTTAGTATATTTTGTCAAGGGTATCTGTTTTGTCTCTCTATATATCTTGGAACTTCCATTGATTGTAGATAGCACAATACAGTTAGGGAAAAGTGAAATTTGCGACCATACAAGTAAAATCTGTTCCAAAAGACCATGGCAACAAACTCGTCCCTGGGATTTCATTTTCTTCCCAATAGTGATTGCGCCCTCTCCGAAGAAGGAGTGTGCCTCGTCATAAGGGATAATTCCTCCGGGAAGTAATACACCCTTCACAAAGATACCAGACTCCTCATGCCCAGTACAATATGCAATATACCCACTAGAGCATCAATTACATAACATGTGTATGTAGATACTTTGCAAATAACCTTAATCTCAATAGGTAATTTTACCCCTCAACGGATAGTTTTACTCTTCTCAATCATCTGGTGAGCCCTATAAATAGTGTGGAACAAAAATCAAAACTCACTTTTACTTTTTCATTTTTTTACAACCCTATTAGTGACCTAACCCTTTCGGGGATCATTGCACAGGAACCGACCAACGTATTTCCTTTCTACAATTTCTAGGTAAGAGAGCCGATCTTTCTCTGCATTTTCAATCATTTAGTTTTTGCTCTTGAGGCCCACAATGTCTGGAATGTTGTTAGTGTTTTGTAGAGTCACACAACTCTAGAAGGAAATATTGCAATATCACTATGATTATTCGATCAAAAGTCACGGCATGTGATAGGAGTTCAAAACAAATAATGTGTGACCTATCCAAACGATTGTTTCGCAAGTATTCTGCAACATAAGTTCACACCAGATTCAAATTATAACTCAGTAATAAATTTAAGGTGATTCTTGGCATAATTACATCAAATTAGCTACTGAGAGTCAGATTGCCTCTCTACACCTCGGATATTTCGGTGCCTTGAAATGTAGCTTGGAAAGTTCATTGCATATGTTCAGTGGAAAGATATCTGGGCGAGTTTCCTCTTTAAAAAATGTGTAGCGGAGAGTTGTAATACTGAAAAGGATATTTGAGATCGCTTTCAAGAAGATTGTTTGCCTACCACACAAATGGAGATGATATTAGCACTCTCAAAATGCTTTTTCATTGATGTGCCAATAGCTTATTACTGGATTTCCAGGAAAATTATTTTCTCGCAACGTACATCAAACATTGCATTTCAATTGAACAAAAAATTTAAAAAGGTTTGAAAATTGTCATCTTTGCTCATAAGAGTGCAAGAAATTTCCATATTATTAATTAACTGCACCTTATAAACCTTATACACAGTCATATCTTTTTTGGTATATATATGTTTGTCTTTCTTGATGGACTTGGACTTGCACGTGTATTAATGTTTTTGAGTGAATCCTTGTAAGCAACCTAGACAAAAACAAAACATTTTTTGAAACTTTTTTTATATAAAAAACATCATTTTCAAGCGTGTCATTATCAAACTTTAACTCTTTCTTTAAATATTTTCTGATATAACATTATAAAACGAAATAATATTAAGAAGAGAAACCATAATGTTGAAAACAGAATGAGAGATACCAAACCCTATCATTATAAGTACCCTATCAATATAAGTGCAAAGGGATTTAGCTACACACATCCGTTACACGACCCAGGGCTGGAATAAATATCCAAAGATTAACTATGTCATTTGATATGATATTTTTACTTCATTCACTTCAAAGATTATTTATTAATTTTTTAAATTTGGTTGTTATTACTTTAAATTCATATAATATTATATATGAATTTTTAAAATTATGATTTTATTATTTTGAAATATTTTAATATTTTAAAAAGAATTTGAAAGAAATTTTCTAATACAATTATAATAACAAAAATATATAATATTAAATTTGAATTTAATTTTTTTAAACATAGAATTCTAAATTTTCATAATTTTGTTTCCTTTTATTAAATCTAAACATCAAACAAAATTATGTTAAAAAAGAAATTATAGAAAAGTTGTTTAAAAAAGATCACCCTATTTACTTGGTTGTTTAGAAAAGTAAACAAAGAACATAACAATTTCTTTACTAAATACAAACTAAATAAATAATTTTTTAAAATTAATTATTAAAATTTTGAAAACCACACTTATAAGTTACTTATTTTATAAGTTATATAAATAAATGATAAAAATGAACAATTTATTGATAGCTTATATGTTTTATAAACCTAAAACAAAGATTAAAAATTGGTATACACTTGTGAAAATTGTTATGTTGCATGCATATAAATACATTGGTATGCATTTAAATATATTATTAATAAAAACAATTAATAACATTTAGTATTATTATTAAAAATGTGACTTTAAGTCAACCATGACTAAGTTGAGTTAATCATTGTTAACCAAAGGCAATCATGAGATGTGGTCAACGAGTGTTAACCAAAATCAACTATTCACATAATCAAGCAAATTCACTGAAATTAACCATGGTCATGTTTTGATTGAAGTCAACTATGGATTGGAGTCAAACATGATTTGAAGACAACTTTGGATTGAAGTGAACCGTTCTTAAAAGTCAACTATAGAGTGAATTGAACCATAGACTGAAGTTAACTATGTATTTAAGTCAACCTTGGTTTCAAGTCTACCTTAACTAAAATTTACCCATGGTTTGAAGTCAACCTTGGATTTAAGGTACCTATGGATTGAAGTCTACCATGGATTGAAGTCACCCCTCGCTTGAAGTCAACCTTGGATTGAGTTCAACCTTGAATTGAAATTACACTTAGATTGAATTCAACCTTGTATTGAAGTCAACCTTGCTTAAAATTCAACTATGGATTGAAGTCATCCTTAAATTGAATGAAACCTTAGATTGAACTCAACCATGGATTGAATCTAACTATGGATTGAAGTTATATATGAATTGAATTCAACCTTGGATTGAAGTCAACCTTGGTTCAAAGTCAACCATGGATTAAATTCAAACTTAGATTGAAGTCAACTATGGGTTGAAGTCGATCTCGGACTGAGGTCAACCACGGATTGAAGGCAACCTTGCTTTAAAGTCAATTTTTTTATTGAGTTTAACCTTGGATTGAAACCAAATATGGATTGAAGTCAACCATGCATTGAAGTCGACCTTGGATTGAAGTCAACCTTAGATTGATGTCAACCATGGATTGAAGTTAGCCTTGGATTTAAGTCAATTATGGCTTGAATTCTTGAGTAAAATTCAAATATGGATTGAAGTCAAATATGGATTGAACTCAACCATGGATTGAAGTCAACCTTGGCTTTAAGTCAACCATGGCTTTAAGTCAACCTTGGATTCAAGTCAACTATGGATTGGATTCGACCTTGATTAAAGTAATCCTTACTTAAAATTCTTCTACACAATGAAGTCAACTATCGATTGAATTCAGTTATGGATTAAAGTCAATGATGTATTAAAGTCAACCTTGGATTGAAGTCAACTATGGATTGAAGTCAACCTTCCTAAAAATTCAAAAATGGATTGAAGTCTATCATGGTTCAAAGTCAATCAACCACTTTTAAAAATGTTGTTCTAGATTGAAGTCAACCATGGTTCAAAGTTGACATTCGATTGAAGTCAATTATGGATAAGAGCTAACCATAGATTGAAGTCATTAATGTTAATATTAGTAATGAATTGAAATCAACCATTGGATTGAAGTATATCATGGACTGAAGTCAACCATGTTTCAAATACAACCTTAGATTGAAGTCATTAATGTAAATATGATTAATGGATTCAATTCAACCATGGATTGTGTTGGTGTCCATTTTTGTCACCATTTTTTATCATTCAATTTACTCGAAGTGGTGTTATTTCTATCATTTTTGCTATAGTAAGTTGTTTTCTTAGCCATTCAGCTCATCAAACTCTCCAGGTATGCACAAATTCACTTACCATGCAAATCTTGTTATGTTTCGTATATTATGGTTTATTTATGATTAAAATGATGTTTTTGAGCATAATTAACACTTATGGTTTTAATTGAGAGGCTACGTTTTGCAAATGACCCATCATTCAAACCATGTGCTACGTGCTTAGCCTAAAATGCGTTCAGCTCATCGTTCAGCCCTCTGTTCAGCCTGCGAAATCCGTGGTTGACACATGTCAGACCATTGAATGAAGAGAAGGATACGTGGGTTCTGTTTGACATGCAATGGGCCTAGTTAATGAGTTATTGCTCTAGAAGATCCGTCCTTATGCTCGCCAAGCTTGAGAACACATCTCACGTCCACATGAATACTTTAACCTCCGGTTCGTCTGCGCATTCATCCTGGAATCACGCTCAGTATGTCGACATAACTCCTGTGCCCATGTCAACACTCCATCCCACCAGTTCTCTAGTTTGTTTGGCCGGGAGTTACGCAAACCTGTTCATGCATGCTCACGTTCATTCATGCCGTCATTCTGGAAGGAGCTCTCCTACCCATGATTCAGTTCGCCAACACACTTCTCGTCCACATCTGAGTTAAATCGATGCTGTAGCTTCCCTGTGAAGGAACCAACCCCATCAAAGTCTGAAGAATGCTCCCTGCGTTGGCATGTATCAATTAAATCAATAGTTACAGTTATTTAAACACTTCTATTTTTAGAGAGGTCGACTCTGTCGACCCTATCACCCATTGTAACTTATAAATAGTCATCTTTTGATTGAGATGAGTTAGTCTTACTCTAATTCTTTGGAATCTAGCTAGTTCGCAGTCGTAGATAGTGGAAGACAGAGTTCTATAATTTTTCTCAAGTTAATGGAAGTAGTAGCTTGTTGATGTTCCTCTAGTAGTCGTTTAAGTTGATCTAGTTCACCCTCCGATTGCTAAGAAGGGCCTCTCATCAACTGGAGGTTTTATTTACATTTTCTACATTTCTTTTCTTGCAATTAACTAGTTTATTTCCTGTGTGTGTAATCTAATTCGTTTTCCTATGTGTATCATCTTCATTCCTCTTTAATTAATATTCTGCTATTAATACAATCTCCCTTCTTCTGCATTAGGAAATGGTCGACCAATAGTTCAATAGTTTATAATTTGTTTTCAATCTTTCTTCCATCATCATAGTTAGATATTGCTTCCAAATTCCTCCATAGTTAGCATTCCTTCCTTTCTCTTTTCCTCTGTTAGTCTTTCTTCTTATCTGTTGTAGATTAATTCTTCCTTCTTCCATTCCAACCTTCTTCCTACTTCTCATAAAATTATTCTTCCTCCTAGGTAATGATTAGAGTAGATAATTTCTTATTATATTAGCTTCTGATAATCTCTCTACTGCTTTCTTTGCACAATAGGATCACTTGCATAAGCTAGCTGGTAATTAAATCATCCAAAAACTCTTCTTTCCCTCACTTTAAAACGTTTTCCTCCATTCAGACTGTCATTCGGACTGCCATTCAGACCGGTGTTCGGATCGTCATTTGGACCTGTGTGTTTTCTGTATTATTTTAGGCCTTCTTCAGAATCTAATTTCTTTTGCCTCTTAATCATCATTCTTCATGTTCCTCTTTAATAGTTTGAGATGTCATTCAACTCTGTTTTATGTCATTTGGAGTTCTTAATTAAATTTCATCATTATTTCCTCCTTTCTTATTTTCTCCTTATCCTCTTCTTATCTTTCTTCCAAAATTCAGTTCTTTAACCCATTTTGTTACTTAGTTACTGTTCAGAATGTATTAATATTGTTCCTAAATAGTTTGTTTCCAAGTTACAGTTGATAATTCTATTCTTTGAGTCATTTTAGTTTGTTAAGGGTCAGTGCAAGCTAATGAGGGTCACTTTTGGCACGTTAGATGCAATAGAAAACTGAAAAAGCAGGCATCCCTCAACTTACTTGGATTTTTTGATTTACTTACGGAAAATATCTTGCATTGAGTAAAAAAGATGAAATGTAGGAAATTGAATCACGTTTCTGAATATATAACTTTTATGTATTGAAAATTTGCATAGCTATGTCAAGTTTCAGTTTTCCTAACAGACACTTTTTATTTTTCAGGCAAATGATAAGGTATATGTTTTTGTGGGTAGAGCCTTTGAGGGCCTAAATGATGGAATCAAGCTACAAAAATCGGCATGCATGTAGAGAACACATAGCACTTGTGCGCCATTATTTTTCGAAAATTAAATTAGTAATTTTATAATTTTTTTATAATTGTCTAAGTGATCAAACCTCAAAAATAGTACATCTTTTGTGGGTAGAGCCTTTGAAGGTCTTAATGCAAAATTCTTGAAATGGGTTTTTCATAGAACGTGGAGGTTAGTGTCCTCTTGTGCACCATACAATTTTTTTTTGAAATGATTGAGAATTGAAAAAGTTATGGAAGAAACACTAACAATGTGTTTCACGAGTTAAGGAGGTAGGACAGAAAAGAAATTGAAAGAAAATAGGAAAAATTAATATTTCAAAATAAAAGTTACATATTTGGAATCTGCAGAAAAAATGCTATTTGTGTCTAAGATTTCGTCAAAAATGACTCTGTGTAGCATATTGTAACGAGTGGCTAAGCACAGGCTTCTCCAGAAACTGGAAGAAATACCCAATTAGCTTTGGTTTTTCATTAACATAGCACAGGTTTGGAATTACCGAAGAAAACTCCAAAGCATACACATAGGATTATTGTTGACATGTGAGCATGTGACTCGGCCTGTTTAAATTCAAAAATATTGCCGCGCTTTTAGATTTAAATAACGCGTACGCGTTATATAACTAAATAACGCATGCGCGTTATATCAATAATTAACGCGTACGCGTTATATAACTACATAACACGTACGCGTTATATAGTTACAAAACGCGCTCGCGTTATTCAAATCATAAAATACATGTTTAATACTTGAGAAAGAGGGGGTGTAGAAGTCAAGGGAAATTTTGTTTAATATTTGAGAAGGGGTGGGGAAGGGTCAAGGGAATCTATGGTTAATATTTAATAGGGGTGGGAAAGGGTCAAGGGCTTAGAAGGATGTTGGAAGCTTGAGTGGGGAGAGATGAAGGGAATGAGAACATGATGGGCTACAGGGGGTGAAGGGAAGTGGAGCTTGAGAGCACTATTAGGAGTAGAATAGGTTCTGAAGAGGTATAGGGTTAGAAGTTGAAAGTGAGACTTGAGTGACAAGGGGGATGTGAGAGAGAAATAAAGAATACAAGGGGGGGAGAGACATAGAGCGAGGGAGGGAGAGGGACAATGGGGAGGAATGGATTTGGAGGGAGTGAGAGATAGATGGGGATAGAACGAAATAAGAGATAGGAAGGGAGGGACAGAAAGTGTTGGTGGGAGACATGCAGAGAGTGGTGGCGATGGAGAGAGAGGGAGTGATGGAGAGATTGGGATAGGTTGAGGGAAAGATGAGGGAGGGATAGAAGGTGAGAGACAGGCGATGAGAGAGGGAGGGAGAGAAGGTAGGGTGAGGGATGGAGGGAGAAAGTTGGAGATAGATATGGATGGAGGGGGTATGGGTTTGAGAATGGAAAGTGACATAATGTGTGTGTATGTGTGTGTGTTTGAGAGAGAGAGAGAGACAGAGAGAGAGAGAGAGAGAGAGATTGATGGTTGGGGAGAGAGAGACTAGAGGGAGTTGTGAGCATCATATTCTCCATCAGCATCATATTCTTCATCATCATCATCTTCATGACCATCATCGTCATCATCAACATCTTCATCATCATCACCATCATCATCATCATCATCATATTCCTCATCAAATCAAAATCTCCATCATCATTATCATCATCATGATCATCATCTAAACATCACCATCACCATCATCATCAACATCTTCATCATCATCACCATCACCATCATCATCAAAATCTTCATCGTCATCACCATCACCATCACCATCACCATATTCATCATCATTGTCATCTCTAGGTTCCCCATCAACATCAACATCTCCATCATCATCATCTTCTTCATCATCATCATCTTCATCACCATCATCATCATCATCAACATCTTCATCATCATCACCATCATCATCATCATCATTATCTTTCTTGAATCAGATCAACATATCCATCATGTCACCATCATCTTCTGAACATCATCATCTAAACATCACCATCACCATCACCATCATCATCATCATTACCATCACCATCATCATCAACATCTTCATTGTCATCACCATCATCATCATCATCATCATTGGCATTTGTAGGTTCCTCATCAACATCTCCATCATTATCATCTTCTCCATCATCATCATCTTCATCACCATCATCATCAGCATCAACATCTTCATCATCATCACCATAATCATCATCTTCATCGTCATTAGGTCAACATCTCCATCATCATCATCTTCTTCATCATCTTCACCATCATCATCATCATCATCATCTTCATCGCCATCTCCATCATCTCCATCATCTCCATCATCATCACCATCACCATCATCATCATCTTCATGACCATAAACATCTTCATCATCATTGTCATCTCCCCCTTCCTCATCAACATCTCCATCATCATCATCATCATCATCATCACCATCTGAACATCACCATCACCATCATCGTCAACATCTTCATCATCATCATCATCATCATCAGCATCATCATCAGCATCAGCATCATCATCAAAATCTTCATCGTCATCACCATCACCATCTTCATCATCATTGTCATCTCTAGGTTCCCCATCAACACATCTCCATCATCGTCATCTTCTTCATCATCATCATCTTCATCACCATCATCATCGTCATCTTCTTCATCATCATCATCTTCATCACCATCATCATCGTCATCAACATCTTCATCATCATCACCACCATCATCATCATCATCTTCCTCATCAGATCAACATCTCCATCATGTCACCATCATCTTCATCTTCATCATCATCATCATCATTACCAACACCATCATCATCAACATCTTCATCGTCATCACCATCATCATTGGCATCTGTAGGTTCCTCATCAACATCTCCATCATCGTCATCATTGGCATCTGCAGGTTCCTCATCAACATATCCATCATCGTCATTTTCTCCATCATCATCACCATCATGATCTTCTGAACATCATCATGATCATCATCTAAACATCACCATCACCATCATCGTCAACATCTTCATCATCATCGCCATCAGCATCATCATCAAAATCTTCATCGTCATCACCATCACCATCACCATCACCATCACCATCTTCATCATCATTGTCATCTCTATGTTCCCCATCAACACAACATCTCCATCATCATCATCTTCTTCATCATCATCATCTTCATCTCCATCATCGTCCTCATCAACATCTTCATCATCATCACCATCATCACCATCATCATCATCATCTTCCTCATCAGATCAACATCTCCATCATGTCACCATCATCTTCATCACCATCATCATCACCATCATCATCAACATCTTCATCACCATCATCATCAACATCTTCATCATCATCACCATCATCTTCATCAACATTATCATCTTTATCATCTTCATCTGCATCATGATCATCTTCATTGTCATCACCCTCCTCCTCCTCATCATCTTTATCATCTTCATCTACATCATGATCATCTTCATTGTCATCACCCTCCTCCTCCTCATCATCTTGTGCACTTATGCACTTAGGGATTAATATTTAGAAGAGGGTCTAAAGGCCTTTATGGGGGAGGGGCTCTAGGAACAAGGTAAGACAGAGAGGGCAGGGGGGAGGGATAAAGGCGTAGAGGGTTAGTGATTAAGGGAGAAGAAGGGAGAGAGTGCTATAGGGAGGGATAATGACGAAGATAAAGAGAAGGTGGAGAGATGGAGAGTGGGGTGGTAGAGACATGGCTGAAGGGAGAGAAAGAAACATGAAAGAAACATGTAGGGAGAATGAGGGACAGATATTTAGAAAGAGATAGGGGGTATCTAGGGATTATTGGGAGAGAGCTAGGGGGTATTAAACCATACAAAACATTTGTTTTGTATGCAATCATATAAATTATTAGTTTTCTTTGATTTTGTTCGTTGCCCTAGCCGTGCACCTAACCTATTTATTGTGCTTGACTATATCGCGTTCGCGTTTTTTAACTACATATCGCGCACGCGTTTTATATTTATATAACGCGTACGCGTTTTTGAACTCCAGAAATAATGGACTGTTGTTGTCCGAGAGCAACTTCACTCTGTCCGAACGAAAGCAACAATCCCGCGATTTTTCGAACAGCACGAGCCCGCGTCTGAAAATTTTCACATTCTACACCAACTCCATCATTTTTTTTTATGCAGGTGCAGCATTGAGGACATCTTTCATGGTTGCTCACTGTGGTGTTGGGTTATATGGCCATATTTGAAGAAAATAATTAGCAAGCTTGAAGAATCTCCAATTGAAGAACACCAAAGATAAGGCCTTTGAAAGATTCATTTTGCCTATATTTGAGGAGCACACAAGGTAAGATATCAAGCTTCAAGACCAACAAGGAAGAACTTCCATTTGCTTATTATTGAAGAGCTTGTAATTGAGGAGCAAAAAAAACAAACTATATTGAATTGATCATTGTGGTGATGGGGAATGCACGTAACCGAGTAAACAAATCCACAAGGAAGAAGAGACCTCAAGAAGTCATTGAAGAAGAGAAAGAAAAGAAAAGAATATACATGATGAATCGGAGGCTTTCTTTGGAAACTAATCCAAATCCAATTGTAGAGGATACCATGGTTCATCCTATTAATCCACGACAAGAGGGACCTTCAATTTCCACAATAGTTGTTGAACAAGCACCCCATGGAAGTAATCAAGAAGCAAAACGTAGGTGCTCATTAGGGGATGTTTCAATTCCCACTTCAAGTCAAAGTGATAAGTTACCATCTCAAGATGAAGCTCACGAAGAAACACACAATTTGCTATCCGGATGTGGTTATACAAGCGATGAAGTCAGAGAGGCGTTGGACATTTTGCCTACTGTTGAAGAAGAGAATGTTATCCACACCATCGATGAGGATGTTGGACTTCCACAAGGGGATGTTGGACTTCCACAGACCATGGATGAGGATGTTGGACTTCCACCATCCAACTACCAGGAAGAGAATGAAGGACACCAAGCTACTACTGAAACGCCAGAGCGTCTTGGTGATGCGCTACATGGTACAATTCCAACCCCCTTACCTCCATTAGCAAGCACACGTCGAAGAACTCCGAAGCGTATACAAGTTGATGAAAGACTTATGAATTCCATTGAAGGTACGCTATCTAAACGTAGTATTGCTTATCAAACTCAACAGATACTTGATAAATATTTTGTTTCTAAATGTGATGGAGATAAATGTAGATTATTTTTATCATTGTTAAAATCTAGGAGCATGAATGTTGTTAGGAAAAAGTTAGGGATAAAGATGATAAAGAATTCTGAACCAAGTTCTCATATAGTTAAAAGCCTAGTAGATGCATTTGGTAAAATTGGTAAGAACACACGTTCAAAGGACCGCAATGCTGCTCGTCGTGTGTTGTCACAATCAATTGCAGATAAGAACACCAGGGCCCTTCGTATTCTCAGGCCTACATCGAAACTAGTTAATTTGAATGTAAAAACCCTCCGTAGGTATTCTATTAGAAGAGAACATCTTGACACAACCGATCAGACAGATTTTTGGGCCTTTGTTGGTCGGTTGCCACGTCGTGACATGAAGCTAGTTGATGCAGTAAAGGGACTAGTGCATAGTTTTTGGCATGATCACACAAGGCCTTCTTCAAACCGAAAGGATGTACTAAAACTAAGAAGGGGTTCAAAGGATCGTGAGCCACATACTAAGCATCTTCTTGATATAACACAGACAGAGCTTTACGAAAAATTTAAGATTGAGCATAGACAATTGAACTTGGGGCAAAGATCTTTTGAGAAATGTAAGCCATGGTATGTTAGAATAAATACTCTTCGTAACACTTGTTGTTGTAGATACCATGTAGAATATGAATATTACTATGAAACATTTTTGTACATTCGTCGTGTGTTGCATACTAACATTGTGCAGGATTGCTCCATGACAATACCACCGACTTCATCAAGAGAATTCATTCATAGCATCATGTGCAATAGGCCCGAGGGGCAAACATACTATGCAAAATCTTGTTTGGATGGAACATGCTCCAACTGTGCTGGAATGGCATTATTGAGCCAATGTATGCACGAGAATGGAGACAGTGAATTTGGGAAAATGGTTACAGACATGAAAAGTTTCAAATATATCAACTATGAAATAGTCCCAGGGAAAGAAAGCAAAAAAATACAATTGGTGACATCTCAGGTATGCATTTATATCTATAAAATTATGTTGTAACGGTTACATTTCAATCCTTACTTACAACAAAAAACTGACATTGAGATCATTTTGTGTCACCAGGTACAAGTTAGTGACTTCATCAAGGAATTTATTGAAAAGACACATCAATATGTTCAGCATGTCCACGTGGCACGATGGCAGGATGAGAAGTTTAGAATATGCAGAGATACATTTCCCCTTGCTACTATACTTTCAGTTGTTGATTTTGCCGAGAACTACACTCTGCAACCTCAAAATGAGATCCAAAGTCAGTATTATCACTCTGAGCAGGTTTCCTTGATGGTCCATATCACATACAGGCATGGCCCAAATAGCACTGAAGAGCAAAGAGAAATTCTGAAGGAATATCACTTCTACATAAGTGATGATAGGTGCCACGACTTCCACTATGTACGTCATTGCTTCATCATGTTCTATGATCACTTGAAGGGAAGGAACATACAGATGGACCGACACTGGATTTGGTCTGATGGGTGTGCTGGTCAGTTCAAAAATGCACGCATATTTCAGTGGTTGTGTTCATTGCATAAAAACTACAAAGTGCCACATATGTGGAACTATTTTGAGACTGGGCATGGTAAAGGAGAGCATGATGGAGCCGGAGCATGTGTCAAAACAGCCCTACGAAGAGAGGAATTGAAAGTATCTACAGAATCTACTATTCTAAATGCTCAATCTATAGTCAGGTGGTGCACGTCAGTAATGGGAGAGGAATCAACTATGCGAGTAGAATCCACAAGAAAGAGACATGTGGAGAGATTTTTTTGGGAGGTGGTAGACATAGATCGTTCACATGCATGGGAATGCAAGACTGTGCCTGGGACTCGTGGCTTTCATTCGGTTCGAAGCTCTGATAACCCAGTATTTGAAATTTGGACCAGAAAACTTGCTTGTTTTTGCCCGCCTTGTTGTGATGGTGACTGGGATGGGTGTGAATCATTGGATTGGGTTGATGGATGGGATCGCATATCACTTCCACTTGATCAGCGTGCAATTGTTGAGTTAACTCCGTTGGAAGAAGACCAATCATCTATTTCTGCAGATTTTGATCATGTATCAGACCTTGTACAACCCGGTATGATGCATTTCCTTAACATTTTTTGTTTGTTTACGTAGTCTTCAAATGCACATTAATGGCCTTGTATCGCACGAAAAATATTTTGATCATATACCTACAATCATATAATGCAGGGCACATATACGCAGTGGTTGCCTCAAAAGATACTGAATGGGGTGATGAATACTAGTTGGCACGCTGTATAGATGGAAAGCAAACCCTCATTGTGTCCATGACTGACGATGAAAACAACCACTTTCCAACTGGTTCTATGGTTGTTAAAGGTGAATACTTGACACGGGACAACAATGGAAGAAAGAAGGGTGGATATGTTTACAGGGATTACAAACCAGGTGCAAGTGTATATCACTTTACCAACTTAATCATTGGCACAAACCTTCAGGTACGAACAATGCCTAGTCGAAATATGATCAGTAAACCCTAAAATTATATTATGTTCATCATGTTGGTTATTGGCTTCACCCAACAAAATTAATTCAATTCATGCTCACTATATTAAACAATACACTTATATTAAATTTAATTCATGTCTTGTTAAATATTTCATAATGAATTAGCTAGTTGAGAGCACCACCTTAGACCAAGCCATCATCATCATGGACCTGCAAAACCCTAGTTTCCAAAGTGTCTAGGCAGGTTCGGGCTAGGAACACTAGCCATACCCGCCCGGTGGATGATTTTCCAAAGTTGACCCCCGTGTGCAAAAATTGCACACTCCCACACTGAGCAAAACCCTAGTTTCAAAGATGGACCTGCAAGGTGACACATGGGCCACCGGGTAGGAGGGGAGGGGCACCCCTGGCACTATCCTGGTGTGCTGAATCCAACGGATTCGACGGTTCGTCGATCCGAGCCACGGTCTTCATTCTATGGCTCGTCCCGTCTCACTACCAGAAGGCCTTCAGGGACACCTGCTGGATACCTACCGGGGGCATAGAACTCCAACCATGCAACAAAACCGGGTTCCGGGGAGACCTGCAGGTGTGTCTAGACAGGTTCGGGCTAGGAACACTAGCCATACTTGCCCGGTGGATGATTTTCCAAAGTTGACCCCCGTGTGCAAAAATTGCACACTCCCACACTGAGCAAAACCCTAGTTTCCAAGATGGACCTGCAAGGTGACACATGGGCCACCGGGTAGGAGGGGAGGGGCATCCCTGGCACTATCCCGGTGTGCTGAATCCAACGGAGTCGACGGTTCGTCGATCCGAGCCACGGTCTTCATTCTATGGCTCGTCCCGTCTCACTACCAGAAGGCCTTCAGGGACACCTGCTGGATACCTACCGGGGGCATAGAACTCCAACCATGCAACAAAACCGGGTTCTGGGGAGTCCTGCAGGTGTGTCTAGACAGGTTCGGGCTAGGAACACTAGCCATACTTGCCCGGTGGATGATTTTCCAAAGTTGACCCCTGTGTGCAAAAATTGCACACTCCCACATTGAGCAAAACCCTAGTTTACGAAATGAATGCACAATGAAGCCACTGGGCCATGGGGAGACGAGGGAGAGGGCCCCCTAGAGGTAATCGCACGCTAGGAGACCAACGGATTCGACGGTTCGTCTGTCCGACGTCCGGTTTCCGAGTTATGTCGAGTTGCAAGTCGCATGAAAATGCCGTTCAGGGACACTTGGTGAATTTCCGTCCGGGAGCCAAAAAGCAAACGAAGCAGGAAGATTGCGTGCCGTTGGCTCCTGCAAGTGTGTGTGGGCAATGCCGACGTGGGAACACTGCCGTGAGCCATAAATCCATGATAGTAAATTAATTCATGACAAAAAAAACTGAATTATTCCTTTCAATGGATGTGGTTTTCAATTTCCTATATTGTTAGGTCAATTTGGCACATTCATTGAAAGAAATTGTAGACTTTAATGATGATCACAACAAGTGTGTTTGTTAAAACCTTGTGAAATAGAGCATCAAAAGACCTACATTGTAGGCCATATAATTGTGTTTGTTTACCTTTTGTTTGATGGACCATGCACAATAAGTAATAAAATAATTTTTGAAGTAGGTCATTTCATTTTTCTGATTTTTTCTTTGGTGGTGTTGAAAAAGACCATTGTTCTTATTGATGGGATTTCATGTGCTTATGATTCTTTGGATAATCTGGACACATACAAGGACACCATTATTAGACTAATTCATTATAAACAATTTAATATGAGTAATCTACATAAATGAATTGAAAAATTAACAAAAATAACAAACAACCCATATACCTTGGAATATAATACAAGAGTGACCATGTTAGGCAATCTTACTTATCTACTTACCTATGGTCATCTAAGTAGACCATTTGGATCATGTCTATTACTAATGATCTCCATTAACTTTTCATGTTCACAATGAGGCTTGAAGTATCATACCTTTGATGGGTGCTTCCTTGGCATTGTTTGTAGTTTGAGGTTTGTATCGAAAACTAAGTTTGTAAAGTGGTATATAGATTCACCTAGTCTAATCTTGAAATACATAACCAACCTTCTTCCATGTTTGGTCATCCAGTGTTAGATATTATCCTTTAATAACCATCAAACTGATTACAAGTTGATCACCATTGTCATCTATTAGTGAGACATGAGGGTTTGGTTCGCCTTTAAGGAACATGCCAACAAATAGTGAGTGCCCCATTAATTATCTTTCAGGGAAACCATTGCATATATGTTCATTTTATTCTCAAAAATGAGATTGATGGTGTTTATTCTCATGCAATGTATACAGTTAGGATTAAGACAACTGTATAAATCTATGGAATTATAAATGGAGATATTAATCCAAAAGTAAGCCAATGTTGGCCTTGCCAATCTTTTCTTCCGAATGCAAACGAAATATTAGATTCCATTTTGCTATGTTTCCATGTAAAATATATTTGAAAAAAAACATATATTTGGATTATATGGAAATCCTTCTTACCTTTGACATTGTTTGGGATCTGCAGGATGGGAATGAAGTATTTTTTAGGGATTAAGAGGAGTATTCAATTACGCAAACTTATGAATGCCTATTGTGACAAGCAATCCATTGATTTCAACTCCATCAAATTTCTGTTTGATGGATGATGTTTGCAAGGTGAGCAAGTTTAACCCACCAATGCGAGATTGCATGCAATTACACTGAGCAAAACCCTAGTTTACGAAATGAATGCACAATGAAGCCACTGGGCCATGGGGAGACGAGGGAGAGGGCCCCCTAGAGGTAATCGCATGCCAGGAGACCAACGGAGTCGACGGTTCGTCGGTCCGACGTCCGGTTTCCGAGTTATGTCGAGTTGCAAGTCGCATGAAAATGCCGTTCAGGGACACTTGGTGAATTTCCGTCCGGGAGCCAAAAAGCAAACGGAGCAGGAAGATTGCGTGCCGTTGGCTCCCGCAAGTGTGTGTGGGCAATGCCGACGTGGGAACACTGCCAACACTGGCTCGGGGGAGGTTTTTGCAGAGTTTACCTACCAATGCGAGATTGCATGCAATTACACTGAGCAAAACCCTAGTTTACGAAATGAATGCACAATGAAGCCACTGGGCCATGGGGAGACGAGGGAGAGGGCCCCCTAGAGGTAATCGCACGCCAGGAGACCAACGGAGTCGACGGTTCGTCGGTCCGACGTCCGGTTTCCGAGTTATGTCGAGTTGCAAGTCGCATGAAAATGCCGTTCAGGGACACTTGGTGAATTTCCGTCCGGGAGCCAAAAAGCAAACGGAGCAGGAAGATTGCGTGCCGTTGGCTCCCGCAAGTGTGTGTGGGCAATGCCGACGTGGGAACACTGCCAACACTGGCTCGGGGGAGGTTTTTGCAGAGTTGACCCACCAATGCGAGATTGCATGCAATTACACTGAGCAAAACCCTAGTTTACGAAATGAATGCACAATGAAGCCACTGGGCCATGGGGAGACGAGGGAGAGGGCCCCCTAGAGGTAATCGCACGCCAGGAGACCAACGGATTCGACGGTTCGTCGGTCTGACGTCCGGTTTCCGAGTTATGTCGAGTTGCAAGTCGCATGAAAATGTCGTTCAGGGACACTTGGTGAATTTCCGTCCGGGAGCCAAAAAGCAAATGGAGCAAGAAGATTGCGTGCTGTTGGCTCCCGCAAGTGTGTGTGGGCAATGCCGACGTGGGAACACTGCCAACACTGGCTCGGGGGAGGTTTTTGCAGAGTTGACCCACCAATGCGAGATTGCATGCAATTACACTGAGCAAAACCCTAGTTTACGAAATGAATGCACAATGAAGCCACTGGGCCATGGGGAGACGAGGGAGAGGGCCCCCTAGAGGTAATCGCATGCCAGGAGACCAACGGAGTCGACGGTTCGTCGGTCCGACGTCCAGTTTCCGAGTTATGTCGAGTTGCAAGTCGCATGAAAATGCCGTTCAGGGACACTTGGTGAATTTCCGCCCATTTTATAATTTAAGCCACTTTTAAATATTTGAACTTCCATATTATTTTTGAAAGAGTATAATATTTCAAAACTCCTAAAGAGACAAAAACACATGATCAAAACTCCTAAGGCTGTAATTTAGAGTAGTAATAATGGGGGGTGATGGAGTTGAATTTGATCCTATGGAAGATAATGATACTAATATTATTGAGAATAAAGGGATAATAGGTTGATCCATGACACCTTTGTTTGCATGGATGAGGATGCACCTATGTATGATACCTATGATAATATTCATGATGTACATCTTATTGATAAGGCACACAAAGGCCTATACAAGAGATCAAAGATGGGTCACTTTGTCTACTAATTTGATGTTGATAAAATTGAAGGTATTGAATGACATTTCAAACAATGGTATGACAAAGATCCTAATGTATACACAAGGTTAATATATAAGGTGCCCCATAAGGTTCTTTGTCATATCCCTATAATTCTAGATTTTTGATGATTGTTTAGGTTAAAAAACATAGCACATTATATGGATTATCATGTACAAAGATAAGTGAAGATGGTATTATATGAGTGGCTACAAATGGTTCTCAATTTACGATCATCAAGGAAATATTACCCATTTTTTAAGAAGAACCTCATAATGTTAGACTTTCATTGGTAGTTGATGGCAATGGGTGTGCATGAGTGAGTTCGTTGAAACCTTGAAAACATTGTATTGCATTTAGTTTGATTAAATTACACGAGCAAGAACTTTGACATAACTTGTAATGATCATCCAAAATCACAAATTTTAATTAGATACCAATTAGTGCATGCATGTAGTGAATTCGTTGAAACCTTTGAATATAATAGTTTGTTCTTTTGACATAGTGCATTCATGAGTAAAAGATAATCCACACAAATCAACACATTAGAATGACACAAGTACATGTATCCAAAAGTACATATATATCCAAAAGTGCATGTCTCCAAAAGTACATGTATATCCAAAAGTCTCCAAAAGTGCATGTCTCCAAAAGTACATGTATATCCAAAAGTATCGAAAAGTACATGTATCCAATGAAGTCAATGTACATGTCTCCAAAAGTACATGCACAATAAAGTCAATGTACATGTCTCCAAAACTGAATGTATCGAAAAGTACATATATATACAAAAGTATCCAAAAGCACAGGTGTCCAAAACTATCCAAAAGTATCAAAACTCAAGCTTTCTCTTGTTCTTTCCCGATGTTGATCCTCTAGGCACATCCCTAGGATCAATGTGCATCCCTGGATCCTGCAAATTAAATATCAATTGTTAAATTCAACTAACTATGTACACTAATACATTATCTCAACAATTATCAACTGGTGCATGGAAAGTGCATGAAACACTTGGTCACTGAAGGACATCTCACCTCAACTGACAAAGGAGATTGTGTTGCTTGTGTAGCAGATGGAGCCGTCGGTTGAACATCCAGGATGGTTGAACCAGGGGGGCCAGGCACTGCTCCTGCTGGTGGTGGCTACAATGAAAAAATGTTGAAATAGTTAGAAATGCATGAATAAACAATAGGTCCAACAATAATAAACTATGTAAAGATAATGTTGAAATAGTTACATACCTGTGTGTGATCAGTCGCCACTGCAGATGCGGCACTAACTGCTGCATCAACCATCGATGCAAGGTTCTCAGCAGACAACTCGGGTTCCTGTTGCAGTAAACATACAATTCAAACATTAACAAAAACGATTTATGCACTGGATTTCAAGTTAAACAACAAATATCATCGAAGGATATACATTACCGTGGTGTGAGTAAGCCCATGGTCGTGGGCAGCTGGAGTCTTTCTCGGAGTAGAACGCCTCACATACACACGACCCTTATTCACGAATGGCCTAGAGGGAGATGCAAATACAGGCAATGGGCCAGATGTGTCGGATGGTGCCTACAGTCAGCAAGTGTTCATGTAGTTAGACATGCATGATTCAACAAACAAACATGTATTTAAAAAATGTCATTTTTAATTGTTTACCTGGAGCCCAGACGTTTCAGGGGACGGTATGACCATGGGCACTACCTCCACATTACCTTGCCCCTGTGAAGGATCTGCCATCTGCAAGTTTAATAATTGTAAATATTAGACCGTATATAGCATTAATGAACTAAAATGTAAAGTATGTGGAAATTAACAAATCAACAAGTATTAAAAAACTGAAATTTTAAAATGTTTACCTCGGTGTGAGATACGGCAATAGGTGGTATATAAGATGGGCCTGCCGAATGGGTAGCATCATGCCCCCCTGTCGAATCTGGAACATCCGGCTCTGGGGCGTCACTGCCGGTAATCATCATCAACTGCAAGTTCACAAAATTAATATATTAGCTCAAACTATATATATGTGTACAAAGACGAAAATAAATGAAGAATTTATTACAATTAACCATCAAGATACCTCTCTCAAAAAGCCACTGAAGGCAACATCTGATGCAATACCATAGCAGGGACGACCACATGACGTGCACTCGTGAGGATCAGTACTAGGATGGGGAATAACTGATGGTCCTCCACTAGTGGATGGTCCTGATGGTCCTGCAGTAGTGGATGGTCCTGATGGTCCTGCAGTAGCTGATGGTCCTGCATGGTGACGAGCTGGTGTATGTACCACACCAGGGACAGATGTCCCTTCCTCACCCATATGTTGAACCATCCTGCCATGGCGAACAACCGTCCGTGCCAAACTCAAAAATGCATCCCGTGTCTGCGGAATAATGCGATGTGCTGGTGGGACATCTGGCCCAGGCAACTGCCTGCGAGGTGCAGGGATAGGGCGATCCTGGTCTCGAAGCCTGGCATTGGGTCGGTTTTGGGGCATCCCCCCACCGATCCCCTGGAACTGTAAGATGTCAAAATAGTTAACGTGTTTATGCAACACGAACTCTGCATACATCTTTCGAAGGAAATATAAGGGAATTTCCCTGTTGTTGTGTGGTGGCATATCAAAAACCATGTACCATCTGTCCATCCAGTTATCAACAAATGGTTGAAACGTGCACCACTCAATGGAGATATGCGGCTTGCTTGCATTAGGGATTTCCCCCGTCCGAGGGTCCCTAAACAATGCAAATATAACCTCTTTGGATATTTTTAGCTTTTTTACTGCATTGTAATCTAGTCCATCAGCATATTGTTGTCTTTTTCTTTCTCTGTAAGATGCAATATCATACAGGACATTCGTAGATTGTGTAATTGTGTCCACAATTGCATCCAAGGTTGATGCAAGTGAACGGCGAATCCTGTCGCCACCACTAAAAGCTTCACTTATGCCCCTCAATTGTGCAAGCTCAATCAATATTTCGGCATTGGCATCCATAGCCGCAACTGCAATAAAGACATTAATACGAAAATCATTAGAAACATATACATGGTATATAATGACGTCTCTTCAAAATTGAACATGTATTAAATCAAACTCACATAAGCAATTTAATGGCATTTACTTACATACATTTAAAACTTAAAATTAAACATTTGACAATTAAAAAGTAAGTTAGTCAGATTGGCAGAGACGAGGAGGAGGAGGATCAAGGCAGTGATGAGTTTGTTGATTCAGGCATGGAGGAGGAGGATCAAGGCAGTGATGAGTTTGCATCTATGTGTCTCAATGTCTCATTGTGTTTTGTGATTGTGAATGACAAATGTGTTGTGATTTGTGAATGATCTAATTTCTATTGAATATTTCATATTTGTAATTGTAAATGTAATTTCTATTGAATATTTGTAATTGTAAATGTTAAATTTTATTGGATGATCTATATGTCTATATTTTTAAATTTTAATATATTTTAAAAATATATTAATTCCGGGGGTCACCGTGTCCTACGTGTCATAATTTCGGGGGTCACCGTGTCTAGTGGGGACCAGGGATCAAATTTGAAGGGTGGGGTCCCATTTCACTATGAAGGGCTATGAGATATTGAACACTATTGAAGGGCTATGAGAAATTTATTAATATTTATTCTATGTGTATATATGGATGTGTTCATGTTGTATGGATTGGATTCTAGGTTAACCGAGGCCTTTTTAGAGCAAAGAATGGGGTAATTACTATTTGGGAACAAGTTTTTTATCAAATGTAAATTGCGGTGATGGAAGATATTGAGGGTGCCACATGTTGTGGAGAAAGTAGTATTGATTCCTATGACGTAATAGGGAGTTCAAAAAGTCTGGTTTCAAGTATTGTCATGCGTAGCTCGATTGATTTTTCTCGCGCTAGGGTTGTAGCAACTGTTATGGCCATTACTGTTAAAAGGATTGATGGGGTGGAATCCCGTGAAACGATGAGTTCTTTTGTTAAGACGTAGATTCAGTGAAATTTGGTGGGAGTCTTATGTTCATTTTATGCACAAAATTTGATTACTTGATTTTGTTGCATTGTTAACTCTCCTCCTAGTCATAGCTACAATCTCTTATATAATTGTGAAGGTTATCAATCCACTCAATATATTAAAGTTGTAGTAGGCCAAAATCATCCACATATTTATTGTACTCACAAATGTTGACATTCCAATTTCTATGTAGAGCGCCCATTAACATTAGATTGTATGGGACATGTTTTTGAGGCATGATGTCATTATCTCATAACAACAAGCTTTTTATCCATAAATATGTCATCTACAAGCCAACGGAATTGTTCCTAATCCTTTATAAAACTGTCATAATTATATCAATACCAACATCCCTACCTATTGACTTAGCTTAGAAGATATTACACCTTCGGATAACCAAACCTGATTCCAAGGTTGGTAATCATAAACGTAAAAGCATCATCATAAGGAAATAGCATGTTGTGTTGAGGAAATTCCTTTTTTTCCATTTCCTTCTCAGTATAATATTTGGTTGTGGATCATTTAAAATGTATAATTTATTTTAATATAATTGGGAAGATAAATTCAAATTCATTAATTTATTAATATGATTTGATTTTTTTATTAATAATAAGTTATTCTTTTCATTTGAAAATGTAATAGTACATCAAAATTTCAATGTTTACTAACGTAGTAAAGTTGAGAGGCTTTATTTTTCAGTGGATATAGCAGACCTGTAAATTCATAGGATGTCAAAAATCTAGTCAGCCTTGAAGTTGAGCTCCTCAAAGAAAACGAATTTCTTTAAATATGTTTATGGCAGGCTGGCATTGCCAGCTTCGCTCCGCAAACTATCCTGGAGGACTGGAGGAGATAGGGTAGGTGGAACTTGGAAGTAGCTCAACCACAGTGGAATAGGGGTATAAGAAAAAGCTTGTTTCTATTCATGCAATATGGTCGGAGCCATGGAAGCATGGAATTCCAGCATTGACTTGATACAACAAAGAAAACAAAAGGTGGAACTTGGGAGCTGCAGGATTGACTTGATACAACAAAGAAAACACAGGGTGTGAGGCTGGGAGCCGTAGATGGTAGGATTAACTTGATACAACAAAGAAAACACAGGTCTATAGGTAGGGGCCACGGGCAGGAGCAACAACCTGCAACATTACAAGAAGTTTATGGATTGTGGATTTTGTCTGAAATGCCAAATTCGCGTGGGCATATTAACATAATATATTATACATTGAATACTCAATTAACTCACGGAGTCAGCATTCACGAATTGGTATGTGATAACTTGTAACTTGGTAAGCCCGCTAGCAACAACACGTATGAGCCACCTTCCAGGTTTAATAATTTTGTTGATGCCATTAAATGTGTTAAACACGTAAGCGCTCGCTACAAACACGAGAACTTCGAAGCGTTCAAGCCATGGGCTACTCAGTGTAAGCCCGTCCACGTAAGTTGCTCAATGATATTATTAGAGGCCCAATGGTCCATGATCCATGGATGATCGAACACGTGGATATTGGAGAGTAAGCGAGTCCCACTCCCAAGTCACCTAGCTAGTAGCCGCATTCCCAATTTCCCACTAAAAATTGTTGATGGGTGAAATTTGAAGCTACCCTTCTGTTGCAATTTTAAACAGTAGTGGTTAATTTAATTATTGAAGGGCTTACCATGAAATTAAATTTTTTTTGCATGGTAAAATTTGAAGTGGCCTTCTATGACGTGTGGGTAAAATTTGAAGTGGCCTGAAGGCTTCAAATTTGAAGCCTGGTGGGGACACTCGTGTCCCGTGTCCTCGTGTCGGGTGACTTAGAAAGGGGGGAGTTTTAATTTTTTCAATTTTTGGTTTGATTATGAAGTTTTGAGTTTTTTGAAAAGGGTTTCATTTTGAGGTGTGAATTTAATTACAAATTGGGTTATTCCCAATTTGATCAATATTACAAAACTAGGTTAAACAATAAAAAAATAGTGATTTGGATTAAAAAATCACAAAAAAATGATTTGGGTGAATAAATTACCTGACTAGATGAGAATGCACCGGTGAATTTGTCTCCTCTCCAGCTAAATCGAGCAACACGGATAGTTGAATGGGCCACAAAGCGTCCTCGTCCAGGGTCAATTTCGCCTCTATTCGCGTTACTGATGCGTGAGTGTCGCGGGTGGTCGGCAATTGGCCGACTGTGTTTT
Source organism: Larix kaempferi (assembly GCA_027924585.1). Classification (NCBI taxonomy): domain Eukaryota; kingdom Viridiplantae; phylum Streptophyta; class Pinopsida; order Pinales; family Pinaceae; genus Larix; species Larix kaempferi. The sequence continues at coordinate 11,732,225 of BSBM01000331.1, read as the reverse complement.
TAAATTCATTTTTAGTTTTACATATCGCGTACGCGATTTGGAAATACATAACGCGTACGCGTTTTTTAAGTACATAACGCGTACGCGTTATTGTTACCTAGCCTACATGTCCAATGACATGTTAGGCTCGGGTCTTACCATGGCAGGGGGTAAATATCATAAACGCGTTATGTTTTAGGTATCAGGAACGAGATTTGAAAAAATTAGCATTGCATCTAAAGTGACCCTCATCTTCTTGCACACACCCTTAATCTTAAGACTAGTTTCTATTTAATGAAGATGTTCATGTTGTAACATCTGGATCAATAATAAAATATCTTTATCAAGTTTTCTACTTGCTTCCAAATCTAATATAGTTAAGTTTAACATCTTTGTTTAGTTTTCTACTTGCTTCTAACTTATATTAGTTTTATGTTGTTCACATATGGATAGACAGTAGTTCATGATGTTTAAAGTTAGTTGTAGTTGGTTGAATTTTAGTTTACATTTGTTTGTACAAGTTAAGCTAGATTTACTTATATTTAGCTTCCTTATTACATTTGAAAGTCATTACGATACATTTAATCCAGTCCCTATTACATTTGATGTATGTAATCAAGAAGAATGGAATTCAATGGTTTAGTCTAGAATAATTTACATTTACAAGTTCTCCCTATTAAACATCTAATATCCGTAGCTCTGATTCTGTTCATAGTTGTTATCTGGAAGTTGAATTCAGTAGTTTCTCACTTTTCTAGAAGTAATTTGTGTTTCAGTACTTGTTTCCATCTTTCTTATTAATTAACCATAGAAGTAGAGTAGTATGATCTAGTACTATTCTGATCTGTGATTTAATTTCTTAGTTGTATTCTTAAATATTTAACTCGGTTTTTCATTTTGAAAGATCTTTCGATCTTTTTCCTTACTAAACATTTTTTACGTCTGACAAGACTGAAACTCTAGGAATCCTTTCTACCTTGGCATATATTTTGCTTCAACTCTAAGTTTACTGATCCTGGTTGATAATTAATATTAGGTGTTTTTATTCGAGATAGCTCACACACCCAAGAGATTGAAGTCAACCTTGGATTGAAGTCAAACTTGGTTTGAAGTCAACCTTGGATTGAAGTCACCCATGGATTGAAGTCATCCTTGAATTGAAGTCAATCATAGCTCGAAGTCAACCTCTGATTGACGTCAGCCTTCGATATAAGTCACCCTTGGATTGAAGTGAACCATGGATTGAATTTAACCATGGAATGATGCCATCCTTACTTAAAATTCAACTATGGATAGAATTCAAAATTGGATTCAAGTAAACCTTTGATTGAAGCTAAATATGGATTGAAATCATCCATGGATTGAAGTCAACCTTGGATTGAGTTAAAGCTTGGATTGAAGTCAATTGCGGATTGAAGTCAACCATAGATTGAATTCATAAATGTTAATATTATTAATGGATTGATGTCAACCTTAGGTTGAAGTCAACCTTGGCTTGAATTCAACCATGGCTTAAAGTCAACCTTGGATTAAATTCAACCTTGGATTGAGGTCAACCTTGGATTCAAGACAACCTTTGATTGAAGTCACTCTTATTTTACTTATATATAAACCTTTAATATCAATTATTTTACGTATCTTTAATTTTTTTACATTTATTTAATTTATTTTTTATTTTTATTTAATATATTGTACTATTTTATTTTTTATTTTGCTTTTATTTATTTAAGTTTTTTTTCACTTATATTTATTTATTTTTCACTTTAATTTTATTTATTTACTTAATTTTATTTTATTTACTTTCCCCCGGATCCGGGTGACACCTCGACTGCCAGCAGGATTGCAGGAGCGGACACAACACCTCCCCCCAACACCAGCTCCCAGGCTAGGCTTCTCCCAAGACACCTGCATTTACTATGGACTTGACCTTTCTCCAACTATCCTTCTCGCACGCTCCAAGTCTCCTCGCCCACATGGCCTGGTGGGTGGCATTAATGCCAGACCAGCTTCCTACGTCCCCTCCCCCTCACTGGTTTCACCTCACCATTAATCGCTCTCGTGCGAAGTCTCTCCCTCCCAGAGGGCCCCTTTGGGATATGAAGATCCACATTCAACCCCCTGCGATCATTACCTACCTCCGCTATTCACTGTCGGCTTCCACTGCAGAAATCTCGGCCCCTGCTCAGTCCCCCTGTGAAGTTTCCAACATTGCCATGAAGCACACGCGAGGCACCTCCAAGCGCGGCTCTGGACATGGCTCTTCCAAAACTGCGTCTGCGGCAGAGAAGGAGATTCCTGCTAATATTGGATACAAGGATCATGTTTCCATGCCAGTTTTCCGTCTGGTGGATGACTGAGAGTCATGCAGCGTTGCAAATTTTTTTTCCTTTGGCATCCAAGGTACTCAGGTGAATCACTATTGGCTTCTTAAAAACATGATCGGTATTTTGGTGGAGGAAATGCTTACCAACTGGAACTTGGCGAAGATGGCCATTATGGACACCAGGTCCAATATGGCCCATCTGGATGGGGTACTCATTGCGTTGGAAGCTAGCCTCACGGGTCGTAGATACTCCTTGTTTCCACATCCTGTCTCGCTGATAGGCATTGGTCCTGAGGGTCCAGTTGTAGGTTCTGTGGAGGTTGTTGTTCAAAATATTGGCACTGTCACTGAAGGGGTTGTGCAGGCTACCGGTAGCTCCTTAGATGAATCCATGGGCCTCACTGCCTCTGAGGATGTCACTCCTACTCACGGCCACATCTCTGGTCCTGACTCTCCTGCTGCAGTTGTGGTTCAAGGTGCTTCCCCTCCTGGGACTTCTTTTTCGGTTCCCCCCACCATTGTTGTCACTCATGACAAGCGCATCCGCAAGGAAGAGGCTGAGGCGATTCTCCCTCGCAAAGTCGAGTCTCTGCCCATCAAGCTCCTGGAGCACCACTGGACAGATGACTTCTTCGACCCTTGCCCCATCTCTGAGGACATTCATGGCTCCAAAGACACGGAGGCCAGTTCTTCAAGCGGTTTGTTACGAGCACAACACTTCTGGTTTTGATGCTCTGTATTTTTGTTTGTTTTATCTCTGTCTAGTCTAGAGTTACTCTTTGTTCTTGTCTTTTCTGTTTGGTGGTTATATAGTCCATATCTCCAGGCCTATTTACAATGCATTTTTTTGTAATATCGGTACCATGAGCAGCTCCAAAATGCTATATTTAGACTCTCCCGATGATTGTAACATTTTTTGTATCATAATATAATTTTACTATGCAACTTACAAAAAATACAAAAATTATTTACTTTATTTTAATTTAATTTAATAAATTAATTAATTTTACTTTATTTTATTTCTTTAGTTTATTTTTTATTCAATTTTATTTCTTATTTTACTTTACTTTATTTAATTTATTTTTTTACTTTATTTACTTTACTTTTATTTAATTTTTTTACTTTATTTACTTTACGTTTATTTAATGTTTTTACTTTACTTTACTTTTATTTAATTTAATATAGTTTACTTTTATTCTATTTTTAATTTACTTTAGTTTATTTACTTTACTTTTACTTTTTCTTTACTTTACTTCTATTTCTTTATTTTACTTTTTTTTTTAATTTAATTTATTTTAATATTACTTTATTTATTTTTTATTTAAGTTACTTTAGTTTATTTTAATATGTTTTAATTTTTTTTATTTAATGTTTTTTAACTTAATATGCATTTCTTTTCATTTTTATTTCAAAATAATATTTTTATTAAAATTTTAATTTCGTTATTTCTTCGTTGGGAAGCTGTCTATTAGCAACAATCACACTTTTAAATGTGGTTAATATTCGTCGATGGGCGAATATAAACCACTTTTAAATGTGTGGTCATGGTTGATATACTTTGATCGACAAATATCAACCACATTTAAAAGTGTGGTTGTTGCTAACCTATGTTATACTCATAATGCAATATATTTATACACTATATACTTTTTTATAATTATTCACCGTAGTATATTCATTGAAAAAATAAACCTTACTATTAAGAAGAATCATACGTTATATATTATTAATATTATATATATTAATACAGTTTTAGTATTATATATATATATATATATATTTTAATTTTTGGATTTAAATATATATTCAATATGATAGTAACACAATTATATATATATATATATATATATTTGAATTAAAAATATAGATAAATACAAAATTTAAAGGTATGAAGGGCATAGGTTATATTTTTATACTTATCACACGTATTACTTTTAAATATTAAATGTTTTAGAGAATGAATGGTTGGCATTTTAAAAAATTACAATCTACCTATAGCCATGGAACAATGAGGCTAACAAAAAATCATGGTAACATATGTAAATTAAGCAATGGCATTTGTCCTAACGAAGTGGTATGTGTGTGTGCATCCGCACTAAACCATAAATACAGATCACTGTAAGTCAGGGAAATTTTTAGGGGTGAAATTTTGCCAATTAGTTATTTTTTGGTTTTTCTTCCAAAAATAAATTCATTATTTGTTCATTTTGTTTCTAATATCGCCTATATTTACATAAAATATGTTTTTTATTATAATATTCGCCAAAATTTACATGCTTCATATTTAATATTCACATGCGTATCTAAACATATGTTTTTTTCAATCCAAAATAGTTGCCTAAAATACTATACTTATGTATAATATTAGAATACTTAAAAAATAGACTGGTGTAAGTTGCACTTACCAATAAATTCCATAAGCCTATAGTGTGTCCAATATCAAACCCTCAAACCCACAAACTGCAACCCCAATAATGGGGCTAGCATTATGTAATGCCTCATTTATGAATATACTTATACAAGCATAGTAAGTGAGTAAAATCATTCAATATGGATAGGGAAGATGAATATATACCAGGGTGTGATGCTAAATGAATGTCTTTTATGTGATTCATTTATAAGATGCAATCTAGATAGATGCGTAAACCCCAACATTCATATCTATGTTTATGATACATAGTCAATATGATGCATGGAAATGATAAATGAAATGATTATCTGATACTTTGACAAGTTTTTCCAAGCGTGATAGGAAAGCACAAGTGCAAATTAATGCAAGGTGGCGTAAATGTCGCATGGGCTCCAGATTGAGCCTCGATATGGTATCATGTGATACAATGTGATAAATTCATATTTGATTATTTTGCATGAGCTATGTCATGCACATGGATTTCTTGAGTGTAAGAACATGATTATGATTGTCAATCAATCCACACATGGTTGACAGGATTGTATGGGGGAATGCATTCCATAAATAACATAGGTTTCCATGTGACGAGTTGAAAAACAAGATAGGATTTCGCTTATAAGATGCATGGTTCCTTAGTTAGGTCGTCGATTTGGTTACTCACGAAGTTTTAACTATGGGGCGTGCAATAAGGTGTCACCCTTATTCCTCAGCGGCCATTAATCTATCAATGGGATTTTGGTGGATTGAGTTAATGTGGTCTCAATCGTTGTTTCATGTCCCCACTGCAAAAAAAGTCTATTTGAAGGGCATGTGTATGATCATGACAACCTTGATAGATCCTTGATAAGGTATATTTGAAGGGAATATGTATGACCATGGCACCCTTGATAGAACCTTGGTGAATTCTATTTAAAGGGCATCTATGGCACCCTTGATAAAACCTTGGTGAATTCTATTTGAAGGGCATCTATGGCACCCTTGATAGAACCTTGGTGAATTCTATTTAAAGTTCGTGTGTACAACCATGGCACCCTTGATATAACCTTGGTGAATTCTATTTCAAGGGAATCTATGGCACCATTGATAAAACCTTGGTGAATTCTATTTGAAGGGCATGTGTACGACCATGGAAGGTCCCTTGATAGAACCTTGATAAAATTAAATTAAGATATAGAACTTATAATATATAAATGAGAAAAATAATTTAGAAAATGATAAATAATAAATTAATAAAAACATGTACATTCTAAGAATAAATAATTATATGCATGCCAAAAATAAATAATAATTTAATTTAAAATAAGAACATGTTACTTAACAAAGGAAATCAATTAGTTAAAGAGAATATAGACTATTTAAACACATCCTTTAATTAAGGAAAATAAAATAAGAAAATCAATTAAAGGATGTAATACCACCAAGACTTATGAATTATTTGATTTAATGTTTTATTTGAGAAATTTTCCAAACAATTATATTATTTTGTACAAAGTTATAAAACTCTATAGTCACACTCATGTGGACAAAAATTATACATAAGAAACAATATTTTATTATAATTAATAAAAATAGACACTTGGGAGCAATTGGTTGAAAGAGGGAACATCATCATGAGACAATGAACAAGTGGATAGCAAGCAAGATATTTGATATCAATCAAATCCAAGTTAAAAGCTCAACAAGAAAGCACATGATGTTGTGTGGTGCATAGAGAAAAATTGTTGTTATGTTGAGGCCTCGCTGCTGAGTACTCTCTCTATTTGAAAGTCCATCCTTGAATCTTTTACAAACTCTTGGGAAGAGTGTTGCATTCATATATCTGTTACAGACTCTTGGGAAGAGTGTTGCATTCATATATCTGTTACACACTCTTGGGAAGTTGGGGAAGTATGTGTGGCTATCCTCTTCTATGGTTGGGAGGAACTGAGAAACTCCGAGTGTTGTTCCCATTCTATTTTCAAGTAAGTGTGATATTGGATTTTAGTATGTTACAATGTGGTATCAGAGCATGGTTCAAATGCTTGGATCTAAAAGCTCGTTATTGCTTTCTTGTATCGCTCGGGATAGAGTATTTATTTTATTTTATTTTTACTATCAGTTCATATCTTTCCATTTAGCTATAAAAGAAGTCAACTCTCAAGGAGTAGGGTACCCAATGGAGTTCAGCTTCCATTGTATGGCTTGTGTGGCAATATTGTCTTTAGTGATTGGAAAGTAGTTTTACAGTAGCATTATTCTTGTTTATATCAAAGATATGTATTGGGGTCTAGCTCAGATTCATTAAAACAGTTTATGGCAGCATTGTTTAAATTATAGTTGGTATTCTGCATATTGGTCATCTTAGATCTACTACATATTAATTATGTGCCTTAACCTGTGCTCGTATGAGCTGCAATTTGTCTCGTTCTACATACCTGGGTAGTCTTCCAACTAAATGGTACTCCTGAGACTTTCTAAAAACCCTAATCCATGAATCCCCTTGGGTGATCCAGTCCACGCATATTATTCTATCGATTTTTCTCTTTGCGTAAACCCTTACTCAACCAAAGTACTTTTTCTTGGGTTCTTCATCAGAGGAGCTACATTGTACACCACACCCGGTCTCCTTCATTGAGCTATCCATTGAGTTTCATATTGATCTTTCCTCTTTATAAGCTGGTGGAATCATCACATGTGCTCTCTTTGCAGTTTATTCTATTTTCTTGAACTCATACCTATGTGAATCCCTCGTACCTATGCAATATCTCATACCTACGTGCATGAGTGCACATATGGACAATGAATTTTGTGTAACCAATGTTGGGAATCTTGGGCTTGGCCTAGAATATTTGTAGAATATTTACTTATTACTTTATATCTTTCTTGTTGCCAAGATCGTCGTTGTGGGAGGTGTTGTCCTTGTTCCTTAAATGACTCTATGTAGATTGGAGTTTAAACCTGATTGTCTGCATCAATCATCTCATATAAATCCTGTTAGGTTCCATTCTTAATATGATCAAATGTAATTACTTCTAGTCTAAGGAACTAAATTGATGTCAGGTCTTAAACAAATATCTTTTCACAAGAATGAATAACTTGTAGAATGTTGTATTTTGCAGGGATTTATTCCTGCATGTGTAAAATACTTTTGTATATGAGTTTTGTAGTTCATGACCAAAATGATCCAAGTCTTAATCGTTGTATCTCTTTATATATTGAGAATATCTTTGGCTCAGCATAATTGTTGTCTTTTACTTGGCGGTTGTAATGTGAATAAACTGGCAATTGTAGTTACTGTTATACTTTCTCCCTGTCCTTAGCTGAGTTGGATGGTTTCTTCACCTTAAATGTTTCCTTACTTAGAAGCTCTAATTTCCTTCATGAGATCCGCTCACCATAACTATCATGCCACCTACCACAAAGTAAACAAACCCAAACACCAAGCCATATCTGCTCATTGTAAAGATTGATTTTCTAGTGTCATCTGGCAGTGTCATTGATTATGCAAGTTATGAAACCTCTGCTAAATCGATCAACATTCCTTTATTCATACCTTGTATGCTCAGTTAATATCCCAGTTATCGTGGAGGTTGCGAAGATCCTGGAAATATTCCCTTGACCATATCACTTCCTCCTCTTGCATCCTTGATTGAATGGTGAGATGTCCAATCGAATGTAGCTAGGGTCGCGTTGTGTCGACTCCTCTGATTAGTTAAACTATGTTAATAAGATGGAAATTACTACTACCACGAATAACTCACTTATGGAATCGATCCCCTTTTTATTTGTTGGTTGTGTGCATATGACAAAGGGCGTCTTTGCAAGAGAAGTCACATGTTTTTTACTTTACATTATCGGTTTGCTGAGTATGAAAAGAGGGTTTCTCTTTGTCCATTAACGGATTTTCTTGGTTAATTGATAGCTTAAAGAGGATGGTGACCATTCCATGGAAGGAATTGACACCTAAATTATACATTTTTATGTTCTTTTATTATGATTTTAGAGAATTGAGAGCTCCCCTTGAGAAATCAATCTCATGCTCCAGAGTGACTAACTGTTGTATCGTTATCTTGATTCCAAGAGATGGGCGATTGTCTAGAGTAATCATTCTCATGTACTGGATTGTTTTAATGCTATTACATTTGTTATTTATTCATTTGATCTATAAGAGGAAGAGGGAATCTCTACTCTTGAATACTGTGGTTGGAATGTTTGAATATTTTCAAGTAAGTGTTTGATTTCATGTTGGCTTAATGATCTTATTAATTGCAGAAATTATTCTTGGTTATAAATTTTTTTTATGATTGTTCTAGTTTTATTTGAATACATACGTTGCAGACTTATGGGTTATTTTAATTTTAGAAAACAGAGATCATAAAATGTTCAGTCATTACACATAATCGAAGGTGGAATGTGCTTTTAGCTATGATATTATAGGTCTAAGTAATGAGCCATTCATGTGCTCTCTCAAATCTAAGGTTTTGTGAAAAGGAGGGTTTTATCCAATTATGTAAATATGTAATTCATGTTAATGTTTAATTGCAGATCTGGTATCAAGCTGCTTCGGAAATAAATTATAGAGAAAACATATGTAAGATTATTATGTAAATCGCATCAATTCTCAATAAAAGTCTGTGCATGACCAGTCCCTGTATTTCTCGCAAACTCTTAGATTGTATTGTGTTATATATTAGCTATATGTTGTTATTGTTAGCTTTTGTATGTTTCACATTGCTTAAAAGCAGGTTCCGTAATAGATCTATTTGTGTTTCAATGCAATGCCACAATCTGATCAACGAAATTAGGTTAAGTCCCAAGGATTAAATCATCTTGCTAATGATTTTTGAAACAAAAAAAATTGAACATCTTGATCCAAACCATTTTGTAGGGTAAGTTGGTTTGGTGTTTTGTATGTCAATATCGCCTGTCAATATAAGAATCATTGAATGATATTCCCTAGCACTACATTCAAGTGTGGGCAATATAAGAAGGTTATTTACAATGCTTTAGAAATTAAGCAAACTAGAGGCCTGATGGGGAAAAGGGGGCGCGTAGTCAATTTAAAAATTCACTGCGCGATACATGAATATTTCTATTCCTTTGCTAAGGACATGTGCTAGATCTAGCAAATGCTTAACTTTAATTTTCTTACACTTTATAAAAACTCTTTACTAAAAAATGATCGTGCGGAGATTACATGCGTGATTCACCTTTACCCTTTTACCGCGCATAGATTAACTGCGTGATTCCACTTTCTTACTGCGCAAAGGTTATTGCGCGATTTCTACTGCGCACTTGAACTTTGCGCAAATGTACAAATCTTGACTTTGAGCAATACTTTACTTTGCATAAATGCGCGCTACTCTAACTTTGCGGAACTTGACTTCGCGCACTTTATACAAATCACTTTTGCACACACTTTTCACTTTTACAAAGGTTAACTGCGCGGTTAACTTTGTATACCTATTTAAGTGCGCACAACTCAAACTTAATTAAACTTTGTCTTAAAACATAAGAACCAAAATATATGTATAAGTTACTACGCATTAAACTAGGGCATTCACCACCGTGAAATACTTGAGAATTCTTGATTTGATTTACTGCGCCTAAATGTAAACAACATTCACACAACTAAATATGAAGAAGATGTGCGCAACACAACATTTAGTATTCTTGAGAATGAATATGCCAAACTATAGACTTATATATATTACTCAGTAAAACAGAGTAACTTTGTGCACTTACAGAGAGATGATCTTAACTTCAATCTTTCACCATTTACAGAGAGCTTGGGCTCTTGAATTACTTCACGGTTTTCACTTCTTCTTCTTCAATCTTATCCCTAACTCTTCATCTCTATCTAATATTCTGCGGGAGATATCTATTTATACAAAAAACTTAGGTTTAGCTTCTCCTCGAAGTTACAAGGTTGCAATAAACTATGCAATTAATTTATACCTAAGAAAACTGATCTTGCCGAATACAGGAGCAACTACTTAAATACTAACTTGCCGCGATTGGGATTGGCTGCAAACTGACTGACTGTCAGACATTGCAGAATGACAAAATGATCGACTGGGGTCTGACAGAGCCGGCGCATATCTGATACGTTATCATCTCATTAATTATGATATTTCCAACACTCCCCCTTAATTATGAGTGGATGGGGATCATTAAACAAAAATACAATACTACAAAATATTTCAGAGCTGAAACATGCTCTATTCATGACAAAGTTCATTGTGTAGAACTTGTCACTCCCAAACAACTTCACAGAAATTGGAATGGGTCATTTGCCAATGGTTTTGTAAATATGTCTGCAACTTGATCTTCAGACCTGCAAAATTCTAAACAGATTTCCTTGTTGTTTATCAATTCTCTGATGAAGTGATACCTTGTGTCGATGTGCTTGGTTCTCTTGTGAAACACATGATTCTTTGACAGTGCGATAGCTGAATTGTTGTCGCAATAAATGACTGTGGGTTCATGTTGGTTGTGCAACAGATCACTTAACATCCTCCTCATCCAAACTGCTTGACATGCAGCACTTGTAGCTGCAACATACTCTGCTTCTACTGAAGAGAGAGTTACTATGGGATGTTTCTTTGAATCCCATGATACAACACCTGTTCCTACATGAACTGTATTCCCAGATGTGCTTTTCCTGTCATCCATGCTGCCTCCATTATCGCTATCAGTGTATCAAATGAGTTTAAAATTTTCTGAGGTTGAATACAAAATACCAAAGTCTTTTGTTCCACTCACATACCTCAAAATTCTTTTACTTGCCTGCCAATGCGATTCTTTTGGTGACTCCATGAATCTTGAGATTAGACTGACTCCATACATGAGGTCTGGCCTTGTTGTTGTAAGATACATAAGGCTGCTAATGAGCCTTTTAAACAGAGTAGGATCTACAGTGGATCCATCATCATCCTTGCTCAATTTCAAACCTGTTATCACTAGTGTTGGAGCTGTCTCGCAATTTAACATCTTAAACTTGTTCAAATCATCACTTGCATACTTTGACTGTGATATAAAAATACCATTTTCAGTCTGCTAGACTTCAATGCCCAGAAAATACTTCATAAGCCCCAAATTAGTCATTTCAAATTCACTCTCCACGACTATTCTGAATTCTTCTATGCCAAAATCACCAGTAAATATTAAATCATCTACATACAAGCAGACAATTAACTTCTTACCTTGTTAATTAATCTTTGTGTATAGCGTTGGCTCACATTCACTTCTGTGAAATCCATTCTGAATGAGATATGAGTCAACGCGATTGTACCAAGCTCTGGAAGCTTGCTTCAAACCATACAGTGCCTTTTTCAGTCTGTATACTCTGTGTTCTTGTCCTGGAACTTCATAACCTTGTGGCTTCTCTATGTATACTTCTTCCTCGAAATAACCATTTAGGAATGCAGACATAACATCCATTTGATAAACAAACCATTTCTTTTGTGTTGAAATGACCAAAACTGTTCTAATAGTGTCCATTCGTGCTACAGGTGCAAAGGTTTCATTGAAGTCTATGCCAGGGTGCTGAGTGAACCCTCTTGCTACCAATCTTGCCTTGTGCTTCTGCACATTCCCATCAACATCTTGCTTGGTCTTATAAATCCATTTCATGCTTATCACATCCTTATCTTCAGGAACATCAACTAGTTCCCATGTTTGATTCTTCTCAATGCATTCTATTTCTTCATCCATGGCTTGTGCCCAAACTTTATTTTCAACTGCTTCTTCAAATGTTAAAGGATCATTAACTTGAGAAAATAATGCAAAACATGAGAATGAATTAGGTGTACCAGACTCATATATCTCGCACAGACTTCTTGTCCTTGGCGGAGTTGCTGGTGTCGAGCTACGCGAACTGCTTGATGGAGTTTGCTGCGCAGTTGGTGTGCTTGTCGGAGTAGCTTGTGCTGCGACTTATGTTGGAGTTGCTTGTGCTGGAGCATGTTGCGCAATCCTTGGAGCAGACAGAGTTGCGCAATTCTGATTTACATGCGGAGTCTCATCCACATCTTCTGCGCTGTCATCATGTTCAACATGTGGAACGATTTTCACATTCTTCTCTATTGTTCCATCCCATGCTTCATTTTCCACAAACTGAACATCACGACTGATGATGAATTTCCTTGCAATAGGATCATACAACTTGTATGCTTTTCTGTCTTCACAATATCCAATAAAAATACATTTCTGTCCCTTTTTGTCTAATTTCTTTCTTAGATCATCTAGAACATGCGCATATGCTACACAACCAAAAAATTTCAAATGCGAAACACTATGTTTCATACCTGGCCATGCTTCCTGCGGAACTTTGTTCTTCACGCTCTTCATTGGGCATTGATTCATGATGTATACAGCAGTTGCCACTGCTTCATCCCAATATTCATTTGACAGATGCACAACAGCCAACATGCTGTGCGCCATCTCCATAATGGTTCTATTCTTCCTTTCTGCGATACCATTCTGCTGTGGTGTGTATCGTGCAATGAACTGCTTTTGTATGCCATGATTTTTGCAAAAGTTTAAGAAATCATTCGAAACATACTCACCAGCTCTGTCTGTTCTCAAAATCTTGATGTTGTAACCACTCTGCTTTTCCACGAGTGCCTTGAATTGTTGAAAACAATCAAATGCATCAGATTTATGTTTTAGAAAATAAAACCATGTTTTTCTTGTGAAATCATCTATGAATGTGAGAAGATAAGTGCATCCTCCCATGGACAGTGTTTGCACGCTCTGTATGACTTTCTGACTGGAAAAGTCTCTCTGTGTTGTCTTCCAAAAATACAGCCTTCACAAATTCTCTCTGGTCTTTCGATCAACGGTAATCCTTTCACCATGTCCTTCATGTGTAGTAGCTTCAGCCCACAAAAATTTAGATGTCCAAATCTGAAATGCCATAACCAGGATTCATCCTTAATTTCTGTTTGAACCGCTGCTTGTATTGCGCTATCCTTCTTTTACGCAATGAATTTCTGCTCCTTCGCTCTCTACACGAAGCGTAGTTCCAGAATTCTCATTCTGACTTGCACGAACAACTTGAGTTGTCTTTCCTTTTATGATGGGTCTTATCCTCAAAGGAAACAAGCGGTTGCTTGTCATCTGCACTTCAACAATTAATTGATTCCTTGGGTATATGTCCTTGATCACACAATGCTTTCCTACTATGTGAACTCTGTAACCTTTTTCCATCAGCTGACCAATGCTCATTAGGTTATGGTTATGCTTCAAACCTTGAACATAATAAACATCATGCATACATTTCTGCTCCCCCTGTTTTGTTAGAATATCAACAGTACCCTTACCCAAAACAGTAACTTGAATATTATTTTTAAGCGTGACATCAGTTTGAACTGATTTATCTAGACTGGAAAATAAATTTAAATTACCAGTCATATGATTGCTATAGCTTGAGTCTAAATAACATATGTCATTTGGAATTTCTTGGATAGCATTGCATTCCAGTGAAGATACACATGCTAAGAACAGTGAATTGTTCGGAGCGCTAGTGTTGCTTGGCTGCGCGTCACCTTGCTTTCCTTGGTCATACTGCTTCTTCCTGCATTCATATGCGAAGTGTCCATACTTCTTGCAGTAATGACATCGAATTTTTTATTTATCATACCTTTGTCCACTTGACTGAGTGGGAGATTGATTCTGGCCTCTACCAGTGCCATGCGCAAGGCTGCTGCTGCGACCTCCTCTAAATGAACTTCGTCCTCTGCCTCTTGAGTTTGATCTCCCTTTGCGTCTTCCACGGCTTATGGATGACCGTGTTGCGAATGCACCTTCCAGTGATGTATCTGAACCGCTAATTCTATGTTCATGATTGAGCAATGAGGCTTGCAACTCATCAATGGTAAATGTGGACAGATCTTTGTTTTCCTCCATGGTTACAACCAAAGATTCAAATTTATTTGGTAGAACTCTAAGAACTTTTTCAACAACTCTTTGATCATTTAGAGTTTCTCCATGAGACTTTATTTGATTAACTAAACGAATAACACGAGTATAGAATGAGTCTACTAAATCTGTGTTTTTCATTGACAGAGATTCAAAATATCTTCTCAGAATCTAAAGTTTGGCAGTTTTTACTTTATTGAAACCTTGATATGCAATTTCCGGTGTGTCCTACGCTTCTTTTGTTGACTGCGCTGCTGCTACTCTTGGGAGTATTGACTCATGTTTTGCTTGCTGTATGTGGAACAACGCATTTCCATCTTTCTTTCTCTGTTCTCTCAGAACATCCTTCTCAACTTGTGTGAGATTGTTGTATGCTACTGCATCTGCTAGTTCTGCATAACCAGTGTAAACTATGTCCCATACATCTTGACCTCTAAACAAATCTTTCATTGTTAGAGACCAATATTCATAATTTTTACCATTAAATATTGGGGTTTGCAAATTACCCGAAGTGGAAGCCATTCTTAATCACTTTTTCTCTTTTGTAAATACAAATTCTACTTTCTGTAAACCAAGCTCTGATACTAGATGATGGGGAAAAAGGGGGCGCGCAGTCAATTTAAAAATTCACTGCACTATACATGAATATTTCTTTTCTTTTGCTAAGGACATGTGCTAGACCTAGCAAATGCTTAACTTTAATTTTCTTCCACTTTATAAAAACACTTTACTACAAAATGATCATGCAGAGATTACATGCACGATTCACCTTTACCCTTTTACCGCGCACAGATTAACTACGCGATTCAACCTTTTATTGCGCGATTCCACTTTCTTACTGCGCAAAGGTTATTGCGCTCTGCGCACTTGAACTTTGCGCAAATGCACAGATCTTGACTTTGCGCAATACTTTACTTTTCATAAATGCACGCTACTCTAACTTTGTGGAACTTGACTTCGCACATTTTATACAAATCACTTTTGCACACACTTTTCACTTTTACAAAGGTTAACTGTGCGGTTAACTTTGTATACCTATTTAAGTGCGCACAAATCAAACTTAAATAAACTTTGTCTTAAAACATAA
Organism: Larix kaempferi; assembly: GCA_027924585.1. Classification (NCBI taxonomy): domain Eukaryota; kingdom Viridiplantae; phylum Streptophyta; class Pinopsida; order Pinales; family Pinaceae; genus Larix; species Larix kaempferi. Next base: position 11,716,523 of record BSBM01000331.1, on the reverse strand, counting down.
GAATCAAAATATATGTAGAAGTTACTGCGTGTTAAACTAGGGCATTCAGCACAGTGAAATACTGTTAGGATATTCCTATACTCCATCCTAGTCCCACCAGTATTTTGATCATTTACATTTTCAGTCATGCATGCACCTTTAGGGTTTGCATGTATTTTGCATGCATCCCAGTCATCAGTCTAGCACCTAGCCTTCAGTTAGCCATCCCCCAGGAGCTTCTCACTATTCAGTTTTAGCCCTCCAGTTGCTTAATGCGCCCTTCTTCCTTGATTTTAGGGAGCAACTCGCCCTTCTTCACCTACCAGTCTAGTTGTAACTCAGTTACACTCGGTTACAGTCAGTTAAACTTAGTTACAGTTAGTTACACTCAGTTACAGTCAGTTACACTCAGTTACACCTACCAGAGTTAGTTTGACTGATGGTTGACAGTTACTTGAGCATTGATGACTCCACTGATGATGATGAAGAATTCCAGTTGTGCTCCGATGATCATGAGGACACCTAGTTGTGCTCCAATGACACTCTATTGATCTTATGATCACTCTGAGAGGCTAATTCGAATTGCCACCTTTGGCATTCGAATCCTCTCTACCATTGTACTATTTATTTGTCCATATTGTGATTAATTAACAAGTGTGTGTGAAGTATTATTGTTTCTATCTGAGTTCTATTGTACCATATTATTCTGTTGCTCATTATACTGTATTGTTCACTCTTCTTCTATTTTCTTGCTTAATCATAATTACTCTTGTGAGGTATACATCATCTCTTAGATATGCTGTGACGATTTTCACATGGTATCAGAGCATGTTGAGAGTATTGTTTATCTCCATTCTTGAGAGTTTTTTGCAAGTTATTATCCAGATTTCGAGTGCAGAAGTTGCAGTAGTTTCTGCATTTTTGCAGCAGTAGCAGTTGCAGTTATTCTATATTGTTTTTGCAGGTCTTCTACAACTTCAATGTATCTTGAATTAGAAGAAATCACTCCTCTTTCTCTATTCAACTATGATGAATGGAAACAAAAAATAATAGCATATTTAAAGAGCCATGATCTCTTTTATTGTTATTTTGAAAGAGAGTTCGAATCCTCTGATGAGAAGATTGACTGGTTGAATAAAGGTGACATGCACATTGGAAGAATGAAGCTTACTATGCCGGATTACATATTGCTCCCAATCATTATTGATATTGAAACTCCAAAAGAGCTATGGGCTCACCTAGATGAAAAATTTGGCAGAAAGAATGAAGGATTTGGTCCAAACCCCTTCAAAAGAAAGCAAAGTGATGCATTCTCTCCCCTTGATGGTCTCTCATATCATGAACCAGTATCATCTCATATTGAATTTGTTGACAAAGAACTTGCAGATTCTCCACTCATGCTCAAAATTTCTTCTCTTTCTGTGCTAGCTCACACTCTAGATATTGCAAAAGGTCCTAAATCCTCTCTTGCACCAGAGTCTGTTGGTTTGCATCATGATCACATGATTATTTCGGAGGTCAAAACAGCTTTTGAAGGTAATGCATTCACTCCTCTCCAGCTATCTCCTCTTTTATACTACTATATGATCATAATTCCATGCTTTCAGAAGGTCATTGAAGAATATGGCCATGGCCATTCGCTTTGGATAATTTCTCATGCATCTACTAGTTTTGATCTCACCTCTCATGGTTCAAAGGAGATCTCAAGAAGCCATGATTCAAGTCTTGTATCTAATTTGGGTTCTAAGCAATTACTGCTTGGGATAATTTCTCATGCATATGATAGTTTTGATCTCACCCTTGCTGGTTCAAAGGAGATCTCAAGAAACTATTTTTTAAGTCTTAAATCTGATTTTGATTTCAAGCAAACCTGTAATAGTTCTTTTTGGCATAATCTCACCCATGGTGGTTCGAAGGAGAAGACAAAGGACTATATGCACATTCAAAAATTTGATCCTACCTCAGCTGATTCGAATCACAGGTTCAAGGATCATTCTAATACTGTTGGATTTGTTCTCATCACATTCGATCTGAAGAGCAAGTACAAGCACATACTTTTTGAGCATGACCCACTTCTTCCTAAGAAGAAGATACCTCTAGACATATGACCAAGCATCACACCTGCTTGAGTTTGGAGCATTTATTTTTATGTGTGCCTTACAGTCTATTTTTTGAGGAGGGGCTATGTTTCCCATGAAATTTTCCCACTTCCTTGGTTTATTGATTGTTATTATTCATTGTATTGGGTGACCTTTGGTCTTAGTTACCAGGGCCCAGGATGGATTAAGCGGGGGTGTCAGTATATTCCTATACTCCATCCTAGTCCCACCAGTATTTTGATCATTTACATTTTCAGTCATGCATGCACCTTTAGGGTTTGCATGCATCCTAGTCATCAGTCCAGCACCTAGCCTTTAGTTAGCCATCCCCCAGGAGCTTCTCACTATTCAGTTTTAGCCCTCCAGTTGCTTAATGCACCCTTCTTCCTTGATTTTAGGGAGCAACTCGCCCTTCTTCACCTACCAGTCCAGTTGCAACTCAGTTACACTCAGTTACAGTCAGTTACACTTAGTTACAGTCAGTTGCAGTCAGTTACACTGAGTTACACTCAGTTATACCTACCAGAGTTAGTTTGACTGATGGTTGACAGTTACTTGAGCATTTATGACTCCACTGATGATGATGAAGACTTCGAGTTGTGCTCCGATGATCATGAGGACACCTAGTTGTGCACCGATGACACTCTATTGATCTTATGATCACTTTGAGAGGCTAATTCGAATTGCCACCTTAGGCATTCGAATCCTCTCTACCATTGTACTATTTATTTGTCCATATTGTGATTAATTAACAAGTGTGTGTGAAGTATTATTGCTTCTATCTGAGTTCTACTGTACCCATATTCTGTTGCTCATTATACTGTATTGTTCACTCTTCTTTTATTTTCGTGCTTAATCATAATTACTCTTGTGAGGTATACATCATCTCTTAGATATGCTATGAGTATTTTTCACAAATACTTGAGAATTCTTGATTTGATTTACTGCGCATAAATGTAAACAACATTCACACAACTAAATATGAAGAAGATGTGCGCAATACAACATTTAGCATTCTTGAGAATGAATATGCCAAACTATAGACTTATATATATTACTCAGTAAAACAGAGTAACTTTGCGCACTTACAGAGAGATGATCTTAACTTCAATCTTTCACCATTTACAGAGAGCTTGGGCGCTTGAATTACTTCACGGTTTTCACTTCTTCTTCTTCACTCTTATCCCTAACTCTTCATCTCTATCTAATCTTCTGCCGGAGATATCTATTTATACAAAAAACTTAGGTTTAGCTTCTCCTCAAAGTTACAGGGTTGCAATAAACTCTGTAATTAATTTCTACCTAAGAAATCCGATCTTGCTAGGAGCAGCTACTTAAATACTAACTTGCTGTGATTGGGATTGGTTGCAAACTGACTGACTATCAGACATTGCAGACTAACAAAAAGACCGACGAGTCTGACAGAGCCAGCGCTTATTTGATACGCTATCAGCTCATTAATTATGATATTTCCAACAAGGCCAGAGATATAGCGCTTTGTTGTTTTGTTATTTTATTTGGTACAGGCCACTTGATCCCCTTTTTACCATCTTATTTTTTCATTTCACATCCCCTTTGTTTCAGGTTTAAGACCGAGGAGCTAAAATATTTTAACTAGTAGTGAACTCTGTACTCAGTTATCAAAGGTAACGCCTAGACTTTACTTATGTAGTTCATCATTGTGGTGAGGGTCTAGAGTTAGTTCGTTAGTTCCGTAGCCCGTAAAATGTTCTTGCGGGTTGGACGTTCAAATGTTTCCATTCTTAGCATCTATTTGATGTGTTATCCCCTCCTCGTAAGATCCGCTCTCAGTAAATCGTAAATCGTAACCAATCTCTGACATGAGTATATAGGCTTAATTCCTTCACTGAGGATTAATAGGTTTGTATTGTTTCAACCTTCACTTGTAATTCTCTAGAAAATCGATATTACACCTTGCTCGTCTTCTTGCGATTGCTTAATTAGCGACTGGTCCATTTGACATGACAACCTGGCCGACGTATCCACTGGATCAACTACTTCTCATGTATCAGAAATCAGCTTGCAAAGATCTGTTGCATAATTAACTAGAGAAATCATCTATATTGTCATTTTCGCACCCGGGAAACTATTGATCGATTTTGATATCGAACCCAACTTAACCGAGAAAGTGATCTTTTCTTTACGGAAAAAATGGCATCTGAACACTTTTACACATATTGCTGGAACCATGTGCAAACGATCAGTCTGTGCGCCTTATTGTTTTCCTAAAAACCTAATGTTTCCATACTCGATAGCTCTACTTCATCCTTGTTCAATGGACGTTTTACCTTATGACACCGACTAGGCGATCTCTGATCTAGAAATGGCGTTACCTTACTAGCCACCTTTAACTTCGCAGTGTCTGATCGTTGCTCCCATAATCATAGCCTTGGTGCCTCCCTGGCAGAGTCTAACCAAGGCCCTCTACCGACCTGTCAAGCGATTGGTGCAGGATTTGGGTATCTTGTTGTTCTGTCCAAAGATCGTATGCTATGGTAATCGGTGTAGTTACCTACCTATTTCCAACGTATGGATCGGGTTATATATATAGATATCTATATATTACAAATGCCTTGAGCTCGTAGCCTTTATGATGTTATACACTTTGAATATTTAATAGAATTTTCATAATGGGCTATGAGTGGTTCGATTATGAAAAGAGAGGATGAGTGTAACACATGCATGTTTATAGATAGTTTAAAATATACATTTATGTGTATTTGTTGAGGAGAATATATATATATTATTATTATGATGTTATACACTTTGAATATTTAATAGAATTTACATAATGGGTTATGAGTGGTTCGATTATGAAAAGAGAGGATGAGTGTAACACATGCATGTTTATAGATAGTTTAAAATATGCATTATGTGTATTTGTTGAGGAGTATATATATATATATATATATATATATATATATATATATATATATCTTCTTAGTTTAAAATATGCATTATGTGTATTTGTTGAGGAGTATATATATATATATAGTTCACAAGAAGAGATAAGAGATATATGGTTTAGTATATATGTTAGTTTATAAGAAAAAATTAATGATTTAATACATAATACATATTTTATGTGGATTTGTTGAGGAGAAGAAATATATATATATATATATATATATATATATAAATAAATAAGTGGATTAGTTCACAAGAAGATATAGATGGTTTAGATAATATATTAGTTTACATGAAGAAATTAATGGTTTAATATATATATATATATATGTTGTTTAATTCATATGCATTGGAAAAGATAGATTAAGATAGTATAAATTGGAGTGCCTTAATGGAGATGGTTTAAGGTAGGTGTCTAAAAAGTTAAGTGTTAAGTGACATGCAGTCAATGTTTATTGAAACATTTAATTAATATGAATGGAAGATATGGACCATTAGTTTAATTATATTAATAGACAATGTTTATCTATTAATTTAAATAGATTTCTTTGTAAAGTTTTAGTTCAATCCCTTACTTGACATGCATTAAAAAGTTATAGTCTATGGATATTTTGATGATATGTGTTGAGAGGTTGATAAATATACATGGATACAGATTTTTTATTTTTTAGTGTTGTGATTTTTGGGTTCATTACAAAGTCGTATGAGAGAACTTTAAACTTCTCCTTTGTGATGTGAGTTTCATGAAAGATTAGGTTGGGTTAAAACTTGGATACAAAAGTAGTTGATTAATGATTGAAGGACATAAATGTAAATAAATATTACACAATTTCAATTGTTAGGAGGAGAGCAAACATAAATATAAGTTATCTTTATAGGCATGGAAAATATTAGTACAAAACCTTGTATATGCTTGTGGGTATTCGATAAAAGAATATAGATCCTACAAAGAAAACATTTGACCTGCTATATATAGAAGAGTGACCTATCTTATATGGTTATGAGAGATGATGTTTTCCCCTTAATAGGAATTAGTAACTTAGTTGTGTTTTGGTTATATGATGCAAGAGCATCGGGGCCCACGCAGATCAGTCGATGTTGATCGACATAAGGGAGCCAACCAGTAGGAGTGTCGATGACCACTGATGCGGGGAGTAGGTTGACTTGTCAAAGTTAGCAAGCCAAGCAGGAGCAGTCGGTATGCGATTGACCGGAGCAGTGCGCAATGGATCGAGAGTCTATAGGTTATGGTCGACGGATGACAGGTGAAAGCAAGACGTCGGGTAGTCGACAAGTGATCGAACTACAACCTAACAAGTTTGGCAGAGCCAAGCACAGAGGAAGGGGAGGACTGGCTAACCATAGAAGTAAAGAGATTGAGTCGACAGAAGGTAGAGATGTGACCGACTACTGTAGCAGGGTCGGAAGAGCAGAAAGTCAAGAGTACTGTACCTAGTAGCCGTTCGAGGTTGCTGAGAAAGTTAATACAGTTATTGCAAGTAGGTGAAGGACAGGACATATGTCATCATGGACAGAGGCTGTGCAGCATGGTTGGGAGCTGAGAGTTGCAGGTCCACAGGATTTGGAAGGATTGGCGGATAGGAGGATGCGTGTCTCGAGGATTGTAGTGGTCTCGAAAACAGCAGCAGCAGGGTAGAATACGGAGGAGAGGAATTAGTTTAGGGATCTTCAATCTTTGATCAGTAGCATCGAGAGCAGAAAGAAGGCGTGAAGTCACATAGACTGAGAAGAGGAAGAGTTGAGATCGAGTCATAGATCAGAGTTCCCTAGTGAGCCAGGAGAGGGTGAGGTTGACACACAGGGATAACACACCACAGTTACTTCTGAATTGTAATGGCTAAGGCCAACTGTAGTTAGTTATTTGTTTTCAGTTATTCCGCATTGTAACCGATTTTCGAGAAGTAATATAAGCCACTTCTGGCATCCTATTTTGCACCGTGTTCGTGTAAGCATTGTGGTATGTGTCATGTGTATTGTTAAGCAAGAACCTTATTTCACTGAGGTGACTTGCGTCAGTTGGTATCAGAGCCTAGAAGTGAGTCCGGTTGAGAAGGAGACTATACCAACCTGACTTGTGTCAGTTGGTATCAGGGCGGGAAATCCTTAGAGTTTGAGGGAAGCCCATGATATTGAGCCTGCAAGTGTGTCAAACAATTCCAGCTGAGGTTGGGTAGAATTGTGCACGACTTGTTTAAAGTCCGGTTGCGATTGGACGCGTGAGAGTTTCACCAAAGGTTGAAAATGGATCACAGAGGCATTAATGTCTTAGGACGAAGACCACGTGGCACAAAATCCTTCATGGTGGATCGTGAGATGTTCGACGAATGCGTCAGAACGATGCGAACCTTGACAAATGAAGTCGCAGCGATAAAAGAAAGCCAGAGGCATGGTTGTATTCCTGAGGCGTTAGACCACAACGACGAGGAAGTCGAAGAGGTGGAAGCCCGAGAAGAGGTCGCAGAAGAACCAGAAGAAAAGATGATCAAACTTCTGATGGACATGAGAGGTCGAGCGAAGATCAACGTTTGTACGTACTCAGGAATCCTGGACCTAGAAGATTTGATTGACTGGTTAAGAGAAATGGAGAAATAGTTCGACATAGAGCAGATCGAGGACCCTAAACAGGTTAAGATTGCATGTCTGAGGTTGAACGGTCATGCCTCGTTGTGGTGGGACAATGTACAAGCTGACAGAGTCAAGAAAGGCAAGGAGAAAATCAAGTCTTGGGACAAAATGGTTTCCAAGTTGAAGGGGAAGTTCTTACCGAACGACTATGTGATTTCCTTGTTCAGAAAGTTGCATAACTTTCGGCAGAAAGAGATGATCATGAAGGAGTACATGGAGAAGTTCTACCGATTGTCGATTCAGTCAGGGCAAACCAATGAGGGAGAAGAATCTGTCGCCAGGTATATGAACGGCTTAAAATATGCTATTCAAGATTAACTGAGCATGTCAAGATTCAGAGCAGTCGACGAAGCCTACCAGTTAGCTCTGAAGGAAGAAGAGAAACTGTTGAGGAAATCTGCAGCGACCAGGGGAAGGATGACTGGCCGTGGCGCAAAAAATGTCTCCGCGAAAGGCCAAAGTAGCGAGCACAGGAAAGAAAGTGTCGAAGATAGCTGACATGTGGAAGGTACATCGACAAGGGAGAAAACACAAGAGAATCGATGTGATGGTCGTGAGAACCGTGGTCGAGGTGTGTATAGTCGAAGTAGTCCATCTGACAAAAAGGGAGCTAACAAACCAGCCATAATATCTTACAAGTGTCAAGGGACAGGACACAAGGCATATGAGTGCCCAGAGAACCTACATGCTGCAGAGGAGTCGAATCCCAGACGTCGAAAAGATGAACAAGTCGACAAGAGGGAAGAATCGACGTTCGACATCAGTGGAGGTGAGAAGAGGAAGAACCGAAATCTGACGGTTCAGAGAGCCTTGATCCAGGAAGATCAACGCGACCCAATGGAGCTAGCACAATGGAAGGAGATCTTTCGAACGAAGGTGCGGATCAGTGAATGGTGTTGCAAAGCAATATTTGATGGTGGGAGCACGGAGAATCTTGTGTCGACAGAAGTCATCGAAAAGTTCAGGTTGAAGTGCTGAGAACACCCACACCCCTACAATATCTCATGGTTGCAGAAAGGACACCATGTCAAGGTGACAAGACAGTGCCTGATCAACTTCCGAGTTGAAGGATTTGAAGACAGTGTACTGTGCGATGTAGTCCCAATGGATGCATGACATTTGTTGTTAGGGAGACCATGGCATTATGATTAGAAAATTATCTATGATGGTCGATTTAACACAGTCGCAGTATGGAAAAATGGCGTGAAAAGGACTCTTAAGCCAAGGTTGGAGGAGCAAGCCGACAACAAGCATGGCGAAAGCAACCTTTGGGAAAAGAAAGTGTTGATGAGCACCATGAAAGAATTCCTCACAGAAGAGGAGAGACAGTCGGGATATATTGCGATCATTCCAAAAGAACCATATGTCAAAAGAACGGTCAAGGAGGAGGATATTTCGGTCGAAATCAAGGAGCTGCTCGAAGAGTTTCGTGACATAATGGCTGATGTGAAACCGATGGGATTGCCACCGACGAGGAGAATATCCCATCAGATTGACTTAATTCCAGGGTCGAGTCTGCCAAACAAAGCACCGTATAGGATGAGTCTGACAGAGGGACAGGAACTCAACCGACAGGTCCAAGAGTTGTTGGACAGAGGATTAATTAGAGAGAGTTTGAGCCCATGCGCAGTACCAGCGGTATTGACGTCGAAGAATGGTGGAGAATGGAGAATGTGTACAGACTCCAGAGCCATCAACAAGATCACGATCAAGTATCGGTTTCCATTGTCGAGAATGGATGACTTGATGGATTTCCTGAGTGGAGCGACATACTTCACAAAGATAGACCTCAAGAGTGGTTATCACCAGATTCGGGTTAGAGAAGGAGATGAATGGAAGACAACATTCAAGACAAAAGAAGGGTTGTACGAGTGGTTAGTCATGCCATTTGGGTTGACTAATGCACCCAACACATTCATGAGATTGATGAATGAGGTGTTGAAGCCATTTTTGGGAAAGTTTTTCGTAGTCTACTTACATGACATTCTGATTTTCAGTCGAACCAAGGCAGAACACTTGGAGCACATTCGACGAGTATTGCAAAGATTGTAGGAGGAGAAGCTGATGGTGAACCTGCAAAATTGTTTCTTCATGAAGAAGGAGTTGGTGTACTTGGGGTTTGTGATCTCGAGTAAAGTGTTGGTGATGGACCCAGAGAAGGTGAAGGAAATAGTAGATTGGACAGAACCGACAAGTATGAATGGAGTAAGGAGTTTCCATGGACTTGCCAGTTTCTACCAGAAGTTCATTCAGGGATTCAGTCGAATTTGTGCACCGTTGACAGAATGCATGAGAAAGGGTGAGTTCAAGTGGACGGACGAGGCCCAGAAAGCTTTCGATGAGTTGAAGGAAAAGGTCACTAAGAGCCCAGTATTGGCGCTCCCAGACTTTGACAAAGTTTTCCAGGTCAATTGTGATTCGAGTGGAACGACAATTGGAGCAGTGTTGATCTAGGAAGGCCGACCAATTGCATTCTTTAGTGAAAAGCTGAATGGAGCGAAGCGGAAGTATTCGGTCTACAACCAGGAATTTTATGCTATCATCCAAGCACTAAGGTACTTGAACACTCAATCGAAGCTAGATCAGAAACACATGAAATGGGTGGAGTTACTTCAAAGGTATACATTCATGTTGCGACATAGGTCGGGAAAGTGGAACAAAGTTGGCGATGCATTAAGCAGGAGAGTTGCACTGATGAACACGACCACAGTTTAGGAAACGGGGATAAAGTCGATAAAGACAGAGTATGAGACCGACAAGGATTTTGCAAAAGCATGGAAGGCTTGTCATGAACCTTGGAGTATCAACAAGACTCCATACTTGAGTTATTTCATTCAAGAGGGCTATCTGTTCAGGGAAAGTCAGTTGTGTATTCCCAGAGGATTAGTAAGAGAGAACCTAATTTGAGAATTGCATAATCGCGAGTTAGCAGGACATTTTGGCATTGACAAGACTAAAGCACTAGTTGAAGAAAAGTATTTATAGCCAGGGATGACGACCGATGTCAAAAGGTGGGTTTGACAATGTCAAGTTTGCCAATTGTCCAAAGGGAGAAGTCAAAACACGGGGTTGTATACACCATTTCCAGTACCAGACACACCTTGGGAGAATCTTAGCATGGATTTTGTGTTAGGATTGTTGAAGATGCAACAGGGAAGTGACTCAATATTTGTTGTAGTCGACAGGTTTTCAAAGATGACACATTTCATTCCGTGTAAGAAGACAAGTGATGCGACAGGGATTGCTATACATTCTTCAAGGAGATAGTCAAACTACATGGGTTACCAAAGAGTATCACGTCGGATCAAGATACCAAGTTTATGGGGCATTTCTAGAGAACCCTATGGAAGAAACTGGACATGAAGTTGCAGTTTAGCTCGGCGCATCATCCCCAGACAGACGGAAAGACCGAGGTGGTAAACAGAAGTTTGGGAAACCTTCTGAGATGTCTAACAACTGACAAGCCCAATCAGTAGGAAAATGTGTTGGCACAGGCGGAGTTTGCATACAACAATTCTATGAATCGGTCAACAGGGTTGAGTCCATTTCAGATTGTTTAGGGGAGAATCCCACATGTAGTGGTGGATTTGGTTGAGTTGTCGACAGAAGTCAGAAAGAGTGAGGATGCTGAATCATTTGTCGAACACATGCATGAAGTTCATGAAAATGTGAGAAAGTGCATAGAGAAGAGTAACGCGGCGTACAAGTTGAGGGCTAATAGGAAGAAGAGGCTACAATCGTTCAGAGAAGGGGACTTAGTCTATGCATATTTGTGGAAGGAAAGATTTTTGACATGAACATACAATAAGCTGAAGCTGAAGAAGGTTGGACCATGTAGAATTCTGAAGAAGATTTCAGACAACGCTTATGTGTTGGAATTGCCGGATGACTTGAATATTTCAGTAACGTTCAATGTCTCAGATCTGTACAAATTTGAGGAAGGGTCGAGCAACAGAAGCAAAGAAGTGATAAGCATCGACTGGACAGACCAGATTCCAGATCAACAAAAAGAAGAGATCGCAGAAGTAATCAAAGAACGCGAGGTTGGGCAAACGTGTAGCTCGCGGAAGAAGGAATACTTAGTGCAATGGAAGGATGATGAGTTGCAAGAGGCGACATGGATTTCCGAAGAGGAATTCAGGCGACTGACGGAGGAGTCAAATTCTTTTTCACCTGGGGAGTCTGATGCAGGAGCATTGGGGCCTAGGCAGATCAGTCGATGTTGATCGACATAAGGGAGCCGACCAATAGGAGTACCGATGACCACTGGTGCGGGGAGCAGGTTGACTTGTAGAAGTCAACAAGTCGAGCAGGAGCAGTTGGTATGTGACCGACCTGAGCAGTGCACAACGGATGTTGTGATGGATCGAGAGTTGACAAGTTATGGTTGACGGATTACAGGTGAAAGCGATACGTCGAGTAGCCAACAGGTGGTCGAACTACGACCTGAAAAGTTTTGCAGAGCTAAGCATAGAGGAAGGGGAGGACTGGCTAACCGTAGAAGTAAAGAGATTGAGCCGACATAAGGTCGAGATGTGACCAACTACCGTAGCTGGGTCAGAAGAGTAGAAAGTCAAGAGGACTGTACCTAGTAGCCGTTCGAGGTTGCTGAGGAAGTTAATACAATTATTGCAAGTAGGTGAAGGACAGGATAGATGTCGTCATGGACAGAGGCTATGTAGCACGGTTGGGAGCTAACAGTTGCAGGTCTGCAGGATTTGGAAGGATTGGCGGATAGGAGCATGCATGTCTCGGGGATTGCAGTGGTATCAGGAACAACAACAACAGGGTAGAAGACGGAGGAGAGGAATCAGTTCAGGGATATTCAATCTTTGATCAGTAGCATCAAGAGCAGAAAGAAGGCGTGAAGTCACACAGCCTGAAAAGAGGAAGAGTTGAGATCGAGCCATAGCTCAGAGTTTCACAGTGAACCAGGAGAGGGTGAGGTCGACACACAGGGAGAACACACCACAGTTACTTCTGAATTGTAACGGCTGAGGCCGACTGTAGTAAGTTATTTGTTTTCAGTTATTCTGCATTGTAAATGATTTCTGAGAAGTAATATAAGCCACTTTTGGCATCCTGTTTTGCACCTTGTTCATGTAAGCATTATGGTATGTCTCATGTGTATTGTTAAGCAAGAACCTTATTTCACTGAGGCGACTTGCATCATTATATTTTTAAGAGGTTGAAGTTATGGCCAATGATTAAATAATTCAACGGTAAATCTAACTATAGTAGCTGCACAAGTTATATATATTGAAAGTGCGGGGTCGGGGTCTCCATCCTTTGTTAAAGTCATAAACCACTATTTGTTAAAGATTGTAGTCTCCTTTTTACATTTTGTTATATGTAATATTACATGAAGGTAATTGTAAAATTCTTCACATGTTCATATGACTACATCCTTGTAGTATAAGCCTTTAGGATTGATTATAAAGTAAAATAATTAATGAGGATAACATATTTTGGTGTGCTTCAACGGTAACTTATACCCCATACCCCAAAGTTCCATTGAGGGTGTTAAAATTTTCTCAAAGTTGCTCAAAGAGTTCAATGTCGGGGATCATGTATACTTAAAGGTAAATCCAAAGAGAAGTACGTTAATCTTGGGAAGATGTTCAAGTTAGCTTCTAGGTATTGCGGACCCTTTAAAGTGCTAGGAAAAATAGGGCCAGTAGCTTATGATCTTGCACTTCCTCCTTTTATAAAAATTCATAATGTTTTCCATGTTTCGCTATTGAAAAGATATATATACATGATGCTACTCATATCATCGATTGGGATGTGATTCAGGTAGAACCCAAGGGTGAGTTCCAGATAGAGCCTTTGCATATCCTAGACAAGAAGGGGTTTATGCTATGGAACCCATCTATCGCTCAAATACAAGTGCAATGGAAGCACTTCAACCTTGAGGAGGCAACATGGGAAATGGAGGATTGCATGCAAGCAGTATATCATTCCATGTTCCAAAATGAGAAAGAGGGCTCTGAATAAAGAACACAAAGAATGGTCTAAAAAATAAGGGGGGGGACATCTAATACCCAAGACTTATGAATTATTTGATTTAATGTTTTATTTGAGAAATATTCTCCTAACAATTATTATTTTGTAAAAGAGTTATAAAACTATATACTCACACTCATGTGGGTGAATATTATGCACAAGAAACATTATTTTATTATAATTAATAAAAATAGACGCTTGGGATAAATCCGTTGAAAGAGGAGACACCATCATGAGACAATGAACAAGTGGATAGGAAGCAAGGTATTTGATATCAATCAAATCCAAGTCAAAATCTCAACAAACCGACTAGATCCACAATTATAGGGATCAAGATATTTGCTTGAGATTTGATTTAGATGGCACAAGACCTGAGAAAAAAATATATAATGATGCACTGGGAAATCACAAGACGTTGTGTGGTGCATAGAGAGAAATTGTTGTTATGTTGAAATCCAACAGCTCAATACTCTCTCTCTCTATTTGAAAGTCCATCCTTGAACTTGTTACAGACTCTCGGGAACAATGTTGCATTTAGATATTTGTTACAGAGTCTTGGGAAGAGTGATGCGTTCATATTGGCTTAGCTAAGTTCATTGGTCTATGGTGTTGATCCAACACGGGGGTGAAGTTGGGCAAGTGTGTGTGGCTATCCTCTTCTATGGTTGGGAGGAACTGGGAAGATCCAAGTGTTGTTCCCCTTCTATTTTCAAGTAAGTGTTTTATTGCATGTTTGCTTAAAATGATTAGTTCAACTGACGAAAGTATTACTGGTTAGATGTTCAGTACAGATCCATCGTAAGCGACAAGTAAAGTAATTTTTTTTACAGTAGCATAGTTTTTTATATAGGATTTTGGTATGTTACAAAGCAATATTAAGACTCAAGTGTACACATACACATGTTGTAAAAGAAGACTCAAGTGCACACATGCAAGAACATGCAACATAAAACTATGAAAGTCTATAAAAGAAAGGCAAGGAGATGAGTGAGGATCATCTTTTTGGATCTTGGATCTTTTATATTTTCCCTCCTACGCGATGGGAGATGATTGTTAAAGTGAATGTTGGAGAGTTTGGTCCTTGGAAGCCGGGAAAATTTTAAGGGTCCATAATTTTCTCAAAGTGTATAAACCTTCGCGAATATTACTAAGCCTTAAAGTTGCAACTATAAAATGTTTGGCGAATGTTTCGTAAAAATATTCAAATGTCTTAGGATTTTATCACGATTTTATATAGTTTTTGGACAATTTTGGTGACTTTTAGAGTAAAAAAGGAGTATCCCATTGATTTTGGGCAAATCATATATGAAAAAAGGAAAATTGGCAAATATTTTTTTGGAAAAAAAAGGTCGAAAAATAGCCCATGGGCTAAATTTCGCCCCTAAAATGTTCCCTCCTTAGAAGTGGTTAAGGTTGGGAGGCCTGAAAGTGCAATGCTCCACTTCCAATTGTGTTGATATTGTGCTTCTTCCATACAACCCCGTTGTAGCTTGGGGTTCCTTGGGGAAGAAGAGTACCCATAGGGAGTAGGCAAGGTGGTCAACCAGTGGACACATTGATTGATAATCCAGTTAGAGATAAGACTATGGCATAGGACGAGGGATACAGTAGCACAAGATCCAACTTAGTCTTAATTGTTGCAAATTACATTTTCATCAAATTTTTTATTGTTGTTCAACAATTTATGAAAATTATTTTTGTATTTATGTTGAATGGAGTTAGGGTTCATATGTTCTAGAGGGGCAACCCATGAAGCATCCCTACACATTACACAAAGAGTATTACACCCATCTCATTATCACAAATAATGGAGTGATATAATGGGTATGCTAATTTTTTTTCTCATACTCCATCCATTCTATTTTACTGGAGGCTTGTAATTGTTTTACTAGGGTTTGAGCTCATATAATAGTTTTATGTTACATCACAATGATCAATTGTACTTCCAATTCTTTCTATAGTTTACTATCTTGGTCTCAAAAACACCAAAATATTACCTTACAATTGCAATATGCCTTAAGGGACAACGAATACAAATTTGCATCAATCATGATTGAAAGGTGTATATCCAACTTGGATACAAATTCCTTTATCAACTTTGTAGAATAGGGACATGGCAATGGCTTCAATAATATCAAAAAAGTTCTTTTAACTCAAATAGATTTGACAACCAACCCAAACTCAAACTACCGTTGGAAAAGTATTATTTCTTTGTTTTGGTTGTCATATATCATGCAAACCAATGAATGCCCAAATGGTATATTTCTTGGAAAATGCTTACAAATGATGTAAGCAACTTATTGGAATGGCCCCTTCCTCCGTACAACAAGATTCCCTTGTTTGACTATTATTAACATAATAGTAAACCTTATTCCATTAATAAACTTTGTAATAGAAACAAAAATACACAAAGCAATCAAATTCTTTTGTCAAGCTTTTGATAAGGTGGAAATCACAATGATTTTTAATGTTTACAAAATGAATATGCTCACAACTTCTTGCCTGCAAATCCATGGCAAAGATGTATGATTATGAAGTTTGCAACCCCAATTATTCCTCAACTTTCAATGAAAACCATGAATCCTGTAGAGAGATCAAGAAACAAAAAAAGAACAGAAGGAAAAGGAACCCATAGATGTTGCATATTGCATAAAGGACAAGAAAAACCATATTTATTTGTTTGACTCCTTGCTACTCACAAAATTAGCAGCCGCGCCAAGTCTGTACGAGAACTTCGTGTTTTTAAAGTTGCCAGAATTGGCAACCCCTCATACTTGTCTAGGGAAAAATACAGACATGATAACCAAATCATGGGAATCACCATCATTATGTTTTTATCTTACCTTTGCATTGACGTTTCGTTGATTTTGTTTCAATTATATCGTGTAACTTTACCTACCTCTTTGTCCTTTGTCCTTTGTCCTTGGTAATAGGATGATGGTTTTATTTTTCCCTCCACTCGTTGTTGAATCCGATGTCACACAGCCAAACTCTATGTAGAGATGGACGAGCTCTCCCTTAAAGTTTATTAAACTATTAGTGGTATGCTTCAATCTTAGAAGAAAATAATATATAACATGGATAAGAAGGTGTTAGTTATATGTCATTTTAAGGTGTTAGGATGTATATGGGGAGGATTCATAGTGGGTTTATATATATATATATGATCGAATTAATATAACTATTAAAACTATGCACGTGAATATAGATGGACTTGGAATCCATGGTTTATATGTATATGTTATATTTGAACCATAAATGTGTTATTAGTTTTAAAACCAATCCATAAATTAAATAATTCAAATATCATGGCATCTGGTTTATTTACATGACAACATATATATTTATGGATATTGGAAAATTGCCATTTAATTTCACATCCTTATATTGTCATTTTGAGATATGTGGGTGTTGCAATCACACGTTTGGTACTTGTAATTCAAGGTAGAAAACAAAAGATAAAGCATTCCTACTTGTTTATAATAAGGGAAGAAGTTACATATTTCATAGATATATGGACCATGTTATGTGTCTTTGTTTAGAGAATTAAATAAATTCCATTTATGTACTTATTGAAAAGGTTATATCTCGCATCTATTACAAAAGGAATTGAAAAAAATCTTCGTTTCACTAAGTATGGTAGTTTTTCATCAAGTTTTTAATTTTTAATTTTGTTTTGTATTTTGGGTTGTTACACAAGGACCTACAACAGAACCCTCCAGTGTACTAGTGACCATTACCCCCTATAATGTCCACTCTTTGCAGCTTTTCTTTTTGGAAAAGGGTCTTATTCAAATTTAGGTTCTCTTGCTTAGACACATGTTTTTATTATTCAATTTCTTCTTCCTTTTCCATTAATTGGTTAATTCTCAATGTAGAGGGTTTTGTATAGTGTACAAGGATTTCTTAAAATTTCAAGATCCTTATAACCCAAAGAATCCCCCGTAATTAGCTCGAAGGTTTCCTAATTCTTTATTTGAATAGTCTTTGTTGTATTAAGTTTATTATTCTTATTGTGGGTTTCATAAGTTCACATTATGTTTTTTAAGTTATGGTCTTATTGGAATTGTCGTAGCTCATTACCTGCAATAAACTCAAAGCAAGCACTATCAGTCACAATGTCATATAATTACTACTTTTCAAAAAGAAACATTGAATAAATGAAATGTCATAATCATAACATCACTAATTATAATTGATGTTCCAGATCCTACCAGATCAACATCAAACTAAACACATAATCAACACATTACTAATTATACTTGATGTTCCAAATCCTACGAGCTCAACATCAAAACAAGTTTAAATATTGATGGTCTAGATCCTACTCACTCAACATCAAATATGTTAATCATCATATTACCAATTTCATAACTTGATGCTTCTAGTATGTGTAAACTATTCCAGCAATTCTCAATTTCCCAAATCAATTTCTTTAACATATATATGCCATATATTCAACATTCTTAGACATGTTACATTTACTTCTTTCACACATATCAATGGAAATTTCAGATCTATCAATCTCATTTCCTATTCGATTTCTTATATACTTGGCATAATCATTCGTGCAATTGAATATCATTTGATTAACTTTTACTAGAATTCTTCTACTTTTTTTCAAAAATAGTCATTGAATCAAAACTCATGCTAGAAATTACGTCAGGCATTGCTCTCCATTTACTTAAGCTTGGTGAAGCTTCTTACACCAAAGTGCACTTGCATGCTTCACTCACAATTTCTTTCCGGAAATTATTTACATCATAATCTATTTTTCAACATAAAGCAAGACATAAAATATAGTTCAACAAGTTCCTATTTTGAGTACACATAACTCTTTATGCAACAAAATGTTCTTTATGCATAATCCCAATGCATTACTTTTTCAACAAACCTAGTTGTAACTATATGCGCATGTATCTTTCATTAACTTGCACTTTCAACATTCTAAGCATAATTCATAAATTACTTTTTTATAGGCTTGAATACTTATTATATTTCTACCACTATGTCCTGCTTTCTCTTCAAACATCTATGACTCAGTGCATGCACTTAAACTTCCTAGCATAATCTCAACAAGTTATACACGGACTTGCATTTTACTCAGTATGCATGATTTTCTTATTACTTACAACTTTTGATGTAGATGTTCATAACATAATATAACCCTTCTTCTAACACATATACAGAGATACAAATCTAAAGAATTATCTCAAATACTTATGACTGAACAGGAATATGCACCTACTATTATTTACTTTTATGCATTTCGCAATTCATTCTATATTTGGGAACTCTTTTCATACCACTATCAATCTTAACCTTCAATATATGATCAATAAAACATTATAAGTAATCACTTAAGTCAACATTTTCGAAATCATAATTAAAGTTGCTCATACTTCAACACATGTCAAGGAAGTTGAGCATGTAAATCTTTGTCTTTATTGTTCTAAGCAATTCTACTAAAGACTCAATTATATCATTACCACAAGGTTTCCTAGGAACTCACTGATTTCAGTTACTGAACATGAGACTTTTCTTACTCATTATTGCATTTAACTCCTTTGTATAACAAGCAATAATCACACACTACTCATGCACATCTGATTTAACCCATTCAACCTATGAAATCCTTTTACTTGCTTCGACTATAGCATATAAACTATTTCCAACAAAACTTTCTTAGCTCATACTTATTATAGCATGGCAATAACTAAGCACAAAATTTTTCATCCACATAATCAATACTTCACAAATTACACAACATACCTATATGTTCGCGATTCCATTAGGTCGTAGTGGTGTTACTCTGCTCTGATACCACTTGTAACAACCCAATACCTACATTTAGCCTTTGGGGAATATGGGGTATACATTTATTTCCTTTTACTTAACACATACAGAAAAATATGTTAGTCCCAATGTTTACTTGTTATAATAACCAAAGTACATTCATCTCATTCTCATTTCGACATATAAGTAGCACGAACATTAACAATTACAATTTACACTTACCCGACATGTTAACTTCAACAAAATACTTATCATCATCATCATAGATGCATTCAAGCTTTCATAAGTGTAATACTTCCTCTTCATTAAATCAACTGCCATAATCTCTATACGTTAATTATTATCTAACTATTCAAGCAACATGAGTACTACTAATCTTGATGGAACTCCTCCCTTTAATCAACAATTACTTATCTTTGCAATATGTTCTTGTTACGTCTTCTAACCTTTTCAACCACATAGCAGGACTCCACTAATCTTAGAACATGAAACAGTTAATATTTAACACCATAAGAAGCCATACATATAACATTGTTGACTCTACCATTCTTTTAGTTATAGACTTATATCTAGTAGACACTAATCATTGAGCAATGTTAATCTACTTGCCAATTATACTCTAATAATGGTCTACTCTTTGAAATCAACAACTACCCACCAATGTTTAAACAAAATTGGACTACCCTTTTTAAGTTATGCAAGAACATTTATACTTACAGAATCAAGATACATATCCCTTAATCCTACATATTGTAATGAAAGAATTCCATACACCTTAACCAATACCAATTATTATCGTTTATGAATTAAGTCATAGTTTGTTAACAAAGAATCAACTTTATACGATTTATTCTAGTATACTTCATCACAATCCTCTTTCGAGATGCATTAACAATGTCGCCATTACCTATAAAGTGTATACTAGAAAATATTAAGGTTATAGTTACTTGTCTCTATGATCAATTATGAGCATTATTTAACCCCTTAATAATATAAAGAAATATAACCCAATCCAAAAGTATAACTATTATATCTTTCCTAAAATATGACAAGGTAGTGTCATTCTTTTAAATAATGTGTCTCCTTCAATAAAATTACTCATAATTTTACAGAGTCACTTTACAAAATCGAGGAACCATCCTTAAAACTAAAGAGTACTTAAATATTTATTTTCCAAGGTTGAGGTTAGACATTTTAAGACATGAGCTAATTCCATTATTTTCATAAAGACTACAAACACTTAAATTTAATCACATAATTACTATAACAACTAAGCTTACATATTTGAAATCTTACATATTTACAATGGATAATTAAAAAGCTTGATGAACCATAATAACATAAATAATCAAAAGCACTTATATGAAATTAATAGGCTTTCCCGATTGAAGACTTGACTGCAACATTCCACTCAACCAACTGATTCTCTGTCAGTCTTGTGTTGCCACTGAGAGACCACCCTCGAGCTAGGTAAGAATCCACTAGGGATAGAGTTTTGCTTCACTGAGAGCCTTCCCTCTCTCATCTAACACATGAGACTAATACTAGTCCTAAATTACAAAACAAATGGGCATGGTTTTTATATGATTCAACATGAGAGATGTTGGAAGTACAACTCCTTTTCTTCCAAGCAGACACATAACTTGAATATGAATACTAAAATGTGAACCAAGGGCTAGGCCCTTCCTTGCTTTTCCTTTAGCATTTATTATATCCATATAATTGTTCTCTTTCTTTTTATTTATGAACAAAGGTTGAACTAAAGGAAACACCCTGACTTGAATTCTCTCTTTATTATATAATGTAGAAATATAATGCAACACTACTAAGAGCTACACAGTAGCTAAGTATTCAACCCACTTCAACCCATTCAATAATATAATAAGAATATTTTTATCAGAACTAACACCCAAACTAGAGTTGGGCCCTAGCTGGAAGTCTCTTGCCCTCAAGATCTGATCAAAAGTATTAAGAATACACTTAACAAGTTGGGCTGCCCCCTTCATGGCTTCGATCTCACCATGATAATTACATATATCATATTACATGATAATGACATATATGCTATTACTTCCAACCTAAACTTGGCTTGTGCCCTTCCACACCTCACAACACATATCTATCTATCTATCTATCTATATATATATACACACACATGCACACAACTAGGTTGTGCTCATCACCGAACACACCTACATATACATAGATATTCTATTAGCATCCAAGCAACCAAAGTGAGGGTTGTGCCTTACCTTACCACCATAAGTATGTGACCCCAAAATCAATCCAAGTGGGTGGTTGTGCCCCCTCTCACTCCACAATAGAGGCTAGGTAAATATAGAGAAGGAAAATAAAGGGTTGCGCCCTTCAGCACTAGTATAAGGAAAATGAAGGCTAGTTGTTAAGGGACTGTGCCTTACCACTCAACTCATGCATGAGCTTAGAATAATGAGTATACAAATTAATTGTAGATAGAGTTTTTAATTGTAGATAAGGTTGAGGATTTCCCCCTCAAGCTCACACTGAGCTTAGAGCAATATAAATTAATGGCAGGTAATTTAATAGCAGACATGGTTTAGTATTTCCCTCTCAAGCTCACGCTGAGCTTAGAGTAATATAGATTAATTGTAGACAGTTTAACTGCAGACAGGGCTTGGGATTGATCATTGGGTGGGTCGCCTAGCCCAAAGCTAATGAAAAAAATAGAAGTTGATAAGTTTGAATGGTTAAAAATCACACAATCAAGTTTTTCAGAGGAGAGATGGACTTACGCCCTCTTTCTAGCTATCACACATTCACTATGGATAAAAATTACACAATGACTCTTTTAGGGAAGAGATGGGCCTGCATCCTCTCTTTGTGACTGTCATGCCCTCCAAGACTAGAGCAAAAATCAGATAGCTTATGTAATCTACCCAAAATCTTCAATAGACTTTTAGAGAAATGGGGTATAAATTTTTTCCTTTTAATTTCCAACAAACTAATGAGTTAGTCTCAAACGTCAGATGTGTTACGATCAATTGCTACATTTTATTTCAGTCAAACACTTTAGCCTCATTTGTATTCTTATATGTAAATTAATCCCACAAATTACTTTAACTAATAATAGTTAAAGACTTCTCAACCATTTGGAGGTTGTGCCTTTGAGACTTAACCTTAGTAATCTACGTAGATGTTCTCATCATTAACATACTTCAAATATTTAATAACTCAGAGTCATTGTCAAGGATCTTACTTTCTTACTCAAGGATAAGGAGCATGGTAAATTCTTTAGCACCTTTTAACAACAAAGCATTACTCCTAATCAATAGTCCATTAAGAGTAAATATCTTATTAAGTAGCATATAATCACTTTCATTCGATTAATTTAACATAAGATTCCTTGCTCTTATACCACATCTTCTATCTTAATTTAAGGTAACTATTTAATCCAATTAACTATCACATCTAATAAGATTACAAAATTTAGTAATTCACTTATCTTACATCCATATCAAATTTACTACTATTTCACCAATAAATATATATACTAACCATTGGATTCCTCTTAATAAATAGAATATACTCAAATTAAATTGTATTTTTATACCACATCCCTTCCAATACCAAGAGTTCTTCTTTGAACCAAATGGTATTAGTAGCATATCCATTATAAATTCATGGCTTACCATTTATTATAAATTTTGATCATAAAATAAACTCAACTATAAAAACATAAGTGTTATTTCCAATCTATGATGGTATAACGTTTTATAATACTGTCACCCATCTTCTCTATGCAACACCTTCACACATAAATACTCGTAATCCTTTAAATAAAGCTAATGTTACTTCTAACCATAACTTGATCATTACTTTCATTTAAGGAAATAACATATTCTAATGATAAACATTTGTATTATTATAACTATGCCTTCTCATGCTTCAAAATGGTATATTACCATAGCAATTCATATTATATTTATTTATTAAACATGTCAAGGATGTATTCATTATGATCTTGGCATCTTTTAAACAACAACACACAATAATAACATAATAGTTGAATGGACTTATTTGATTTAGGGCGATTGAAAACTTGACTGCAACCTTCCATCCAACCATTCTGACTCTTTATCCAAAAATCGTCCCCGAAATGAAAAACAAATCCAATAAGTAAATATAGAGACAAAGGTATATTCTACCAATATTGATCCATATGAATTAAATGTTAAGACCATGACTAAACTCCAAGATTTATTCTTTCATACTAACTCTTGGCTTATATCCAAGAAGTTGAACTTAACAACCATTAGTATTCATTACTGAATCATTTTTAAGGTAATCATTAACAACTAAATATTTCTCTTATCAATCAACAAAAATGTTACATAGTCCATTGGATATATATATATATATATATATATATATATATATATATACTCTTGCTAACTCAAGTGGTTGAGTGCTGTAAGTTGTGAGCAAAAGATCTCGGGTTCAAATTCTCACTTGATATCCCCACCAAATTAGGCTCTGTAATCAGGACAGATGCTCTTTCACAGAACCCCACCACAATTTACAGTTTCAAAATCCTTCTATGTAAGGAAGGAAGTTAGGGCGTGAGTTCTTAGCTATCATATAAGCGATGGATGTGGTACCTTTGTGCAGAGGTTGCCGCCCTTAAGCAAACAATTGTATTTAAAGTTCAACTTACTGAAAATAACAACAGAATCGTAGACTTACCTCTACGCGGAGATACATTTTGTCTTCAACCAAGGAAGCCTGCAATCCCGTTTTTATCTGGAGCAATAATCTCTATACATAACGTATCTTCCTTAAACTTACATAGGTATATCCCATTCTCTACCAACTTTTGGAAAAGCTCCGTTCACAAGCTGCCCCAAGAGACGGTTACCTAAGTCCAATATACACGCCCCATTTACCATGGGTCGAATCCCTTGCTTGATGAAAACCCTAACGGACTTTTAGCTGGTAGTTATAACTCGCTTCAATTATTTATAAATGACCTTTAAGTCAATCAAGTATGTTTGAAATATAATCCTTTATATATATTTCTAAATTCAATAATAACTATAATATCTCTATATATATATTTAATCAATTCATATAAAGATTTTTAGTAGTTCAAGATAATAATTGATCATAATTCATTGATATTTACACAATGAATATTTATATAATATGCTTCTCTCTTTTTTTTAATTAAGGTGGCTATGACTTGGTGCCTTAGAAGGCTTAGCTTCTTTTCTCTAAAAACTTTATGGATAATATTTTGGCACTTAATGCCATAATTAAGGTAATTATAATCACTAGTTTTAGATTAACAAGTAAATTTACTTTTTCCAGAGTGCTTGCAATATCAAGATGGCTCCTATCAACATTAACTTAGAATCTCATGGCTTTCTAGCCATCAACCTCTCCCTTAGTGATCCATTGCCTTTATTGTTCAGTTGCGTCAAGTCTTTCAGTCTCCTAAGTCTACAACTGGAACTTACAACTTAAGAAATTAATAATAGTACTTACAGTGCTTTACCGGCAAAACATAACCTTGAGCTTCTCGCTAGGAACTATATACACTTACATTTGCATTTATCATTATATTTTCATCTGTAGAAGAATTGGATTGCAGAGAGGGTATTACAGCTTACCAAGAGCTACGCCCTAGACCCTCCTTTGCAAGCAACGACTATATAGATAAAAAATGAGAACATATATACCTGGGAAACCAAAAATTGTGCCTTCGAAAGGCTACGATCTCCTCCTCACAGGAGCTGGGTTGCGCTGTCTCTCCATCTTCGTTTTCTCTTCTTAAATATGAAGATTTTTTACGTGAATATGAAGGATATGTTGAGAGGAATGGGTTCATGTCCTTTCTCCCATTCGATGTCCATCCCCACAAAAAAATTGTACATAAGCCCCCTCTTTTCTGCCACACTTTTCCTTCCACAAATGTTGTGATTTTTCTAATAAAAGCTAATGGTTTGACTATTGTTGCTAGGGTAGAGTTTGTTAATCCATGAAACATTAATCAAAGGGCTTGACCCTCTCTTTACCCCCTCACTTACCAAAAATTTTCCTCTAGGATTTTTTTTAGAAAAATCACTCATAGATTTATGATTTTTCTACTCTTATTAAAATAAGGTCTTTTAATCTCTTTTAGAATTTTAATTATAAAAATAAAATCATAATATGTATTTATCCAATACAAATAATCAATTTATTTACTTTGTCATGTATACATATATATAATAGGAGAGCATACATATTATATATTCAATACATAAGTATTTATAATTATAATTAATTAAGGGAGTTATTAATGGCCTATTGTGCCATCTAATAATATACCCAATAGTATATTTATTAATAAGCTAATAATGCTACTCCACTTTCTATCATTTATGAGATTAACATATTTTCCTGGCATCCTTGGTGGGGGCTAGGATATCAATGATATCTACAATGATTTCTTAGTTTTACTTAATAGCACTTAACAATAATTAGTATTATGTTAATAGTTCCTAGACATAGGAGCTTGTTACTGCCTTGCGACAGATAGTAATTTCTTCGACGTCCCTATGTAGGACTAAACATTAACGACACTTATAAACTTAAGTGTTCATTTAGTGCACATCACAGTTCACTTTTCTTTAAGAGCCCGTGGCACCAAGATGACACACATCATCAAACTCATGGATACATATCCATTCAACCTCTCCCCCAAGTGGATTCCGTGCCCCTTTCATTTAGTTGTGTCAAGGCTTTAGTCTCCTAAGTCTACAAATTAACATTACAACTTAGGAAATCATAACCATACTTACAATGTTTTACCTACAGAGCCTTTTCCTTGAGCTCCTTGGCATGGACGGGTACACAATTGCACATTCTATTGCAAAACAATAGGGGTAAAAGAGGGACATTACAAGGGTAAACAGGTCTAGAGAGAGAGATTGGGGGTTAGGGGTTTAGAGAGAGATATATATATTGGGGGTTAGGGGTTTAGATAGAGAGATATTGGGGGTTAGGAGTTGAGAGAGAGAGAGAAAGAGAGAGATTGGGGGTTAGGGGTTTAGAGAGAGAGAGAAAGAAAGAGAGATATTGGCGGTTATATATATATATATATTGGGGGTTAGGGTTTTAGAGAGAGAGAGAGAGATTGTGGCTTAGGGTTTGAGAGAGAGAGAGATTGGGGGTTAGGGTTTTAGAGAGAGAGAGAGTATCACACGTGAAAGGGTGTGAAGTCCTGAAGGGGTTTAGATGATGAAGTTATATGCCTCGGTCTCTTTAACTTCCAGATATACCAATTCTAAAACTGAAACTGTCTCTTTAACTTCCAGAATTTACACACTGTAACTGACATTTTAACTGTCTCTTTGAATTCCAGAGTTTACACGCTGTAACTGACTAATTAAAAATATGTTTGTGAGTCGCAGCTTGTTTGAGTCACAGCTGTTTCAACCAATTGCTAATTTGTAAAAAAACCGGCTGCAACAATAAATCCGAGAATTACATGTTCAAAGAACCACTTGTATAGCTCAAACCGTAGCTTTGTTTGGCGATTTCCTCACTAACGAGGTAAATGAGGCCGTTGCGCACAAAACCCATGTCGCAGATTTTCGAAATTCGTCTCCAGCTGCCCACAAATCGAGATGTGAATCATTGTGTCCTTATCTGAGTCACGACCGTCTGAGTCATGGCCGTCTGAGTCACGGCTGTCTGAGTTGCAACCGTCTGAGTCACAGCTTGTCTGAGTCACAGTAGTTTGAGTTATAGCTTATCTGAGTTGCTGAGTCACAGCTTGTCTGAGTCACAACTGTCTGAGTTATAGCTTGTCTGAGTTGCTGAGTAACAGCTTGTCTGAGTCACAGTTGTCTGAGTTATAGCTTGTCTGAGTTGCTGAGTCACAGCTTGTCTAACAACATTCTTTTCTTGTATTTAAAAACCTCAGTCGCTGCTTTCCAACCATCAATGACAACTGAATCAAAGTGCCAACAATCTCCCCCTTTGGCATTGATGGAAACCTAAAAATTATGATGTTGCACTGACTGCTTGTTATCTGCAACTACCTGAACTTCTCCCCCTTTGACATCAATGTCAAAGAAATCATGACAATACATATTCCCCTATCAATATTAACTCAGAAATCAACAAATAAAACATTCTGGAACCATCTCAGAATTACATCAGATATGCAATAAGCATAAACTCCCCCTGCCAAACTTGGAACAAGATATGACACCCAAATTATGGCGTAGATATTCAAACTGGATTTTGGATAAGGGTTTAGTAAAGATATCAGCAATCTGTTCTTTAGAAGGAACGAAATGTAATTGGACAACTCTGTTTGTAACCTACTCCCTTAAAAAATGATACTTGATTGGAATGTGTTTGGTCTTGGAATGAAGAACACGGTTCTTTGACACACTAATGGCATTTGTGTTATCACAGTGAATAGGAATAGGTTCAGAATATTTCACCTCCAAATCAACAAGAATTTGTATCATCCATAATACCTGTGTACAACATGTTGCAGCAGCTATGTATTCAGCCTCAGTAGTAGATAGCGAGATAGAACCTTGCTTTTTACTCGTCCATGCTACTAATGAATCGCCTCAGAAGAATGCACCTTCACTAGTGCTCTTTCTTTCATCCAAACAGTTTGCCCAGTCAGCATCTGAATATGCAATAAAATGAAAGTTTTGATTCCTAGGATACCAAAGACCATAAGTCATTGTGCCTTTCAAGTATTTGAAAATTCTCTTCACAACGACCAAGTGACTTTGTTTGGGAGCGGACTGAAATCTTCCTACCATTCCAACAGCATGCATAATATCAGGACGAGTTGTAGTAATGTACAGAATACTTCCTATCATTGACCTATATGTTCTTTGATCAACATCTGGTGAAATATCATCTTTGCTAAGCTTGTAGCCAACAATCATAGGGGTACTAAGGTGAAGAATCCTCCATCTGAAATTTCTTCAACATCTCTTGTAGATATTTCTTTTGAGAGATAAATAGTCCTTTAGAACTCTGAGTAATTTGAAGACCAAGAAAGTATGACAGTTCTCCAATCATGGACATTTCAAACTCATATTGCATAGCATTAGCAAACCATTGAACAGAAGAAGCATTAGTACATCCAAAAATGATATCATCAACGTCAACCAAAACAACTAATAAGTCATCACCTTCTGTTTTGATTTTTTTTCCTTGGAAAAAGTCTTAATTTTATTTCAATAAGGTGAACAAAATTACATTCTGCACATGTAATAGAATCTCAGAGATCCCTACATTGTCACATATATACTATCTCATATGACTGTCCAAACAGCCCTCCTATATCCGAGTACATATGACTGTCATATATGAAATATGACTATCTATTGTCCCATACAAAATCAAATCAATGTTAATGTCTGTCCAAACAGACCTCCTATATCCGACGACATATTCACAAACTGTCTCAAATAATATGTAAGTGATCCAATCAACAGAATATAATATTCTGTCCATACAGCCCGTGTATGAAATAACATAAACAGAACAGTAGTAAACAGGTCAAATAATGTTGTTCTAATTCTCCATACGGTCCACAATGTCCCCAAAGAATGGCCTGTGGATATAGCTGTAGATGCCTTCAGCGGAATGTATCGTGATCCTCCATGTGCCGAAAGGCATAGGTTGCTGTGTCGCTTCTTTAGATAGCAGGTCAGCCCTCCCATTTTGCTCCCTGTAGACATGATTGAATGTAATACGGTTAAAAGTCTGCTTTAACCGTAATACCTCCTCCAGTATTGGTAAGAGAACCATCACATTACATTGAGTAAGCTCCTTGGCCCATTCAATAACAATCAGAGAATCTCCAAAAATCTGGAGTGATAGGCAACCTTGTTCTAGTGCAAAAAGCATCAGTAGCCTAAGTGACATAAGTTCTGCATAGTTATTTGAACCACTCCCCAAACCAGCCATTATATGAAAATAATGGGACTCCGATTTGTGAAGAACGCCACCTCCACCACACACCGATTGATGGTCAATAGATGAACCATCAAAATATGCCCACGGCATGGATTTATCAATTAATTCCATGATCACAGGTCTGATTCTAATCGCTTTGATAGTTGGCTTGTAGTGTAGTATAACAGCCACAACTTGTGCCACTACCTGCTCCAACGGGACCCTACAGTCCTGAAATATGATCTTATTTCGGGTGATCCAGATGCCCTAGGCGATAATACATGGGACAGCCCGAAAAGATGAGTTCTTATGATATGTCCACCACTGTTGAAAAGCGTCAAGTACACCCACTCCCCACCACCTCACATTGAGCTCCAGATATTTGCAGATATCGGCCCACACAGCTTGTGAAAACCGACAATCAACAAATATATGTGAAATGGTCTCTTCCGCATCCCGACATAGTGGACAAAACCTCGGGCCTTGGATGAATCGTTTCTTCAGAATGTCCCAGGTTGGTGCCTTATTTTCCAATATAGCCCAGAAAAGTAGTTTAGCTTTACCCGGGCACTTTAGCGTCCACAGTTGTTTCCACCACCACACCAATTCCCTGTTATGTACATCCACATTCAACTGAATATAACCATGTTTTGGGGTGTATTTTCCAGATGGATGGTGATCCCAGATAAGTTCATCATTCCTATTTGTCAGGCGAATATTTGTGTATCTTAAGTTCCGAATATAATCCTCCCAATCTCCAAGCAAGTCATCTGGAATCTCGAGACGCTGTGCAGAGGTCCACCCTTGATGCCATAGAGTGGATGATCTCGGTTGTTCAATATCAGCCAGAAAGTGACAACCTCTAGCTGCCAGAAAATTCCTTAAGGCCACAGGAAGGACATGTCCACCCCTACATCCAACCCAAGGATCCAGTCCAATACGAATGAATCTCCCATTTCCAATTCTCCGCACTAATCCAGACCCAATCAGATGAAAATGCTGCACCACTGCTTTCCAGACCAACGAGCAATTTGCTCGCATCTTATTGCCCTGCCTAATCCATTCGAGTAGAGTTAATGGAGCAATGTATTTATGATATACCACTCTAGTCCAGAGACTCTGTGTATGTATGATACGCCATGCCACCTTGGCCCCCAAGGCTTTAGCAAAAAGGAAAATATTCTTTAAGCCCCAACCTCCCAGTGCTTTGGGGACCGCAATCAATTCCCATCTGACCCACACCAAAGCACAATTATCATCCTTACCCTTCCAAAAAAAGGCAAAACACAACCGCCGGATCTGCTCCAAGACTCCTTTGGGAATCCAAGCGAGTGACATCCAATACACTGGAATCGCTTCCAAAACTGATTTAACCAAAACCAACCTCCCTGCCCGCGAGAGCCATTTGTGACTCCATCCATGTAGTCGTTGTTCTAATTTAGCAATTAACCAGTGCCAATTTGCTTTCAAATATGCGTTAGGTTTCAAGTGAAAGCCAAGGTACTTTAATCCATCATCAAAATCCAAAGTCCTGTAAGGTAGTCTCATAGCCATTCTGTGAATCTCCTGCTCGGTTAAATGCGAGCAAGTGATTGATGATTTATCAATGTTCACTAACATACCCGCTACATCTTGCAGCAAATTGAGACCTTCAACCACCTTGTCAATATCCTGTCACGATCCATCACAAAATATCAGAATGTCATCAACGAAAAGGAGATGTGTAATATACAATACCTGAGAAATGGATATGCCACGAAAGGAACCATCAGCTTTTGCTTTCAATATAAATCGACTGAGGCCTTCAGCAACAAGGAGAAATAGCAGCGGTGACAGTGGGCAACCTTGTCGTAGACCCCTGCCAGCGTGAAAGAATGGACTAGCAGAACCATTTATCAGTACAGCAAAGCTCACCGTGGTGATGCAGGCCATAATCCATCGTATAAATTCATAGCAGAAGCCCAGGTGTGTTAGAAGCATCCGGATATAGAGCCAACTAACCCTATCAAATGCTTTGGAGAGATCAATCTTGATCACTGCACCCTTCTGCTTCTGCACCTTCATAGTGTGTATTCCTTCCTGTGCAACTCCAATGGCCTCATGGATTTGACGGCCTTCCAAGAACCCAAATTGTTCACTAGAAATATGCTGAGACAAGATGATCTTGAGTCGCCTCGCCATAACCTTAGAGATAATCTTATAGATGCAATTGCAGAGGGAAATAGGTCTGAATTCATCAAATCTTTCAGGCTTGTCTGATTTAGGAATGAGAGCTATAAATGTCAAATTGAAGGGACCATGTACAAACCCAACCTTTCTAGATTCTTCCACCACATTCAATAGTTCCTCCCCGAAAAAATCAAAGAAACCCAAGAAAAATTCAATAGGCCACCCATCGGGCCCTGGACTCTTATCTTTCTGGAAGGAGTGGATAACCTGCGAGAGCTCATCCGGCAACACCTCCGCCATTAACATTGTGTTCTCCTCCTCTCCCACAAAACGGGGGAAGAGCTTAGCCCTCCTAATAACCTCAGCTATAGAGGCCCCAGGTTGTGCGGTGAATAAGTCTCCAAAGTGTCGTACCCCCATCTCAGCCAAACCATCAAAGCTGGAGACCAGTTTCCCTTCTGTAGAAGATAGTTCCCAAATAGAGTTAGTGTATTTTCTCCCCTTTGCATATGCTTGAAAAAATTTTGTGTTCTCGTCCCCACACTGTAGCCAGATCGCCCTACTTTTCATTCTCCACATCTCTTCTCTCTCACACAGAATCACATTTCTGCAACATTCCCACTCCAACAGCTCACCTTTCTGCACTTCATCCAGATAACCCATACCCCAGCAGTGTAGAATTCTATCAATATTCAGCTCAGCATCCCTCAGCTTCTGATCATCTTTCACTCGTTTTTCAGTAGCCCAGAGAATAGTGGCCTCTTTTATACGCTTGAGATTGAGCTTAAAGTGTACTCCCGCATGCTCCAAAGAATCCGGTGGTCGATGAACCCACCGAGCCTGTACTAATTTAAGAAAATCCTCCTCCTTCAACCAGCTAGGATTGAATTTGAATGGGCTAGGGGGTTTTTCTCTACCACCTCTTAATTCCAGAAGGATTGGGCGGTGGTCTGGTACCCCCCCTGTCCCAACCCATTGCTTGACCACATCAACTCCCAGAGCCAACACATCAGCCACCAGGAACCTATCCAGCCTCTTAGCCACCCGTTGATCCCCTGTTCTCTTATTCCTCCAAGTAGGGGTTAACCTGGTAGGTAGTATGTCAAGAAGGTCCTTCCTTGCAAAGGCTTGTATAAAATAATTTGCTAGTGGATCCGGTGCAGCCCGAGGCCCCCAAACTTCAGAAGCCCCCAGAGTAAGGTTGAAATCCCCACCCAAAATCACATCCCTTCCAGCAAAGAGGTCCATACTAAACAAGGAGTCCCAGAATACAACCCTATTTAAATAGGGCCCATAGATATTGAGAACTGTGATCCTCCTCCCCATCGCTGCATCCCAAACTTCCAACCCGATACCAGAGGGAATGCCCCAAGAGCAATCGTATCTACAGCTCTTCACCTTCCACCCCGTGGCCAGCCCTCCAGAGCGTCCACGAGCATCCACACCAACAAACTTCCAACCATGTAGCAATAGTTCCAATGCCCGAACAACCTCCACACTGCCACCCAAAGTTTCTTGCAACAGTAAAACATACGGTTGATTTAATTCCACCAACCTCCGAAGTGACGATTTTTTAATGGGACTCGCCAACCCACGACAGTTGAAAGACAATAATTTCATATGAAACCCCCTTCCTGGGCTTTCGCTGCTCTAAGTGCCCATTCAATAGAGGATTGTGTACCCATAACTAAATCAACTTTAGCCCGCTCTTGAGCTATTGACAAATGAGATTTTCGACCCCGCCCTTTCCCCCCAACACTAAAAGCCACTTCAGAAAGTCCCTTACCCCCCGAGCCATCAGCAGTGATCACCTGATTTCGAAGAGCATATCGGATACTACGTCCCATAGAACTGGGAGAGTGTTTAGTGGATACAATGGACGGTGTGTATACACTATCCGTTACAGGTAACATACAAGGAGCTACAGGACAAAGAGCTGAACTGACCGGAGGAAGAGACCCAAGACAATCCTCCCCCAAAACAATAGAGTCATTAAATAATGAAACAGCAGAAGAAAAGTGGTGAGACAAACCCGGCGTATTCAAGGATGAGCCCCGATGAATAGAGAACTGCTCCTGTAGCTTCCTGGAGGCTGCCCGCATCAAAGGTGTTGTGGTACCCATATTTGCCCCCACATCAACCGAACCCTTGCTCCCAAGGACATCCAAACCTGTGTTCACCAATGATGCCGAATGTTTCATGGATCCCTGCTGCCCACGCAGTGCGTCGGGTACCACCGTAACATGGTCCGCCCTGTTGACCATAGTAGGCTCAATACCTTCATCTCCCATCGCCTGTGGGTTCACCGTCTTCGCAGGATCAGTGCAGTCAGCAGCTACATCCACGACCTTCGGTTTGCTACCCCTAAATGATAACGGGTAGCAGGCTACCAGGTGTCCATAAGTGTGACAACGGTGGCACCTAAACGGCACACCCACATAGTCCAGGATTTGTACGAATGCCCCATCCTTCGTTTGAACATTGATCTCAGCCGATAACCCCAGTCGAATATCGATGTTAACCAAAATCTTTGCCACCGTATAAATGCCTGTCTCAATATGGGAGTAATCAGAGCACACATAGTCACCAAGGAAGTTCCCAATCGCGGCAAACCGTGTTTCATTCCACAGATGCATGGGAAACCCAGGAAGCTTCACCCATAGTGGTTCTTTGTCAATTTTATCCTGTTTGGAGTCGAAGAAAGGTGACCATCGTTTCAGGACAATTGGGACGCCCAACATTGACCAATGTCGGCGTAAGACTGCATCAACCTCCCCAATGTTCGACAAGATGAAGGAGAACTATCCTTTCGTTAATACCCGAACTATAGGTGTTGTAGCCACAATATCCTTCCACTGCTCGGCCGCCCATCGCTGGAGGGAACCTTGTCCAAGTCTCTTACCACGGACATGTCCAACCACTGCAATGTGTGAGAAATCCTCTGCCTCCTCCATCGAGACATCCACTCCCAGCACAAGCTTATCCTTCCTCTTCCGTTCCTTAACCTTTTTAGCAGTATTTTTGTGTGAATCTGCCTTCGTAGAAACCCCTGCTCGTGGAGCTAGCAGGGATTCATCTTTAGGTAGAGTATCTCCACCACCCGGAGCCCCCGCTACATGTCCACTGGAAGAGTAACCTAATCCTCCGCTACCCTGTCCCCTGTCATCAGAATCACGAAATTCTACTGACCTAACCAAATTTCCAACGGATAAGGATGCCAAACTGCCACCCTGGTCCGTCCACCGTCTGCCACTTCCAGTCAGAGTATCAATCCCCTCCACACGTAAGGCATCCGAGCAATTTGGGAAGTTTGTGAAAGACCCCAATTGTGGTTGTAGAATATACAAATTACAGATTACTATCAACATTGCCTTTCTTGAATCCTTTCTCTTGTAAATATTTATCTAATCTATAGTACCAGGCTCTTGGCACTTGTTTCAATCCATATAGATCTTTCTTCAATTTGCAAACATGATCAAGATTGTTTGTTAGAGAGAATCCCTCAGGTTGTTCCATATAAACTTCTTCTTCTAAATCTCCATTGAGAAATGCTGACTTGACATCCATCTGATAAATTTTGAACTTCTTGTGACAGGCATAAGCAAGAAATATTCTGATAGCTTCCATTTTTGACACAGGTGCAAAGGTTTCATCAAAATCTTGTCCTTCAACTTGAGCATATCCTTTACAGACCAATCTAGCTTTATTCCTGACAATTTGTCCTTGGTCATTCATTTTATTCTTAAACACCCATTTGGACCCAATCACATTCTTATCTGTTGGCCTAGGAACAAGTTCCCAAGTATTATTCTTTTCAATATGATCAAGATCTTCATTCATAGCTTTTATCCAATCTTCATCTTCACTGGCTTCATTAAAATTCTTGGGTTCTATGACAGATAAAAAATCAATGTGAGATTGTTCTGAATTCTTAAGTAACTTACTTCTTGTCTAAACACCTTCATTCGTGTTGCCAATAATTTGACTTTCAGGATGATTCTTTTGAATAATTCTTGAAGAAGGATTTACTGGTTGTTGTTGTGTACCTGTACTTTCATTTTTTGACTCAGAGTCTTCCTTTTCTGATTCTTGGACCTGTTCTTCTTCGTCTTCAGCTGCATCTTCTGTATCAACATTGTTTATCTGAATATCTTTTACAGGCATACCTTCATCAATCTTAATGTCAATGCTGTCAACCATTTTACGTGACCTCTTATTGTAACATCTATATCCTTTACTATTTGTATCATACCCCAGAAAGATACCTTCAACAACCCTATCATCATATTTGCCAAGATGTTCATCATTGTTTTTTATATAACATTTACTTCCAAAAAATCTAAAATGATTGATTGAATCAGGTCTTCCAAACCACAATTCATACGGAGTTTTATCACTGTTAGGCCTTAAGTGAGATTTATTAAGAACATGAATAGCTGTGTGAATTGCTTCTACCCAGAATGTCTAAGAAATATTTCTTTCATTCATCATTGACCTTGCCATCTGCTGAACTGATCTATTCTGTCTCTCAACTACTCCATTTTGCTGTGGAGTGCCTGAAATTGTATATTCTCTTTTGATTCCTTATTCATCACAAAATTCTTTGAAGTCCCTTGAACAAAACTCTACTCCTCTATTAGATCTTACTACTTTTAATCCTTTTCCTGTTTGATTCTCAATCAAAGCTTTAAATGCTTTGAATTTTTCAAATGCTTCAAATTTTTCTTTTAAGAAAGCAACCCATGTTAGTCTAGAGTAATCATCAATAATCAACATAAAATAGTTTTCTTTACCTATTCCTTCCTTTCTTGATGGTCCACATAAATCCATATGTACTAATTGAAGAGGTTTATCTGTTGATGTGAAGCTCTTAGATTTAAACTGAGTCAATTTTCCCATTTGACAAGGTTTACATACAGCATCATATGGTTTTGAAATATTAGGAAAATCTTTTACATATTCATTGTTGCTAAGTTTGATTAAATTATCAAAACTCAAATGTCCAAGTCTTCTATGCCATAACCAACTCTCATCATACTTGCTTAGATGACACTCTTCCTTATCTTCTTTCAAAACATAGACATTATTTTCTGTTCTTATACCTTTGGAAACCAATTGTCCTGAAGATACAGATTTTATTTTTCATTCTTTAGAATTGAATACAACTTCACATCCTCTATCACATACCTGACTGACACTAAGAAGATTATGCTTCAATCCATCCACAAATAATACATCTTCAGCTTTTCCTTTACTACTTAGATATACCAATCCTTTGCCTTTGATTTTTCCTGGAGCATCATTTCCAAAAGTTACGTCTCCTAATTTGTGTTCACTCAGAGACAGAAATTTACCTTTATCTCCAGTCATGTGCTTGGAACAACCACTGTCAATATACCAAGGGTCTGTTAGAAAAACAGAATCGCAGAGCAATAACAATGAACAGAAATGCAAATATAATCACACTTACACATTACAAGAGAGACACAGATATATCGTGGTTCACCCAACTTGGGCTACGCCCACACTGAATTTTCCAGTCCTTATTATTATTACCGTCCAACAAGGTGAAGGGATACAACCTGCATCACAACCGCTGCACTTCCTCTTCACTGTTTCACAGTCTCTCTCCTGATCTCAGAGATCTTTACAATGCATAAAACCTAATACATCAACCCTAGCCGTATTACAATGTCCTTCTTTTATAAGGGAAATACAATGGGAAAATACCACGGGATACCCAAAACCATGGGCCCGCAAAACAGCTGGCGAAAAACAACCCCAAAAATTTCCTTCGGGGGCGTTGCCCCCGAACCCCCGCCGGGGGACCGCTGGCCCCTGGAACCCCATGGGGGGGCGATGCCCCCCCACACCTCCCCGCTGGGGTGAGTGTACAGTCCACCTACATATCATATAGAACTGGGGTACAAACACGGCTGATACAATATCATTTATGAGACTAGAAGATCTGGCTCCACAACCAACAGAGTCATTTTGTCTTTGAGCAGAAAGCACTAATCCACATTGGTTGTTTTCTTTCTTCTTCCATACTTTAGCCTTTTTAATAGAAAAATCTATTCTTGAATCTGATTTATAATTCTTTACACGACAGTCTATGGCCTTGTGTCCAAAATTTTGACAAATATAACATTCTGGTTGATTGTACAAAGACTCAAAAGAATTTATATTTCTATCATAATCTCTTCCTCTTGCCGGAAAAGGTGTAGTATGATACTCTTGTTTTCTCATTGACTGTTTCTCTTTATGTTGCAGCACTTGATTACTATTAAACATTCTTCGTTGTATGTTTCTAAAGTGAAAAACACAATTTGTAGCTTTATGACCAAAATAAGAACAACAATAACAATATCCATTGAAAAAATTTTGATACCTGAATCTTGA
Source organism: Larix kaempferi (assembly GCA_027924585.1). Taxonomy (NCBI): domain Eukaryota; kingdom Viridiplantae; phylum Streptophyta; class Pinopsida; order Pinales; family Pinaceae; genus Larix; species Larix kaempferi. The sequence goes on along the minus strand of BSBM01000331.1, from coordinate 11,678,538 downwards.
CTGTCTTCTTGGAATAGATGGCCATGTCATTCTATTCTTTAATTCTTTTTCATGTCTTCTTGACTGCAGAACAGTAGCTATATCATCTTTTCCACTCATTAGATTAACTTTACTTTTGTCTTTATTTTCTTCAGTTTTGATGAAACTTGTTGACTTTGTATATTCTAACTGATTGATGTTCTGAAAGTTAATTACCTTAGTTGTTTCTTTGTTTTCTGACAAACTGCTACTCCCTTCTTCATAACCTAAACCAGTCTTGATCAAAGGAGATCTTTGTTTATTCAGAATGTTATTTAGTTCTTCTGCTGCTTTAATACTTGGCAAGTTTTGATGATAGAGAGATTGAAATTTTTCCAATTCTTTTCTGAATTTTACAACTTCTTCCTCTAATACTTCACATCTCATCTTTTTCTGTGATAACTGTTCTTTTAGAACATCATTTATTTTCTTTGTTTCTTCTAGTTCTATCTTTAACAAGCTACAGTCTGTACTCGGTTCTTTAGCATTCTTTTCATACTGCACTAACAACTGATTTTGTTTCCTCTTCTTTAATCTGAGTTTGTCAATTTCTTCCAAAGCACTAATAACCTCACCTTCCATATCAACAACAACATCTTCATCATTCATATCACTTCCATCATCTTCAAGATATTCTATGGCCTTAAGCACAAAATCATTCATTTTATCTTCACAAGATGAATCACTGTCTGAAACTTCTGAGAGGTCAACATCATTTGTACATAATTTTTCTTTTTGTAGTTATTACTTTTATTATATCTTTTAAATGTATGTTTCTCTTCATCAATAGAATTCTGCCCTTTTTCTTTATAAGGACATTTAGATGCAAAGTGCCCTACCTTACCACAATTGAAACATTTAAAAGGAAACTTCCCTTTATATTTTCCTGATCCAGTTTTCAGTCTTCTTACCAATTTTGCCTCAATCTCTTCCATTTCAGATTCTATTTGTTTCTCTGCTTTAAAAGATTCTTCTCTAACGGTAGATTTATCTTTATTGATTCTCATTTCATAGGAAGTTAAAGTTCCTAGAAGTTGATCAATAGATAAAGTTTTCAAATCACTCATTTCTTCTATTGCAGAGACTTTTGGATTGAACTTATCAGGTAGAGATCTCAAAATCTTTTGAACTAGAGGAGATTCTTCAATCTTCTTACCAAGACCCTTCATGGCATTCACAAGCTCTTCAACTCTCAAAAAATATTTACTAACAGACTCATCCTCATTCATCTTTAGTTGTTCAAATTTCAGTTTGTAAGTTTGAAGTTTGACATCTTTTACTTTTTGATTTCCTTCATAGCTACTAATGAGTTTATCACACATTTCTTTGGCAAATTCAAGATGCATTACCTTTACAAATTCAGATTCAGAAAGACCACTCAGAATGACATTCATTGCCTTTGCATTAAAACTAAATTCTAGCTTATCATCTTTGGAAGCTAGAATAATAGGTTTTGTCAGCACCTAAGGACATTAGGTATGTTCTCATTCTAACCTTCCAAAAGGAAAAATTTGTTCCATCAAACAGAGGAGCTTTATTGGTTGAACCATCATGACTTGCCACGTTTAAGCTTATCAGATCTTCCTTAGACTAAAGGGTCTATCTTTGATACCAATTGTTGAAAGTATCAATTAACTGAGAGGGGGGGTGAATCAATTAATTAATAAGCTTAAACAATCTTTAAAAATTGTTTTCCTTGATATCGTATAGCAGTCAGGTTGTTATCAGAACCTTTACATTCATTCTTTTAACAGCAGAAAGTTCGTTGCAATAGATTTAATATATAGTCACAGTATAATCATTCAATCACACAAATATACACATAGACAAATATTTTTCATGAGGAAACCCATAAAGGGAAAAAACCTCTTCTTCTTAGGATGTTAGGAAAGCTTCAACTTCTGTACATCATTTTTATCTTTGAGCTTCTACTCAAATGAGGCTACAACCTTCGAATTACAAGCACCCACTTGCAAAAGAGCACCAACTCTTCTTCTTCAACACCCACTGAAATATGAGGACAACAATCCTCCCTAGCACCTCCCTTCCACCCTAGCAAGAATTTTTCAGTCGATTATGTCACACTGGTTCAGATAAATCAATACATACTCTTTTCATTTTTATTTTTTTGTTCTGTGCTGCTACAACTTGGGTTTCTGGGCATTCTATTTTTCATTAAATCGAGCCACATTTTCCTTCTGAATTGTTAAGAATTTTCCAGTCAATTATATCACACTGATTCAAATATATCAGTACATACCCTTTTCATTTTTTTGTTTTGTGCTACTACAGCTTGAGTTTCTGGGCATTTTGTTATTCATTAAATCGAGCCATACATTTCTGTTCTGAAATGTTTTCTTTGAATCACAGCTTCATCAGCAACCACTCCTCTTCATCCTCTCAAATCTCACATTAATTGTGTTCTCATCAATTTTTTTTTATAGATGTTGAATTTATATGCCTCAGTCTCTTTAACTTCCAGATATACCAATTCTAAAATTGAAACTGTCTCTTTAACTTCCAGAATTTACATGCTGTAACTGACATTTTAACTATCTCTTTGAATTCCAGAGTTTACACGCTGTAACTGACTAATTAAAAATAGTTTTTTGAGTCGTAGCTTGTTTGAGTAATGGTTGTTTCAACCAATTGCTAATTTGTAAAAAAACCAGCCGCAACAGTAAATCTGAGAATTACATGTTCATAGAACCACTTGTATAGCTCAAACCGTAGCATTGTTTGGCGATTTCCTCGCGAGTTTGGTAAATGAGGTTGTTGCGCACAAAACCCATGTCCCAGATTTTCGAGATTCGTCTCCAGCTGTCTGCAAATAGAGACGTGAATCACTGTGTTCTTATCTGAGTCACGACCGTCTAAGTCTCAGCCGTCTGAGTCACGACTATCTGAGTTGCAGCCGTCTGAATCACAGCTTGTCTGAGTCATAGTAGTCTGAGTTATAGCTTGTCTGAGTTGCTGAGTCACAGCTTGTCTGAGTCACAGCTGTCTGAGTTATAGCTTGTCTGAGTTGCTGAGTCACAACTTGTCTGAGTCACAGCTGTCTGAGTTTTAGCTTGTCTGAGTTGCTGAGTCACAACTTGTCTAACAACATTCTTTTCTTGTATTTAAAAAAATCAGTCGTTGCTTTCCAACCATCAATGACAACTAAATCAAAGTGCCAACAATAATATCCTTCTCGTTAAGGGGGAGTGTTGAAATATTGTAACTTGTAAAAATATTCTATTTGTACTTTATCCGTAGATGTTTCATTCCTCCATTGGGACCTTATTGTATATCCGGAGATGTTTATTCCTCCGTCGAGACCTTATTGTATATCCGGAGATGTTTATTCCTCCGTCGGAATGTGGTAACTTGGGTTATTAGAATTCCCTAGTGGGGTTGGCCCAGAGTCAGTTGTGATGGGGTATTTAAGTCCCCTAGTGGGGTCGGCCTAGTCAGCATGATGTTGAGTGGTTAAGTTGGGGCCGACCTAGTTAGCGTGAAAAGTCAAATAGAAGTTGAGTATAAATAGAGGAGGTGTGTTCCTCATTTAACTCACTCATACAATTACTTGTGAAACTCGCATAGGAGAAGGAGAGATATGCAAAGGAGGAGAAGGAGCTCATGTTTTGGGATTAGATCTTTGTATTTGTTGGTCATCTATATTGAGGAAGCTTTGCTAGGTTTTCTACCCCATGAGGGTTTCCCAGGATAAATTGTGTCTCTTGTGTTTATGTTGTGCTTTTTGTTCTTTCAGTGATCCTTTATATGATATTGTTGTGAAATATAATGGAATATTGATGTTATCTATCTTAGCATATTGAATATTAACAATTCTCTGTGTCAATGACGGCTTCCAATGAGTTGTAGTAAATTTCCTCTTGACTTGTCGTTGGTTGACGAATGTTGGAATATTCTCACCATCTTTTTTATATTTTGCATGCATCCAGTCATCTGTATGCATTTGCATGCATCCAATAATCATCTTGGTGGTCTTCCCAGCACCTAGAGCCTATTTTCAGCTCCCTAGAGCCTGTCTTCAGCCCCAGTAGCCCTCCTACCTATCTAATGCACCCTGTTTGACTCACCTTTTCTCATCTACCAGAGTTATCATTAAGTTAGAGTGCCTTATCTCACCTACAAGGAGTCTGACAATCAGTTAGAGCATTGATTGAGCAGTTCTTCCACTGATTGCTCATCCTAGCTGCATGTAGCTCCTAGTTAGCTAGTTTTAGAGTGCCACTTGATCTTCTGAAAGCCTCATGTGCCCTCCTTGAATTCTCCATCCCCTAATTTATTCCTAGATGGTTCTGTTAGACTCAGTTAGACTCACTTGACTAACTATTGACCATTTATGACTGATACTACTAACTGGATTATGTATCCAATGTTATCCAAGCTATACTTTGAGGATGATTTGAATGAACTCTTGCTTAATTTGAATTCTATTGACAGTTATTGTATTGTATTCATTATTCACAATTCCAGCTCACAGTTGATGTATGATTATACTACTATTCTCCATTTTCTGTGTTCATGAGTGATTATTCGGTACTTTCTTATCTTCCTCTCTGCACTTCTTGACTGAGTTTTGTGTGAGGCTTGTTATAGCTGTTAGATCCTACTGTAGATTATCACATGGTATCAAAGCTTACAACAGTTATTCAAATTGAAACCATTGCAATAGTTGCAACATTTCTTTGAGAAGTTGTCTTTCAGTTGAGCACCAGAAGCCTCTGAGTTTCCACAGCAAATCATGGTGCTATTACCTTGAATTCACTGGAGCAATCCAATGAGCTCTAGCTAGTTGTGAAGGACTTAGTCATATGTGATTTGTGTCCTAAGGCAGTGTTGATTCGAAGTCTAGAAAATCTCCATCAACAAAACTCTTCTTGTTTTTGCAGGTTTATTCACCCATTAGAATTCCTCTTCAATTTGAACTCCACTGCTCAGATGGATCTAAAACTCAATTATACCAACTATGTTGAATGGAAAGCCAAAATGTCCCTCTTCATGAGGTCCAAGAGCTTCACCAAGATACTAAATGGAACTATGGTTGAACCACTCAATGTAGTAGAGAAATCCAAGTACTTGGATAGGCTTGATGAAGCAGTAGGCTTACTCCTTCTCTCAATTTTTGAAGATCTTCACTTCCATGTCATCGATCTAACATCTCCAAAAGAGGTCTGGGACAAGGTCGACTCCCTCTTTGGATAGAAAGATGATTTGAAAGGTCATAAATTGGAGAATGAACTCATCTCATTGAGTCCTGAAAGCCTCAAATCCATCAATGCTTTCCTAACAAAGTTCAAAAGCTTGATTTCTCAATTGAAGAGATATGAGATAGTGAAAGAAGACAAACAACTCATTCTTTCCATTCTCTCAAAATTGAGGCGAAATTTCTCAGTTTTTGACACAACATTTCAGTCAGCTAAGATGTCCATTCCAAAATGGAAGTTTTCTACACTTGATGACTTCATCCAATCTCTCACACAAGAGGAGGAGAAGTTAATCTCCATGGGAATGATCAAACCAAGTTGGATTCGGCCCTTACAACTTCTGAGGCCAAAAGAGTGAATGCAAAGGGAAAGCAAAAGTTTTCGGAAAATAGAGCGAATGATATAAAGCCAAAAGATGTTCCATATCAGTTAGATGGGGCTTCGAATTCAAAGAAGAACAAGAAATCTTGGAAGGAGAGATCCAAGTGCACATATTGTCATCATGGATTTCATCCTAAGATTTCTTGTATGAGGAAAACTATAGATTTGATGGCTTAATTACTTGAGAAGAACAATATCCATGTACCTGCATGTGCAAGGAAGTAAGATACTGAACCCTCTAAATATGAGGACAAAGAAAGATGCAATGCTCTCATGGCAAGTGAATCAAAAGGATCCTCATTCATTATAGATTCAGGAGCATCAAGACATATGCCTTCCTCCAAGGATCTCTTCTCCAACTTCAAATGCTCAGTTGGCCCTTCCATCAAATTGGGAAATGATTTAGAAGTCTCCTCTTGGGGGATTGGAAGAATCAATCTTGACAATGGCTACTTTTCTAATGTGATTTATGTTCCATCTCTCACAACAAATCTACTTTCAGTGTACCAAATGACTCATACTAGATAGCCCAAGAGAGTGATATTCTCTCCAAATGAAGTCGAAGTACAACACATGGTTTCAGGTGAAATCATTGCAAAAGGTGTTGCAAATCATAAGAAAAAACTTTATGAGTTCTCACACTTCTTACCTCTCTCAAAGCAGCCTTCTCTTCACTCTCATGCAAATGAAGAGAGTAGTCTATCTCATCTCCGTTACAAACATTTGCAGTGCATGCAAACTCATAAGTTAGTTGAAGATCCTTCCAATCTTAGATCTTCCCTAAGCACCTGTAAAAGTTGATTGAATGGAAAAAATCCAACAAAGAAGGTTATGGAAATGAAGACTCAGAGAGTAGAGCAAAAGATAGATCCAGATCCACAAGAACCTAAAGATCTAGCTCCTATTGGTTCAACTCCTATTGAAAAGTGGGCCACCACTACTGCATCCACTAGTGATTTTGATGAAAATCCATCATCATCATGTCCTGATTCTTTTGATAAAGATCTCACCTATGTTGGTTCAATGGAGATATCAAAGAACTACATGCACATTCTGAAACAATTTAATGATATTCACATTTTTGGATTTGTTCCCACCATGTCAAATTCAAATTTTGGAAGTGATGATGAGCCAGTTTCACTTGCTTCTTCACATGAAATTTCACATTTAGAGTTTTGAAGTGATGATGAGCTAGTTTCACTTGCTCCTTCACATGAGATTTCAGATTTAGAGTTTGGAAGTGATGATGAGTAAGAGAGAAAACCTTCATCACATGAGATTTCAGATTCAGTATCTCAAGATGGAGATGTTGAAGAGTGAATTCCAGACCCAGATCCACAAGAACCTGAAGGTCTAGCAACTGATGATTAAGATGAGCGAATAGGAGATCTGGTTCCACAAGAACATGATGATATTTTACATGATGATCATCCTCCTCTTCCTCGATGGGCATCCATTACTCTTAGATATGCCCATGATTTGGTTGGTGATCCACATGAACAGAGAAGAACCAGATCAGATTTTAAAAATGGAAGGTTTCATCCTTCTCACATTATTGATCCATTTCATATTGATCGATCCTTCTTCGGAAAAGAAGGACACTTGCCTCCTTCCGGGGTGAGTGATGACATGCTACATTAGCATCCTTTAGTCTAATTTGAGGGAGGGCTTTCTTCCCTCTGTTTTTCCCCTCTTTCCTCATTTATTATTTAGATTTTTGTACGAGGTGACCTTTTGTCTCAGTGACCAGGGCCCTACTTTTTAGTTTTTAGTTATCACCTCATAGTATAGCTTGAGGGGTGTGTTGGAATATTCTCACCGTCATTTTTATATTTTCCATGCATGCATGCAATTTTTCATGCATCTAGTCATCTGCATGCAAATGCTTGCATCTAGTCATCATCTTGGTGGTCCTCCCAGCACCTAGAGCCTATTTTCAGCTCCATAGAGCTTGTCTTCAGCCCCTAGTAGCCCTCCTACCTACCTGATGTGCCCTATTTGACTCACCTGCATGACATGTGCACCTTTTCTCACCTACCAGGAGTTATCATTCAGTTAGAGCACCTTATCTCACCTACCAGGAGTCTGACAGTCAGTTAGAGAATTTATTGAGCAGTTCTTCCACTGATTTCTCATCCTAATTGCCTATCGCTCCTAGTTAGCTAGTTTTCGAGTGCCACTTGATCTTATGACATCCTCATGCACCCTCCTTTGAGTCTCCATCCCCTAATTTGTGCCTAGGTGGTTCTATTAGACTCAGTTAGAATCACTTGACTGACTATTGACCATTTATGACTAATACTATTGACTGGATGATGTATCCAATGTTATCCAAGCTAGAATTTGAGGATGATTCAAATGAACTCTTGGTTAATTCGAATTCTATTGACAATTATTGTATTATATTCATTATTCACAGTGCCAGCTCACAGCTGATGTATGATTATACTACTATTCTCCATTTTCTGTGTTCATGAGTGATTATTGAGTACTTTCTTCTCTTCTTCCTTGCACTTCTTGAGTGAGTTTTGTGTGAGGCTTGTTACAGCTATCATATCCTACTACAGATTATCACAACCAAGTGGTCAATCTAGTTTCATTCTTAGTCAATCCCACTCTTCCCTTGAAGAGTAAAACCTAAGTAGTCGATCTAGTTTCATCCTCAGTCAATCCCACTCTTCCCTTGAAGAGTGATAGACAAGCGTTCGATCTAGCTTTATCCTAGGTCGATCCCACTCTCCCATTAGAAAGTGAATCTAATACCACTCAGGTTATTCTTGTTCATACAAATTCTACCATGCATGGGGATTACTCCTTCTATTACAGGACCACCCCAACTAATGAGGCTTATGGTATTCCACCTTTGGTTCTGAATAAGTCGATTTTTATCGATTGGAATGGACTCTCTGCACCTCGCCTTCCTTCCAATCTACCTTTCGAAATCATTGTGCAAGTTGGTCATATAGATGTACCTCATAATATAGTTGATGAAGGTTCCACAGTTAGCATTTTGTCCTCAAATTCTTGGAAGCTATGGGTTCCCTAAAACTTTTTCCCATTAGTCAGAATCTGTTAGCTTTTAACAGGGGAATCAGTCAACCTCTGGGGGTTGTTCCCCAGTTACTCATTTCATTAAGCAAGAAAATGGTCCTTATTGATGTTTTCGTAGTCCTAATTTCTTTGGATTTTAATCTGCTCCTTTGACGAGATTATGTCTATGCGATGAAATCTCTCATCTCTACACTCTTTTGAGTGTTTTCTTTCCCTCATGACAAATGCATTGTGACTATCGACCAACTTTTGTTTGTTGACTCTAATCCAACTATCGATCATCTGACTTATGTCCACATGGTATATTACCTGCCATAGGTAAATTATGTGTCATTATATCCCATGATTCCGACTTCCGCTAAACACATGATTCTCTTTGATTGCTTGTCTCCTTTAACCTTTGATTCGAGAGTTGACATGGTTTATCTTCCTTCCAATGAGGACCTCTTAGAAGCCATGATCGAGGCTTATCCTTCAACATGTATTCCTTCTTGAGCGTCATCCTCTTGGAAGCTATGAAGGTGTTCCTAAGCATAGTTCTCATTCTGTGTCAAGCTCGTTAGAAAATGAAACAAAATTAAAGCATGGTTTATTTCCTGTTTCAATCTTGTGTAAAATGAAACAAGTCTTCTCAAGCACAATTATTTCCTATTTCAAGCTTGTGTAAAAATGAAACAATACCTAATGAGAAGAGTTCTATTCTCGTGTCAAGCTTGTTAAAAAATGAAACAGGTCATTACGAGCAGAGTTTCTTTTTTGTTTCAAGCTCGTTTAAAAAATGAAATGGGCCACCACGAGCATATTTCTATTCCTGTGCAAAGATCATTAAAAAGTGAAATAGATGACCATTAGCATGGTTCCTTATCTATGTTAATCTCGTCAAAAAATGAAACAGTTCCTCATGAGTAGAGTTCTATTCCTATGTAAAGCTCACTAAAAACTGAAACAGGTCATTATGAGCAGATTTATTTTCCTATGTCAAGCTCATTAAAAATGAAACAGGTGCCCATGGGAATAATTCCCTTTCTGTGTCAAGCTTGTTAAAAAATGAAATAGAATAATGTGAGCATAGTTCTATTCCCGTGTCAAGCTCGTTAAAAATTGAAACAATACCGCACGAGCATAGTTTTATTCCTGTGTTAAGCTTGTTTAAAAATGAAACAAATCCCCTACCTTTGAATCGAGTCTTTTTCCAGATTTAATATTTGAACCTTCATTTCATTCTCCTATTCTATTTAATCCTTTTTTTTCTTCCTCCCATGGTGAATATATTCCTATTAGTAACCACGAGTTTGATTGGATAAAAAAAAAAGAGTAGGGGAACGAAACGAATCTTGGGGGGCATGTTTCCAGCCTATGGAGATCATACTGGAGGTAAGCCACCAGCGTCTTATGCTGGGGGGAAAATTCCACCCTCTAGATATCATGTTGGGAAGAAACCTGCCAATGGAAATTATACTGATCATAGTTTATTTTATGTTACAAGCTCGTTAAAAAATGAAGCAGACATCATGAGAATTCTTTTCACCTGTCTCTGAGATCGTTAAAAATACTAAGATGGTATTGAGATTAATTTTTACATTTTCATGCTCTAGTTCAAACATGAAAAAGATTCCAAGTGATTTTGATACCATTGGTGTGCTCGTTAAAAATTGAGTAAAAAGGTGTGTCTAACAAGTAGAGGTTTATCACTTTATCCAGCCTCGCTAGACTACTTACAGAAAAGGAACTCTGCCAAGTTTACTTTTTTCTTTGTCATACTCGGTCATCAACCATGACAATTTTGTACATGGATTTACCTTTTAATCTCTTTTCATACTCCCTAAATAAGAAACGTTTGCTGAGAAAACTTGTTTCTTTCTCGTAAAAGGATTTTAAAGGACGTTTATCTGGTGATAGTTTATCCCTTTTTCAGACCATTTAGACTATTTACGAAAAAGGAATGCTCTAGTCAATCATGATTAGAAGAGTTCTCTCTCATGTTGTTTTATCCTTTTTTGGGTGAGGAGACTGACTTTTACGAAAAAGAACCATTAGTAGTATTCTTTTGACCGTTTCAACCTCTCTAAATGTGAAACATCGCTGATTTTACCTTCTTTGAACTCATAAAATTATACATGGAAGAAACCTTTTTGGGACCGAACCCCTCCTTGCTCAGGTTCGTAAAACATGTGAGATAGGACTCATCATATGATGAGTTATATCGATCATTTGTTACCCTCTTCCAGCTCGATAAAAATAAAAGAGGCACGCATCCATCATGATGGGTAAATTAAGGGAATGGGAAGATGTATTTGAGTCTATATTAATGGCATATTAAAGTAACCTTTGAACATGTCACTTATCTGTATTCTAGTCAAACAATTGGGTAGTTAGCTTGTCTTCAAGTCATGCAAATCCCATGATTTATTCTACTCCGTTGGATACTACGAAGAATGCTTCAATCATTTGTTGCATTATGTCTTGGTCTCTGCTATGTTGATTCAATGCTACCAAGTCACTTGTCATTCCATTAAAATGTTCAAAGGAAGTCTTTGGCCGGAATAAATCTTCACAGTCATTAAGCCTTCCATTATATCAGTCGTCCATGTTTACCATTACACCTTTGTGTCAGTTCACACTCATTTGATCTACCATCTTATATCACTTCCTGTGTTAGTTTCATGTCGATGATGTAGGATACATCATGGCCCTCCTTTGACGAATCTATTCTTGTCGACAATAGGTCATCATCCAGGAATTAGACTTAGAAACTAGTAGGCACCTTGGAGCCTGCATGCCTCAATGGTAGTTTTCCTAGATTTCGACAATAGTTTTGTATCATTGATGTCTAACCAAATGATTCCATAGATGTTCGACTCTAAGTCATTCATTGGAATTCATTGTAATGTACTAGTGATACCTTGGGGATCATCATAATCATTGGTGATTTCCCTCGCACTTGCTAATGGTTCACATCATTGACCGGTAATCAAATGGTTTCTACCATGTTCAACTTCAACGCATTGTAATCACATTGTTAACACCCAAAATGACCCCTAGGTTGTGGGAGACGGTAAACTAGGGTAACCACTAACCAATATTTAGACTTAAGCTACTAACCCAGCTTAGTCTGAGAGGGCTCTCTCTACAGATCTATGAAAGATTGGAATAATCAAAGGTGTCAACAATGAAAACATACACCAGCATTCATCATTCAAGATATTCAATTACAACAATACAGAAGATCAGATTTCTGTTGGAAAACAAAATGGTTTAAACGTAGCTTGGTTGAAACATATGAATCTCTATTTGGGCAATGGAGTCACATTTAAACAAACTCTAAAAATTCATTTACAAATGCTTCACAAATGCATTAACATAGGGGCAAGATAGTAATGAGCTCATAGTCAAAGTGATCTTAATTGGTGAAATAGAAGAGAAAGAAACAATCCATTGACATAAGGCATACAATGATGAATCCTACATCAATTTTAGCAGAAAAGTAATGGTGGAATACTTGGAAAAAGATAAGTAGAGCATAATTTCTATGAATTCTACTTAGCTATCACACTGCACCAAGTATGAAAGAATGTTACAAACTGGAATTAGCAATGAGAGATACACAATTCACATGGAAAAAAGAAGGAACAAACTACAAGACAAGTTACACAAGAATCCCTGAAAACATTGGCTCAGCTTTGCAAATCTTTATTCAAAATATATCTCAAAATGTCTTACAGAACAATACACAAAAAATTCCCATAAAAGTTTTCAACCCTTTCTCATTCCATCACATCGTATATATAGATGCTAGGAGTCCCTTTGCTCGACTCATCTAAACCAAAAACAGTTATAACGGAGTGACACCTCATTCAGGCTTTTGTCACTATTACTACAAAACAAAAACAGGTAGGACCAGCCTAACTGTTTTCTTACAATCCATCGGTATTATTACCGAATAACATTTAATTCAAGTAAAAAAGTAAATATAGTAAAGTAATAGTTCCAGTTGGCTATTATTAGTTCCAGTGGACTTAGACTTTTAGAAGAATGGCGGTTACAGATCCTACCTATCACCTTGGAAGCTCTGCATGCACCCTGTCGAAGGTTCTGTCGCCTTCGTCGTCTATCACATTCCGAGAGACTTTCTGACTTCGACAGGCTTTGGAAACAAATGTCAACCTTCACGGGCATTCTTATATATATGTAACCGGGTTTCCATAACTTCCACCCTCTTTCGCCCGCTGTCCTTTCATCTCAACCATTGAATTCTCACATGCTCATTTTTCGTCATTGGATCTGAGTTTCCTTTTACCCACTGATTTGACAACCTATCCATTTCCACCGTTGGATTATCTCCGCCAGTCTTAATCTGGGTCATTAATCTCATTTGTATGCATCTAAGGGGTAGCATTGCATGCACCCAAAAAGCTTCTCCTATATCACCCTTTCTCTATGCAACAAGCTGTGGAGCTGACACCTATCTGGTGGGAGCCGATCCGTCACATCTACCCTGCCGTTATTCATCGTGCTGCTTCTTCATGCAACAATGTATGAGGATCGTCCATTTCTCCTCAGAAGTGTATCTATGGTGAGTCCTCATACTTGACTTAGCCTTTAGGCTTTTCGTATGCTGGTGGGGTCTCGCCTGTTATACCCTGTGCGTTTCAGACTCCCACTAGCCGCTGATCTGGCTCTTCCTTCAACCCGAACCATAGATCTGTCGGAGACTTGGGCCCTTTTTGAGGTATAGAAACCTAAACCCTTAGATCTCGGAAGGATCATCTCAACCGTAGATCCTTGAATATGTCGCCACCATCGCATGCGCCTAACCGGGCATCGTTCACTGCTCTTTCATCCTTGCGACGTGCTCCTAAGCCGACACCTATCTGGCAGGCTCCGGCCCATCGCATACTCATATTCCCTTTCTTCCTTGTGATTTGGCCATGTGACGGTCTTTTTAAAACCGTAGATCTTGCCCCTAGTCTTGATCAACGGTGCTGACCTGTGCGACACTTAATCATTAAAAAAATTTCCCGTGGACTATGGATTTTAGGGCATTCTCCGTCTATCTTAAGTTATTCTTTTTCCTATTAATACTTAGCCCTTGACATTAGCTCCTTTATTTCATTGGACCCCTTCTAGGCCATGCTGTCTCTTGTATTAGCACCTGGCCATTACTGATGGAGATCACTTCAATCTTTTTTTTTTTCAGGTAGTTGTCTGACCTTCCATCTTTCATGTACAGGTCTTTATGCTGTAAAAGAGCAAAAAATATATAGGTGCTAACAACTGGCTTTAACCGGGGATGCTATCCTCCCAGTGAGGTAGCAAAGAACTCCGTAGACTAAGTTCCTGGTCCATTGGACAGGTTCTGCAAACCCTAGATTGAAGAATTTCTCTAGAAAGTGAGACTGGGCGTGTTTCCTTAGCTAGGCCAAAAATTCAAACATGAAACATGGCTTCCCCTTCCAGACCTTAGGGCCTTTGCTTCGGGCTTCAAGTCCTTCTCATTTCGCCGTTAAAAACCCTAAAACAAATGTGAAAAATTTGAATATATATATATACAGGCTATGGTACATGGGTTACCAGCTTTCTCTTAGGACAGGTAGTGCTTCAAAAACCTTCCATTGACTAGACCCCCCGACCAGGTCGACCCATCTTGGTGCTCCATGATAAAATAATTTTCTCCTCGGTTTGTTGCAATAATATAGGGCCCCATCCACATATGGTCAAATTTCCCATATTTATCTTCCCTCGGAGCGTCCCACTTCAGGACCAGGTCATTTACCTGAAATTTATCTTGTTTTGCTTTTTTCTGTCAAATGCATTCTTTATCTTTTCTTGTTGCCCCTGTACCTTGTCATAGGAGCTACTTCTTAACTCATTCAGTTCGACTATCTGGTTTACTCTTCTCTGCATGTGGTTTGGATCTTCTTCTATCCCTTGCAGCAAAATCATAACCGACAATCCCAGAGAAACTGGAAAAACCACCTTGGCTCCATACACTAGCTGGAAAGCGGACATCCCAATGGCCCTCTTTGTACTTATTCTATTGGCCCACAGGGCATATCTCAGCTTTGTGTGCCAAGCTCTCTTATTATCCTCCAACAGCTTCTTTATGATTCTTACTAGAATTTTGTTGGATGATTCTTCTAATCCATTTCCCTGAGGGTAGTATGCCGTTGAATGATTTAGACTGATATGGTATTTGTGACAAAAATTTATCATTTTCTTAGAACAAAATGCTGGTGCGTTATCTGTCACTATTTTTTTAGGACACCCGAATCTTGGCAGGATATTGTCTTCCAGAAAATCCATGATAACGCCTTTGGTTGCTCTCCTAGTTGGTATGGCTTTTATCCACTTAGTGAAATAGTCAGTGGTTGTCAATATCCATCTATGCTGCCCTGAGGAGTGAGGATTTATCTCCCCAATGAAGTCTAGACCCCACTACTGGAAGGGTGCTTCTACTATGACAGGGTGAAGGGGTAGTGAAACAACCTTTCTTTTTCCTTCAAAAATCTGACATTGGTGACAAACAATTATTTCTTTGTATACATCTGAAAACATGGTCGGCTAGTAGAAAACAGCCCTCAGGATTTTGTTGACTGTCACCTTCCATGAATGGTGACTGCCACAGTCACCCTTGTGAAACTCCTCCTATGTGTATTTCGCTTCTTCCTCAAGTAGGAAATTCAGCAGTACACCTCCAGGGTCCTTCCAATATAGGAATTGATTCATAATACAGTATTTCGCAGCTTTGCATTTCACAGCTCTAGCCCTGCTTTTGCTCAATCCTGGAGGAGCTTGTAAGTTTTGTAATACATACACAATGTTAGCATACCAAGGGGATGCAGAGAACTCTGGCCTCAGTTGCACTCCTACATCCAACTGATCAGGATGATCTTGTAGGACGTTCAATTGCAAAGAGTCACAGTTGGTCTTGGTCATTAATTTTGCAAACCCTTTCCCTTTCACCAATTTGGTGGGCTTTATCTCCAGATCGTATTCCAGCAATACAACAATCCATTTGGCTCTTCTTCCTTAAGGGTCTGCTTGGGTGAGGATACCTTTCACAGAACTGTTTGGGACATGAGCAATGATGCGTGAATGGAGGATGTAAACCCTGAAATATTTCAGTGACTTGATCAAGGCATAAGCCTGCTTCTCCATAATATCGTATTTTAGTTCTACATCTCTTAGTACCTTGCTGAAAAAATCCATTGGTTGTTCAACGTTCTGGGCGTTTTTTCTGTAACAGCACCCCTGCCATGGTGTGCTCAGAAGCGTAGGAAAAAATCATTTAAAATATTTAGAAAAATCTGGACTGGCTAATACTGGGGCTTCGGTGATGGCATTTTAAATTCCCTTAAATGAATCTCTTGCTTCCGTAGTCCATTTAACCTGATTTTCCTTTCTTAACATATTTGTAATACTCATCATGATTTCGGCAAAACTGTGAATGAATCTTCTCAGAAAGCCCACTTTCCCAATCAAAGACTGCACCTCCTTTTTGTTTCTTGGCTCTCCAACTTTCTGGATGGCACTAACCCTTTCAGGATCGATCTTGATACCTCCCTTGGAAATGATGTGACCCAAGAGCTTAGCTTCTTCTAATGCAAAATGTGATTTCTTAGGATTAAGGGAAATACCGTATTTTATACATTTCTTAAAAACTTGTTCCAAATGCTTCAGGTGCTCTTCATCAGATTTTGAGTACACAGTTATGTCGTCCATGTATACGACCACAAACTTATCTTTCTCTTCAACGAATGCTATGTCCATTGCTCGCTGGAAGGTAGCTCCTGCATTCATCAGTCCAAAAGGCATCTTAGCATACATGAAAGTACCCCAAGGAGTGGTGAAAGCGGTTCTCTCTTGATCTTCAGGACAGACCTTGATTTGATTGTACCCGGAGAAACCATCCAAAGTAAACATCCTTTCTGCCCCTACTACCCTTTGTAATATATGCTCCATTTTGGGTAGGGGGTAATTATCCTTTAGTGAATCTCTATTCAGGTTCCTGAAATCTATACAGATTCTAATTATCCCATTCTTCTTCCTTACGGAAACCAGGTTTTCTATCCATTGAGAGAATCTCAAGGTGGCAATGATTTTCGCATTAAATAATCTTCTAATCTCTTTTTCTATCACAGGCACCAGCTTAGGGTTTATCCTCCTCAACTTTTGCTTGAAGGGTTTCTCTCCTGGTCTGATTGGAATAGAATGTTATATTATTGAGGTATCATATTCCTTTAGTTCTTCATAACTCCATGTGAATGCAACAACATATTTCTTCATCAACTCTACATATCGCTCCTTCTTTTCAGCAAGTAGATTCTTAGACAAGTTTACCATCCGAGGCTCTTCTTTAGTGCCCAATTTTTTTGTCTTCTACCGCCTCTTTGGGGGTTCAAACTTTGGGTTTTTTTCCACATCATTCTGGTCAAACAACCTCTCCAGGGGTATGAATCCTTTGGGGATATAATTAGTTTTCAATTGAACGATATCTTTTCCACCCAACATGTTTTTCCGTTGTTTGCTTTCTCTGTCTTCTCCCTCTGATTGCTCTTGGTCAATCAATCCTTCTATGTTCTCATTTTTAGTATCAATCTGAACATTAGCAAACTCGTCAGACAATTCCAAAAATATTTTGATTTGTAAATCATCTTCAAATACTTGCTAGTATTTAGCATTGTCTGGGATAGATGGCCTATTCACCACTTCTACCTCGTATTTTTTTTTAGAGAAAATAGGAGTTTTAAAACCATCGGTAGTGGTGGCCAAAGATTCTGCCACCTGATTTTCAAATCTCGAGATCACCCAGATCTTGTGTTTGGTGAAAAAGTTCCCAAACATATCCCAAACTTCATTCCTATACGCCCTCATCTTGGGGTGTTTTGCCTGATAGCTGTCATTTACTTGATTGACCACCAATTCTGAATCTCCAAAAACATGTATCCTTTTTTCCCCCAAGTATTTCAAAGCTCTTAGCCCCAAGAGTAAATCTTCATACTCAACCACATTATTAGTACACTCAAAAGTTAACTTGTATGACAAGGCTCTGGACTCTTGGTCGGGAGGTATGATCCAAACTCTGGCACCAGCACCATTCTTTCTTAGTGATCCATCAAAATACATCTTCCACAGTCCTTCCTCATTTGTATGCCTCTCTGAGGCCTCATGCGTTTCCGCAAACTCTTTTTCTTCCTTGACTTCGTGGAAAAAAGGGGGTACAGGATTGGCATGCGGACCATCATTGAAAAGAATAGAGGAACCTATGCCTGTGTCTACAACATACACTGGGTGATTTTCCTGTTTATCGTCACTGCTGACCACATAGGACATTCTCTTCTCTCTGTATAGCTTTCTATTGATCCTGAAAAGGGGTATAGTGGCGTAAGATAAGTCCATCTGCATGGTCCCGTTCAACTTTTTTACCCAAGACCTTGATAACAGCATCCCAAACTTAGTAGGCAAATCAGCCACTACTATGTACATCATGACGCTCTTTGTTGGGATCTGGGCAAGGGTTACTACCACATCTTTAATTCGACCCAAGCATGGTACTTTTCTAGAATCAAAAGAATATAGGTCTTTATAAGGTCTAGTGACTTCTAGTCCCAACTGGTCCACCACTGAATTTGGCATCAAGTTGTGTGAAGCTCCAGAATCTATCAGGGCGTTGTGTAGTAACTTATCATGTGATCCAGATTTATGCAGGAACGAAATAAGATAGCATATACAAAATCACATACACAAATATATGGAAAGAAACACAGTGATACAGTAAACACATATTCTATTAAATAACGGAAATAGAACAAACTATAAAATATAATAGCTGGAATGGTGGTAGCTATCTCTGAGAAGAGATGTGGCCGCTATGCTCATTCGTGCTAAGATGAATACAAAGAGAGGCCGAAAGGCCTATTTATCATAAGCATGAGGGAAAGAATCCCAAACATCCAAAAACCTAACCCTACAAGATGAACCGTCATAAAGTTTGCGGCCCCAAGGTGGTTAGTTGAACAGTCAACTTCCCAGGGTCATAACTTTTGCATACGATCTCCGTTTGGGGCGCTCGATAGCCCATTGGAAAGGTCTATCCGAGATTTACATATTTCGACTAGGCCAAGTGAAGAAATGTTAGAGGCATTCATTTGGCCCCCCAAATTGCCAAAATAGGTTGTTTAGGGCCTCAAAACGGCTCCGGAAGTTTAGGACCCGAAAAACTGCTAAAAATAGCAAATTACCAAAAGTGCTAGAAGACTGTTTTGAGCCAGTTGGAAGAGGTGGGTCGCCACCAATATTCACCTCAATCATCATGGATATTCAAACATAAATAAATGGGAGGGACTTCTTCATCATCTAGCTCTTCCAGCTTGGAACCAAAGATTATAGTGGGGGCATCATCCGTCACTTCCAACATGTCCTGCGTACTTTCTGCTTGCCCGTTTACTAGGCTATTTATCTCTTCCCTATATTCGTTGTTTCTTAACAACTCATTTAAGGGGATAGATATCTTTACCTTCGACAGTTCATCCTTCAGGCTGAATGTTGAAGCTGGCTTCCCTACTTCAGTGACTTCTGGTTGACTACCTTCTTTAGAATATTGTCCCTTATCTTCCAATGTTTTCTGTGTAGCAACCTCTCACTGTTTTCCTTTAATTTCTCCATATTCTGCTGAGTCTTAGAAGACTGAATATGGGCGGCTTTCCCTTCACTAATCAGTATCTCCCCGCTTCTTAACTTCATCTTCCTTTGAATATCATCCACATCATTCATGTAACCCATTTGGTACTACTCAGAATCAAATTCAACAACCTTACCAGCATTCCCCATGTTGAAAAAATCATGCTCTCTTTGGGTCAAATGTATTTCATGGTTTAGAGTGTTAAAGAGATGGATTCGATCTCCAACAGGCTCTTCAGATCCTTCCTCATCTACAAAATTTTCAGGGAAAGGAGGCCTCATCTGGTGGTCGTCCTGATTTCTTGGATTTCTTGGAGGGGGCGGCCTTCTAAAGCTAGTATTTCTTATCTGGTTTTCGGGCTATTCCCTAGCAGGAAGTTTATTTTCCATGGATAACCTATCCATCAGCCTTTCCATGGTTTTCATCATAGTATCAAACTTGGCATCACTAGAGGAGGATGCAGGGGTTTGGTTTTCTTGCTTCTTTTTATCTGCTTCAATTTTCCCCTTCATTTTCCCCGAAGCCATCATGTTGGCTTCCACCTCTACTGCATCTTTCAGCATAGCAAGCAGGGTGGCAGATTTCCTCTCTCTTAACGTGCATGAGAAGTCTCCATCAAAGGCATCTACGTAGTGGAGCTTTGCAACACCTACCAAGGGTTTTAGGTCATCTGGAATAAAATTATAGGATTTCATAAACCTAGCAAAAAACTCATGGACTGATTCAAAATCTCCTTTCTTAAGGTGGTTAGACTGGGGCAAGACTAGGGCGGGGCTCCCTATCGTTTCCCATCTCTCTAAGAACAGGGTCTTAAAGGATGCAAAATCATTTATAGAAGCATTCGACAACTGTCTAAACCATTTCTTGGGTTCTCCAAACATACTTTGAGGAAACAATCTCATCTTAGCATCATCATGGTCTACATCCTCCAAATCAATAAAATCTTCAAATCTGTGTACATGTTACTTGGCAGAAAAACCTCCTTCTCCATCATAAGAGACAATTCTCTGGGCATAGTTCTGAGGGAGGTCATGCAAAGCGGATGGCAGGGCCAATGGTGATAATCTAGCATCCATGGGTCTAGGTGGATTCTGAGCTTGGGGAGGAATATTCTGGGTAGAATTACCTACAGGAATTGTGGTATGGGATTGAGGGATCTGAGAAACAGCTATAGCTCTTTCTGCTTTGATAATATTTTGTAACTGAAGCCAGAAAGGATCTAACAAATAGGATTCAGGGGCATTCAGACCTTCACCTAGATTTAGATAATATTCAAATCTTGATCTTGCCAAAGGTTTCCCAATATCTATCTCTATATCCAATTCTTGTAAAACAGGTAACTCTTCTTTAGACCCAATTCTTTTAAGGTTGGAAGTATTAGCCTTGTCTTTTGCAGTCTTGTGTCTAAGTATTATTTCTGGATTTTCCACACTTAACAAAATTTTGGAAACAAGATTACCTCTCGTATGGCTCCTTCTTGAGGCCAGGATGCCTGTCTCGAGATCTCTTCAGAAATGAAATTGGCACGTCGATCTTCTCCAGTGGATTCTTTCTTGAATGTGTATCTTTACAAGTGGAGTCGCCAGGGAAAAATTGCACAACCCTCTAAAAATTTGGAAATCTCTATTCGCCCTCAGGGATCTCTCTTTCCGTCGAATCTTCAAAATACTTTGTCGTTCTTCCAAGGATAATAAAACAATCACGCTCCCCGGCAATGGCGCCAATTTGTTAACACCCAAAATGACCCCCTAGGTTGTGGGAGAGGGTAAACTGGGGTAACCACTAACCAACCTTTAGACTTAAGCTACTGACCTAGCTTAGTCTGAGAGGGCTCTCTCTACAAATCTATGAAAGACTGGAATAATCAAAGGTGTCAACAATGAAAACATACACCAGCATTCATCATTCAAGATATTCAATTAAAACAATACAGAAGATCAGATTTCTATCGGAAAACAAAATGGTTTAAACATAGCTTGGTTGAAACATATGAATCTCTATTTGGGCAATGGAGTCAAATTTAAACAAACTCTAAAAATTCATTTACAAATGCTTCACAAATGCATTAACATAGGGGTGAGATAGTAAACAGCTTGTAGTCAAAGTGATATTAATTGGTGAAACATAAGAGAAAGAAACAATCCATTGACATAAGGCATACAATGATGAATCCTACATCAATTTTAGCAGAAAAGTAATGGTGGAATACTTGAAAAAAGATAAGTAGAGCATAATTTATATGAATTCTACTTAGCTATCACACTGCACCAAGTATGAAAGAATGTTACAAACTGGAATTAACAATGAGAGATACACAATTCACATGGAAAAAAGAAGGAGCAGACTACAAGACCAGTTACACAAGAATCCTTGAAAACATTGGCTCAACTCTGCAAATCTTTATTCAAAACGTCTTACAAAACAATACACAAAAAATTCCCATAAAAGTTTTCAACGCTTTCTCATTCCATCACATCGTATATATAGATGCTAGGAGTCCCTTTGCTCGACTCATCTAAACCAAAAACAGTTATAATGGAGTGACACCTCATTCAGGCTTTTGTCACTATTACTACAAAACAGAAATAGGTAGAACCAGCCTAACTGTTTTCTTACAATCCATCAATATTATTACCAAATAACATTTAATTCAAGTAAAAAAGTAAAGATAGTAAAGCAATAGTTCCAGCTAGCTATTTATATAGCCGCCTCAAAAAATATTACAAGTTTTTCAAATAATAGGAAAGTTTCTTAGAAGTCTCTAATTTCAAACAAGCATCAAAAACTATAAAAAGCCAAATATCATTGTGGAAGATGGAGATAGTATAACGATGTGCTATATTTTTCTACATTAGCCCATTTGTCTGCAGGTGGGAGGTCATAGTCCACCATCTCCTTTACCGTCACTCGTATCTCGATATGCTCTACGTAGGAAAATGGGGGAAGTCTTTCGCTAATGGCGATCAACCTATTCAAGATTTCAAAGTCCTTTTCGACCAACTCCATCAGAGCTCTTCCTACAAGCAGCTGGTTCAGATGTTGGAACTTTGTATGATCTATACTTACAGCCCACAGTATATTTTTATAAGCAATAAGGGATATTAGTTCCTGGTCATCCTTCAAGAACGAAGGTAACCCCATTTCAACTAGCTTATCAAACAACCCTTTGAACACCGCCACTTGTCCCTTCATTTCCTCGACTTTGGCTTCCACACTCTCAATCTGTGAATGTTTCCCCAGGACCCTTCGTGCTACTGCAAGTGTTGCAATCCTGTTCCCAATATTTAGCTTAATCATTTCTTCTTCAGATAGATCATTCAGGAAATGATAGCATTTAGTGCTATTTCTTTAGGCCTTTGGGTTAGAGTCTCCCTTGCAACTTCACAAACTTCAAGAATATTGCTAATAGTCTTCTCTTTTATTCTTATGAACTATAAGTAGGGTATAAATTTCTCAGCTTCTTTTGTGATCCGGTCCCACACCAAATGTCTGCACCCTTGTAAAGCTGCCTACCCGGTAATCTGATGAGTGAGATTTTTATTGATATCAATTAATTCTTTGTGCTTCTTTTGGAGGACCTTCGCCTCTTCTTCCTTTTTATTATTCTCTTCTTCCAACCTTTGAACCTTTTCTTTCAGTGCCTTGATTTCCACATATTTCAGGCTAATGTGAGACATAGCTTGCACAAGATTGTCAGTACCACTGCTTTCCCCAGTTTGGTTCGAATTGGTAGGCCGCATGTCCAAATTGGACAAGTTAGTTTTCAAATCATCAAGCTATTTTTCCAAGCTTATTTTCTCTTTCTTCCAGCTATCTTCCTTCTCTGCAAACTTCAGCAACTCTGCTTTACATTCACTTATTTCTTTAGCCAAAGCTTCTTTTTGCATCTCGAAGTTTGTCTCTTCGGGAGGTTCGATTAGTCATATATTTGGAACTTTTTCCTTCTTCTATAGTTTCAGAATCAGCTTGTCTTTTTCTTCCAACATCTTGCTCATGCTTTTACCTCCACCATCACTTATGACTAGGTCAAATTGTACCTTTTTTACTTGATTTTGAAGAGCTGGGTTTTCACTTTTTTCCTGCTTTAATTGGTTTTCCAATTTTTTCACAGTAACCAGCAAGTTATCACTTTTCATGGCTACTTTCACAAAATCATCATACACAAGATCAATAATCTGTTTGTGATACTGGATTTTGTCTGGCACAGGTATTTTTTTCCAATTGATCCTTGCCTCGGTCACTCCATCTTCCATCACTACTGCCAGGTTTAAGGTGTTATCATTCATACCTCTGCTAGTCATCAAGGAAGTTTTGGTATTCGACAAACTTCTGGCTACAGGCATCGAATCAAACAGCCTCTGGGCTGAGACTCGTTTGTTTTGATCATATTGTTTGCAGAGGTCGGCCTTAGACCAAAATTTATTATCAACATCTCCCTCTTTAACATCTTGAAACGTGTACTCTACAACCTGGATTTCAGGAGTCGAGGACTCCTCATTATCTGCCTCTCCACTATCCACTGGGACAGTCAATTCTTCGCGGACCACTACAACAACTAGCTCCTCCTTAGTTGGGGAAACAACTCACTCGGCTTGAATAGCCACAACAACTAACTCATCTTCTATCTCCAATTTGGGCCGCTTGTCTCCGTGACCTTCCTCAGTGTCCATGTCCCCGACTTCATTTAAGTCTCTTTTTTGGCCCACCTCCATGGTGTTCGACACTTGATCTAAATCCATTATTAAATCGGAAATCATAAGATCTCCTCCCTGTGTCTCCACTGATTCCTCCGCCTCGGGTTCCCAACACAACAAATTTCACCACTTCAGCACCCCTTCTGGTTCTGTATGCTCAAAAGCGCTAAGGTTACATTCTTTCCTTCTCTTGGAAATTATATGCAAGGGGTCGTATTTGATGGCCACATCTTTCTTGAACCCTAGCGACTTCAATAACTCTTCCACCTCTGACAAAGCTTCTTTATTCTTCACAATGAAAGGCCCTACCTTCCAAGGACATTTCACATCCGTGGTCTTTTTATGTTTTAAGAATTGCACTTCTTCCAGGGCCAGTTTCTGTCTAATAAATTCAAGTGCAAAGATCCGCAATGTCAGAAAAGCGGGTAGAACATAAGGCTCCTGCAAAAAACTGTACAACCTAATGACTGTAGCTTCTTTCAACAAAACCCAGTCACCGACAGCCAGTTCATCCTTCAACTGCATCATTGTTTTCATTTCAGGTAGCACTTTAGGCAATTCTTCCCCAAAGATGATTTTATAGACAGGGGGAAAAACATAGTTCAAATAATTGAAAACATTGTCTACCAAAATATCTGTCTCCAGCACTGGGGAGAAATGTGGGCTTTCGACGCTGTTGTACATAATTGCTTTCATCAACTACGTCTGGTATCTAAAAAGCCTAGTACTCGGGAAATTGCTCAATTGTACATGTATCTTCTCCGCCAAAAATTCATCAAACTTCAAGGATGGGATGAGCCTACTTTCAAACTTGGCCAGACTAATGCTAATCCTAAAAAGAAAACTTCATTGAACTTCAGTCACCCATAAATCAGTATCCAACCCTAAAAACTGAGCTAACAGAGAAAAAACTAACTGGGAATTGTCATAAAAAAGGTTGACATTTATAGGGTAGGTTTCTTCAGATATTTCGGCTTCAGGTTTCAGACATGTGGCTAAGAAAGCTTGTTGGCTTTCGGGGCTGATTTGGCGATACAAGGAAACCACCGACTCTTCAGAAAACCTCTCCAACTCTTGGTACTGAGACTCTGGAATGAAAAAGGAATTCCTAACAGTTGAGGCATCTATATTGCAAACGACTCTGGACCTATGGGCATCCATAATGAGTCTCTGGAGTTCCGAATAATTAGAAGAACACCATGTTACAAACTCAGGGAAAGAGAACACTTGGTCAAGGCAAAAGAAAATGAATGGCGACCTAAAGACTCCATGTATATCCAGTCCCTGCTCATGCAAAGATTCCAACCTCCTTTTAATTTCCAGAACTGGGAGCCAAATGCATGTATCAAATACATTGGCGTCCCTGTCCTCCAGGGCAACCCTAACCTTAGAGCTGGTATAATCTTCCTCTTCCCCCATCTTATACTGTGAAAGACTTAGATTTTTAGAAGAATGGCGGTTACAGATCCTACCCGTCACCCTGGAAGCTCTGCACGCACCCTGTCGAAGGTTCTGTCGCCTTCGTCGTCTGCCACACGCCGAGAGACTTTCTGACTTCGACAGGATTTGGAAACAAATGTCAACCTTCACGGTAATTCTTATATATATATAAATAGGTTTCCATAACTTTTTCCCTCTTTGGCCCGCTGTCCTTTGATCTCAACCGTTGAATTCTCACGTGCTCATTTTCCGTCATCAGATCTGAGTTTCCTTTTCCCCACTGATTTGACAACCTATCCATTTCCACTGTCGGATTATTTCCGCCAGTCTTCATCTGGGTCGTTAATCTCATTTGTATGCATCTCAGTGGTAGCATCGCATGCACCCAAAAAGCTTCTCCTATATCACCCTTTCTCTATGCGACAAGCTGTGGAGCTGACACCTGTCCAGCAGGACCCGGTCTGTCGCATCTAACCTGCCGCTATTCATCGTGCTACTTCTTCATGCGACAATGTATGAGGACCATCCATTTCTCCTCAAAGGTGTATCTATGGTGAGTCCTCATACTCGACTTAGCCTTTAGGCTTTTCGTATGCTGGTGGGGTCTCGCCTATTATACCCTATGCGTTTCAGACTCCCACCAGCCGCTGATCTGGATCTTCCTTCCACCCGAACCGTAGATCTATCGGAGACTCAAGCCCTTTCTGAGGTACATAAACCTGAACCCTTAGATCTCGAAAGGATCATCTCAACCGTAGATCCTTGAATATGTCCCCACCATCGCATGCTCCTAACCGGACATCGTTCACTGCTCTTTCCTCCTTGTGACGCACTCCTAAGCCAACACCTGTCCGACGGGCTCCGGTCCATTGCATACTCATATTCCCTTTCTTCCTCACGATTTGGCCATGAGACGGTCTTTTTAAAACCGTAGACCTTTCCCCCGCTCTTGATCAATGGTGTCAACTTGTGCGACACTTAATCATTCAAAATTTTGTCTGTGGACTATGGATATTAGGGAATTCTCCATTTGTCTTAAGTTATTCTTTTCCCTATTAATACTTAGCCCTTGAAAATAGCCCCTTTATTTTATTGGACCCCTTCTAGTCCATCTTGTCTCATGTCTTAGCACCTGGCCATTACCGATGGAGATCACTTCAAGCTTCTTCTTTTTTTTTTCAAGTAGCTGTCTAACCTTCCATCTTTCATGTACAGGTCTTTATGTTGTAAAAGAGTAAAAAATATATAGGTGCTAACACACATGGTTAGATTCGTATGATTTCGGGAATGGGTATTAAACTCTAGGTTTTTCTGATGTCTTACTTTTACACCTACATTATGATGGAGAGTTCTTAGTAGGTTCCCACACATATGTTATGGTGGAGACCTCATTGATGTACTATGACACAGATCCACTCTTGTATTGGTCATGTATGTGTCATTATCTCATCATGGATCTATGCTTGTATATTAGTATCCATGATTGTGTTCAGTTATTCACATATGGATCCATGTTGTATTTTGGTGGCCATATCCTTGGTCAGTATCAACATGGATCTGTAATGTACTAGTCAACATCCATGTTGTGAGTCGTTGGGATGATAAAATTATTGTACAGCAAAATATCCTTGGTTATTGTTGATATATTTCAAACTGACGGTTCCTTGCCTCGATCCTTTGTACTTTACCCATCAAAGTATTTCACCTATCCTGTTGTAATATCCCAAGAAAAGACTATTTTTATTTTACATTTATTGTTCTTACAAATTTAGTTATTGTTGAAAGGTGTTTAGTTAAATTAACTCTGGAGCACCTAAACTGTTTATTTGGGTGTTGAGCAAGTGAGCTATGAATAACACCTAAATTATTAAAAGATGTTGAGCAAGTGAGCTCTGGAACATCTGGATTATTTAACTGGTGTTGAGCATAAGATCTGGATTACCAAGAGCGTTGACTTAATAGTGTTGATCAAGTGAGCTCTAGAGCACTATTAGTTGAGTGAGTGTTGAGCCGTAAGGTTCTTCAGCACTTAGACTCAAGATGATTAATTGATGTTGAGATGGGACATCTGGAGCATCAATAATCCATTGAATGTTTTTATTAAAACTCAATTATTTTATTATTTCTAACTGAATAGAAATGCCACTCAAAGAGGGACCAAGCATGCAAGAATTTAGAATGGCCAAGTAGCCGATAACTAAATATCAACTAGATATTAGGTGAGTAAAAGTCCTATTTTAAATAAATAAAGATAAAAATAAATTGTGAGAGTTAAAATAACCTAAATTATTACTTAAAGATAAAAATAGAACAGTCAATGTGTCTAACAACTAAAGAGAGTGATTTAAACCTAAATCCTAGAATCCTTTCCTCATAAAATCTTATAAGTAGCAGAGAGAGAGAGACATTGAATGCGCAAGTGTTTCCAAGTTCACTGGAAATTTTAGTCATGAGTCTTGAGCTCTCATAACACCAGATTGTCTGATATTTGGTGTGTCCTAGAAATATGACTATGGAGAAATTAAGGGAAGTTATTTGTTATAAAGATTCACACAAAGGGCTGGTAAACGGGCCTTATGACTACTCTGTTGTTAGTAAAAGAAGATAGTGAATTTACCCTAGACCTTCTAGTTCTTGTCATGCTTGGTTCGGCTCGGGGGTGACCTGTTGCACAAACCATGAACGGTTTGAGGTCTACGGTTGGGTGGAATGTGGAAGATACCAAGTCAGTCGGATAGCAATAAAGGAATGATAACTATCTTCATATTTTGTTATTGTTTATTCAGGAATCATAATATATAGATCTGAACTATTTCCTTCTGTTATATCTGGTGATAAATATAGACGTGTTGAATTCTGAAATCATATTTTATAGATATGAACTAATTCCTTTTCTTATATCTGGTGATAAATATAGATGTGTTCAATTCACGAATCATATTTTATAGATCGGAACGATTTTCTTTTGTTTATGCAAAAAATATGGTAATAAATATAGATGTGTTGAACTCAGTAGATGATTTCCATTTTGAATTAATTATTGCTAGGAATAGTGTCTTTCCAATTATCTATCATGCAATTTAATTACAAGTTGCTGCAAATAGATTATTGGCATAAGTAATTAGCCATGATCATGGGATTACCCTTAAAGTTCCAAACTAGTGGTTAAAACATCTTATAATATAATATTCAAGGATAATGCTCCTATTATCACCTACAGAGGGAGAGAATCCCAGAAACAAGATTCCAGAATGAAATTCCTAAACTTTGATAGGGTTATTAATTTATATATTTATAAATTATATATATTAATAACATGGCATTAAACTTTAAAACCAAACATCTTCCATCATTTATAAACATCAACATTAAACAAATATGAAATTCATATAAACTTTATTATTCATATTAAATGCATTTCTCCCACATTCTATTTATTTATTAATATTTATAAGCATTGTTTCATAACATGCATAATACACAAACGAGAGAAAAACCCCCACAAATCAAATTACAACCAGAAACAGGGTCACGCTATAGCAAAGATTCGGGATTAAATCCCATCATTTCCACGATATACACACACATCTAAGGATCATGCTTAGAGTGGATCGGGGAGCTAATACCTTTGCCTTCACATACACACAATCAATATCACATGCCGAGCTTTGATCAGGGATCAAATCCGTTTTCCTTCACATACACAGATTCAATATCACATGCCCAACGTTGATGAGGGATCGAATCCCTTTGCCTTCACATACACAAAATCAAATATTACACGCCCAACGTTGATAAAGGATCAAATCCCTTTGTCTACACATACACACAATCAATATCTACGCCCAACACAGATTAGGGATTGAATCCCATAGTTTACATAACACATACGTTCAAAAGGTCACACTTCCCGTAAGGTTCAATTCCTTAAGAAAAATGAAATATTTATTAAGTGATTAATTTCTGCAAACCACAAGAAAGTAATATATGATAATTGCATTAAGATGCACATAATTAATATTTTTACTTAATTGGTAAAATGAAAACAAATACTATGTGTTAAGGCTTAATTAATATACCTTGTAATGAATGGTATTTAAAAACCACATGTGATTTGCTTGTTCAAGAAAGGTTGGAAATGTTTGTAATTGTATCCTTGTCAAGGTATTAAATAATTTTTCCTAGCATAGATCTTAGTGCGAAGTTTTACATTGCTTGTGCATTTCCTATAATGTTTTATGGAAATAAAGTTATATTTTCATCAAGTTCCATTTATGCGCATAGTTTTTAAGATAGATAGGCTAGTCGTATGATATGCTATTATACTTAGTGAATATTTTTGGTTATAGATAAACCCAAATTATGGGAATTGCGTAACTCAAAGGATAGATATTTCATTTTAATGAATTATAATCGGTAGTCCTTAGGTTAGTATTTATTGTGCATATAGTTCTTACTACTTAGGTAGTTTTTACAGCTCATATTTTAGTGTAAAGTTTATTTATAACTTATGTTATGAATATGATTATTTAAGTTTTTCTCATCGTTATAATAAAAAAATACATACAATGAAGGTTGTAATTGCTAATCTAATAAACTTAGCTTCTCATTAGTGCGCAATTCATAATAGTATTTTATTGAGCGATTTTATTGTACAAGTGAATTGATACATGCATGACATATAATTAAATTAAGCTTCCACTACAAGATTTATTTAATATTTTTTTGCTATGCATTGTGGCTCATTAACTTAAATAATGCATATGAACATTATACATGTAATACTTAAAAAAAATATTATTATGTGTGTTAAGTTAATGAGACATTGGGTGTGTTACAATTAGATTGCCTCTTTTGGGAATGTTCTTTTACCATGTTTTGTTGGGAGTTTGTTCATTGTAAGAATGTTATTTTACCATGAAGCACCACTATTGATTATACATTGTCATTTCTTTCTTCTTTTAATCTCCTCCGAGCCATACTTAATTTTTTCTGTTAGGTTCATAGATGGGCACTACCTCCTTTCCACTACCTTATTGATGATTTAAAAATTATTTTTAACAATGTATACAAAGTTAAACTTCACGTTACAAAATTACAAATAGAATAGAATATAGTGAAATAACTATTTAGGGAATGAATAGGTTCATGCTACCACATACAATTTGAGGGTAGGAGTGGAACATAGTTCCATTACAAATAGAATAGAATATAGTGAAATAACTATGTAGCGAATGAATAGGTTCATGCTACCACATACAATTTGAGGGTAGGAGTGGAACATAGTTCCCATATGCTCCCTCCCCCCTCTCTCCCCCTAATACCCCACCACCCCCAACAAATGGTACTAAAAGGGTTAAAGAGTAGATAGGAATCTCTAGTTAGATTTGGGGTATGCTCGAAAAAATATGGCAATTCAAAAGATGATGAAAATAAGAGGGAAATCCAGTAGATGAATTATGACCTAAACATATTTTTAATAAAAATGTATAGTTATTGGTGATTATGGTAATTAAAGAAAGTTTGATATCAAGATTCATATTAGGTTTGATATACAATTTTACCAAAAAAACAAATGCAGAAAAATAGATAAATAACTAGGCTTGCTTAATTAGAAATATATTTAATGAACTAGAAACTTTGATGTTGGAAATCAAAGAGAAGGAAAACAACTCACTCACAATTCAAAATTGTATTTATAATGATCGTTATTTCAAAGTGAAGAGTTGTTATAGTTGTCTAAGAGTGGATCATGCCCTAGAAGGATTCACACACACACGATAGATAAATCAAACAGATATGTAGACTCAAGAAGCTCATTAGATGCGATGGAACTTCCCATGAAGTTGTAGGGTTTAAACCTCCAAGGAGAGAGTCGAATGATGTCGATTAAGATTCCCTATGAGGGATCAATCAAACCTGCAAGATTGGAGACAAGAAAAACATACGATTCCCTCTAGAGATTTTGGTGATTATAGGTGCAATTGAATCTAGGGTCCTTAGATATGTGGAAATAGATCAATGGCTTATCCAATTATGTTCTTGCAAACTCGAGTTCTCAAAGATGAAAGAGATTGGAAGAGTCAAAGAATGTGTTTTATGAATAGAATTTGAAAGTTACAAAAGATCAAATGAGTGACTTTAATGCATAAGGGAATATCAAGTAAGTTGTTAAAGGTTCCACATTGTGCGAAATCATCATATCACATATGTATAACCCATCTTGTGGATTTTGTATAGAACTACCACATGTTTTTAGGCCTACACTTACTTTCTTTTAAATGAATTCCATATTAATAGTTATTGTGCCTCTAAGGAGCCCATGATCTTCTTAGTGGCATGAGGTCATGCAAGGTTTTGAAAGGGGTCATGCAAGGTTTTGAAAGGTTCACTCAAATAGATACCATAAATAGTTAGTCTGAAATTGGTTGGTTTTGAAAGGTTCACTCAAATTGATACCATAAATAGTTAGTCTGTAATTGGTTGGGGCTACTATGGACAAAAATTCAACCCATCAACCAGCTATGGGTTTTCAACCCAATTAGTCACATGAAGTTAAAATCAGTGAAACTAGTAATCAAGGGCTAAAGAACAAATGGGAGGGAGGCTTAAGTATCCATCACAATAGAATATTAGATTAGAAATCTCATATCATCACTGACATTGTCATGCATGAAAATAAGTTTGATAAGTACAGATTGAATAAGGTAAGGCACCTCCTCGTGGTAGGCATATGTAGCTTCTAAAATGTGATTTAGGATGATTATCCATTCTGAGAAAAAAACTGAGAGATCCATATGTTAAAGTATATTACAAGAACTAAAAATTGAACAAAAGGTCCTCTGTATTAGTGGCTCGCTAAACGAATTGTTTGTGTCGGCCTATGAGAAAACAGTGTGCGAATAATATCTCAATATGTTTATTTAACAATTCTAAATGGAACCTTCTTTTTCGTTTTTTATAAACGATTTAAATACGTTCGACGTTTTTTTATTTTTCAAAATGAGGCAAATGGAGGAACAACCTAATGGAACGAATAATTACGATATGTTCAGCGATAGTCGTGCTAGAGAAATATTTGAGCGGACAGATAAACATATGATAGCCGAGTTAAATAGAGGCAAGGTGTGGCGAATATTGGCTTCCGAGCAAACTGGAGAGATGCTGTATTCTATGCACAGTTTAACAGCAGCCACGGGAACAGATCAGTTAAGCGAACTTGACGACGTTTCACAAGCGGCCGGAGAAGGTTTTGAGCATCATTTGGTCTCCGGCGTAGAGCATAGATGTATTAGTGAAGGCGAGGATTATTACTGGAAGTTGGAGAGTATATGGGATACTGTGGATATAAATGACATTAATGTGGCTGAAGATTATCAATGGCGTCCAGTTAATTCTAATGGTCTAAGCCACGTCAGGATCACAACGGAGGAAAACATTGCTGTTTGGTGGCG
Source organism: Larix kaempferi (assembly GCA_027924585.1). Lineage (NCBI taxonomy): Eukaryota > Viridiplantae > Streptophyta > Pinopsida > Pinales > Pinaceae > Larix > Larix kaempferi. Next base: position 11,645,603 of record BSBM01000331.1, on the reverse strand, counting down.
AATGGTAAAGGATTGGAGCCACCCGGAGGGAAATATTTTGAGCGTTCAAATATTATGGAGCGGGAATCTCTCATATCATGAACGTGTGCTGCAATTCTTGGAGGACATGAATACCGAAAATTCTATACAAATCTTATTTCAACAATTTACTCTTTATCCTCAACTGAGAGAACTATATATTGATTTCCATGACACTAATCCGGTAGCTGCTGCCTATTCAGCTTCCGATTCTTCTTTAACTGTTGTTGTTTCTTACGACCGTGACCGTACAAGAGGTGGTGAGGATGGTGATCCTGAGGGATTGTTATGTGCAATTTGTTATGAGATGATTTCCAGTGGACAGACTGCAAAACAATTGCCATGCAATCATCTTTTTCATAGTGAGTGCAGCACTGAATGGTTTCATTTTCAACTTTCCTGCCCAACATGCAGATATGACTTTCAGTAGTTACTCTGCCTCTGTCACCCTTTTTCATCGTTTGACATAAATAGCTTCCAAAGAAAGGATATTTGACTATTTTAGTTTTGTTTCTTTGTATAATCGTATTAATTAATTATTAATTGTATAAAGATTTCAAGGGATTAGGGTTCACGGATTTTATCCCTCTATATGGTTGATAGAGATGGAATTACGGTTCATCTGGACTGATTTTACTAACACCAACTACATCAATTTTTACATGATCATGGCTATTACTAATACCAATTACATAAATGTTTTAGATGATCATGGCAATTGTATATGATTTCATAAATTTATCATTATTGTATATGTTTTAGGTCAGCTTTAATCATTTCAAAGTTATTATCTATAATCTAAGGAGTATGATCAACGATGCCACTTCAATATATATATAGATAAAGAGAAAGGTGAATATTAATAAAGTAAAATGTTTATCGATAAAGATGTAAATAATAAGAATGCAATAGGAGGTATATATATTAGGAATAAATAGATTAAGTAAGGAACAATCTAGTCTTCTTTGGCTCCACTCTTAGATGTTTGCCACAATTTTATTTACATTCAATTACATGATTATGGTTTTAGTACATTGTATGTACATGACATATCCAATCTTAGATGTTTCTTACTGATTTTGGTTTTTAAGCATTGCATTTCTGGATATTATATTTTTATATATATAGTATTGGTTTTAATGACCAATTCCAAAATGACATTTGGGAAAACAATGTAAATGAGTTTAACTTATTTTTACATTCATTTCATTTGATGCTAAACTTCTTTCATTTTATAGTGTAGTGGACCAATTTTCACTTATTATTTCTAAAGATACTTAATCACGTTTTTAAATATAAATTTTTTATAATTCTTCATAAATATTTTAAGTTTGATATTTTCTAAATGTTATATTTTATTTTTTTGACAAATGATAAGGTATCTGTGGTTGTGGGTCTCACCTTTGAGTGTCTAAATGATGGAATCAATTAAGAAAAATCGGTATACATGTAGAGCGGGTCTAGCTTTTGAAGGTCTTAATGCAATGATCTTGAAATGGTTTTTAAATGCTTGAGAGATGAAAAAATTGTGGAGGAAACACTAAAAAATGCAATCTGTATAAAATTTCATCAAAAAAGATTTTGTTTAGCAAATTGAAATGAGTGGTAAAACATAGACACTGAAAAAACTGAAAAAACTGATGAAATTCCCAATTAGCTGCTATGGCTTACCATATTCCATAACCCAGGTTTGGTTGGCTTGAAGCTAACTCTAAACAAGACACATGAATAGGGATGGCATGCAAACATGTGAGAACGATTGGTTTAGGTGGTAAGGAGTGCAAGCATGTTCCTTTTAAATCCAAAATTTCTCTCACCAAAAAAAATTGGTGTCGTGAAAAACACGTGCAATTTTATTTTAAAAAACATGTGCATGATTTTTAATGCTAGTGCTATATTAATCCTGCACGATGTAGTGTTATAATGCTAGCGCCATATTAATAGCATTGAATTTACCTTAGGAAAACAAGTTGAGAGGGGCTTTGGAGGATTAGAGGTAGGTGTAGGATAAGGGGTTAGGGGAGACAGAGAGAGGGGTTTAGGTTAGGAGAGGAGGGGGTTGTGGGCAGGGGGAGGAGTAGAGAGAGAGAAAGAAAGAGAGGAAAATGGGTAGGTGGAGTAGAGACATTGGGGGAGAGAAAGAGATAGATATGAGGGTGGTGGGGTAGGAGTTTAGGAAGGATTATGGTAGTTAGAGAGAAGGGGGGTATATGGTGCGGCAAGAGAGAGAGAGAGAGAGAGAGGGAGAGAGAGAGCGAGAGAGATGGGGGTGGTAATTTGTACAGGCTAGGGGATTAAGAGAGAAGGAGAGAGAGAGAGAGGCTTATGGGTAGGGGGTTTAGGCCAAATAGAGATAAGGTTATGGGTAGGGTGATTAAGAGAGAGGTGACGGGGTTGAGGGGGATGTTAGGATTAATTGAAGTGTTTTTATGAGATAGGGGGGATTGTTAGGGAGTATGGGTGGAGAGAAAGGTGGGGAGTTGGGGAAGAAAGACAGGGTCTGTGTTTAAGGAGCCGAGGGGAGAGAGAGGGGGGTAGTTGGAGGAGAGACATTGGGGGAGAGAAAGAGAGAGATATCCGGGCGGCAGGGTAGGAGTTTAGGGAGGACTATGGTAGTTAGAAACAAGGGGGGTATATGGTGTGGGAAGAGAGAGATAGATATAGAGATGTGGGTGGTAATTTGTAGGGGCTAGGGGATTAAAGGAGATGGAGAGAGAGAGAGGCGTATGGGTAGGGGGGTTATGGGTAGGGTTATTATGAGAGAGGTGGGGGGTTTGAGAGGTATGTTAGGAGTAATTGAAGTGTTTGTGTGAGAGAGGGGGGATTGTTAGGGAGTATGGGTGGAGATAAAGTGGGGGATTAGCGGAGTTGGGGGAGAGAGAGGGGGCATGTGTTTAAGGAGCTGAGGGGAGAGAGAGGGGTGGGGTTTAGGTGTAGTAGTAGGGAAGAGAGAAAGTTAGTAAGGGTTATGGGAAATATGGGAGAGGGAGAAAGGAGGATGAAGGGGGTTATATATATATATATATATATATATATATATATATATATATATATATAGAGAGAGAGAGAGAGAGAGAGAGAGAGAAGGGGGATTAGGGGGTTGCGAAAGAGAGAAAGTGGCTAGGTTTTAGGGATTTTTGTGTCTAAACATAATATGTAGATGTTTCTCTCATTATAAACAATTGTGTGCTTTTTTGTTAATTATTTATTGGCATAGTTGTGCAAAACATATTTAATATGGATTTCTTGTGCTCAATAATGCATGCACATTTTATACATAAAAACGTGTGCATATTTTTCCTATCTGATAGTCACTTGAACATATCCAAGCAAATTGTAGTCATCTCATAGTTTTTTGTCAAGGAAACCAAGAAATATCCAATTGAAGAACACCATAGACCATCTCCATCATTTATTTTCTTATAATTTAGGAGAACCAATGACAATTTTCCCCATTGATTACTAGATTGGGGTGGAGTAGGGATGTAAGAGAGAAGGGGGGAATAAGTGAAGAGTGGGGTTTTTGGGGTTAGAGAGAGAAAAAGAGACATGGGGATTGGTTAGTGGTAGGGGTGGGGTATTATAAGAGACAATTATAAAGGGGTGGTTATGGGTAGAGAGAGAGAGAGGGAGAGAAATGCGAGAGTGGAAAGTGGTAGGGGGAGGGGGATTAAGAGAGACAAAGATAAAGGTGGGTTATGGGTATGGGGAGGAGAGAGAGATAACGAGAGGAAAAGTGGTAGGTGGAGGATCAAGGTTGGGGGACAAAAATAGATAGATATTAGGGTGGTGGGGTAGGATTTTAGGGAGGATTGTTGTATTTAGAGAGAAGGTGGGGTATATGGTGCAAGAAGAGAGAGAGAGAGAGAGAGAGAGAGATGTGGGTGGTAAGTTGTAGGGTCTAGGGGATTCAAAGAGCTAGAGAGAGAGAGAGACTTATGGTATGGGCGGATTAGGACAAATAGAGAGAGGGGGGGTAATGGGTAGGGTGATTAAGAGAGGGGTGGTGGCTATAGGGGGAGGTTAGGAATAATGAGATTGTGTGTGAGAGAGGGGTGCTTGTTAGGGAGTATGAGGGGTGTTGGGGAGTTGGGGGAGAGAGATGGGGGATGTGTTTAAGGAGTTGGTGGTTGAGAGAGAGGGGTGGGGTTTAGGTGTAGGAGGAGGAGTACGAGAGAGATAAAGTGAGAGAGAAAGTTAGTTAGTGTTAGGGGGAATAGGGGAGAGAGAGAGGAGGAGGAGGAGGGGGGGGGTTATATGTAGTGTAAGGAGTAGGGAGGTAAGTGTGTGTGTGCGCGCGCGCACGCGAGAGAGAGAGAGAGAGAGAGAGAGAGAGAGAGAGAGAGAGAGGAGTAGGGATGTAAGAGAGAAGGGGTTTTCTATCTAAACACAATGTGTACATGTCTCTTTCAATATAAATAATTTTGTGTTTTTGTTAATTATTCATTGGTATAGTGTGCACCAAACATATTTAATATGGTTTTAATGTGCTCAATGATGCATGCACATTTTATACATAAAAATGTGTGCACATTTTTTTAATATTAAATGTATGCATGTTTTGTTTATGCAAAAATAGTTATTTTTCCAATACAATAGTCACTCGTGTTAAATTTCATACATTCATAGCATAAAACATAAATGTATTACCAAGATCACTAGAAGTAAGACAAAGCACAAAACAACAACACAGAGTTTACCCTAGGAAACCCAATAGGGAGAAAACCCAGCAACCTTCGCAGAGAGATGATAATTCTAAGATCAGAGTACAAATGAAGAAAGAGAGAGAAGATGAAAGTATCTTCCACAAGTAAAAAACCCAAATAAACCTCCTTCTTCAGGTAATGTGAAAATATGCTCCTCCAACTGATGCGCACTTCACAAGTGTGAGAATGAATAAATGAGGAGCACTAACCTCATATTTATACAAGTGATGAAACTAGAAAATCCCTTATGGGGCCGACTTGTCTTGGGGGCAATAAATATTTTATTTTTAATCTTTTTATTAATTCCTTTTGCACCCCAAGACTTACATTGATTCTTTCATGTGTTTACATAATTGATTACATAAGATTCTTCTCCCTTAGGAGGTATAAACAAGTACAATGAAAGTACAATAAAATATAATGAATAATATCTTCCGAAGTTGTACAAAATCCAACACTCCCTCTCAACGAGGAAGGTATTCTTCGGTCTTCATCAGCATCACGATCATCCGGGTTTCATCTTGTACTCTACTCTGTCTCCATAATCTCTATGCATACTGAAGGTTGTCCACACAGTCTCAGTGTATCATCTTCACCAGTCCTTCGGTGAGTCCAGGAGAATCACTCGATCCTGGATTTCAGGAGAATCTCTCAATCCTCAATATCTATGACATCCTCACCAGTCTTTTGGTGAGTCCAGGAGAATCACTCGATCCTGGATCTAGGAGAATCACTCAATCCTGGATATCTGAGATAATCAGTTGTGCCATCTCTGCTATACAATTTTCTACCTGTCTATCTCATCTTCCAATGGGGTCCTCCCATACCTGGCTGAGATCTCAGATGAGCAAAAGGGCACAGCTATCTACTGACTGTCTGTAATGTCCCAAAAATAGCAAAAATTTAAAATTTTTCGTTGTCTGCAATAAACATTAGTTTATAATAACAAACTGCATACTTTAGATTTAATTTTGTCAAAACATTCCTACTTGTACGAACCAATGTAAGCCAATCTCCTTTGTGTTACATGGTCTCTGTTATGTATAAGTTTTTGAGTTGCGGAAGCGGTGTGGAAAAATATTATGAGGTCATGTTTTCATTGTAATTATAATTACTAGTCGTAACTAACACTCATTCTTGTTTTAAGAAATATATGGCCTAAATTTTGATGTCTAATGTCACCTTAAGGTGATAGACTTCTGTGACGTCGGTATGTTATTCATATGGTGGTACTATCCTCCTCCAGGAGAGGTAATTACATACCTCGGCAGGGTTGCCGAGAGGTATGGGTGAATGTTGTGGTGGTCGGACTTACTTAGCAGAATGCTAATGCTATTTCGTACTTATGTGTTTGCAGGTCTATTCTATCTGAGAGTGCTATCTCTAAATAGTGGGTTCACATTTTGCTACTGGTCCTATCTCACCAGGATAATGATAATTTTAAATAAAGTGAGGATCCCATTACCATGGGGGTTCATAAATAAAGGTCTCCCCAATGTAAGGTGCACAACTAGAAGTTTAAAGTAATTTGAATGAAACGTGGGGTGGGTCATAGTCTCACTATAGACTTTGTACAAAAATCAAGCCTGTTGGAATTTAAAAGCAAGTGTGGTTACACCCATGAATTCACTATAGACTTTGTAATTAAAAATTGAACCTCCACTTATAAAGAGACTGGTATATTCTTAAATGTGCTTTTAATGAGTATGGGTGATAGCCTGTCCCATGAGGGTTTAGATAATGAGTTGGGGTTTGCTATCAGTGTTCCTTGTAGTAGACTTTCTCCATCTCTGGATCTGCACTTCATTGTATGGTGGTTGCATTGTATACTGACCCGAGCCCTGCTCGTGGTCAGAACCCTTCTCATGTATTGGAGTGGACTATGGCGTAAGGCGTTCCTACTTGTTATAGGTAAGGAACGAATGGTTCCTATTTGATTTTGACACTTTCATCTTTCTGTATCGATCTTTGACTAACTGTTAAACTTGTTGAAAAAATGACAGGTTATAAAGATTTGGTCAGGGGGATACGATGGTTCATGGTGCCATGGCTAGGGTAATGGTAAGTCTGACTTACCCACTTGGTCCCTGCCTCTCGCACCTCTGGTGTTTATATGTATGCGTTTAGCCTAGTCTAGCATGGAGGATTTCGTAAGCCTTGGGCTTACTAATTCACCTTTGGAAGCCGTTATTTGTCTACTGGCTAGCCCAGAAAGGATGGGATTCTCACTGTAATGTTAATAGTGGAAGAGTAAAAGAACTTGTTTTAGTAACTGGGTCTTACTGGCCATTCGATTATGCGAAATCTTGTAAAATGGAATGCTATTTTGTCTGAGTATGACTCATGTACAGTTGCAATGGTTCCAGTGGGACATTTCAAATTTCTTTGTTTGAATATAAGGCTTTAAGCCGAAACTTACTGATGCTACTATTATGGGGTTGTTGGGTATTTTGGCAATCTGTTTGTACAGTAATCATTCAATGATAACAGGTCTTAGCGCCTTTAGTTTGGGAAATATAGCTGTGATTTGCGTGTTAATTTAATTTGCATTTGTTACTCTATTGAAAATTTGCTAGGATGTTGCGGTGTGAATAATGTATTGCCTGTAAAGGAATATAGGATATAAATGAGGATTTTCTATGCCTCTGTCTCAGTACTGGGGTTAGCATACCTCACTTATCTTACTAATGGCATGGATATAATGGTTGTTGACATGAGGAGGGTTTCCAAGTTGTACTCAGCATTTTGTTTCTTTGTTGTTGATGACCACGACCCCTGTAGGGAATTCCTACCAGTTTTGGGGCGTGAGATAGTCATGGGGTTTGACCTTTGATCTCTGTTTTCGTTTATGCATATGTGTTTGTGACTTATATACTCATTTTGAATATGCTCATTACTATGATGCAGAGGAAGAAGTGTTCAGAGGCATCAGCAACATGACTGACTTGCAAATTTGTCGTTAAGACAGTGGAGCTAGCTCTAGCTCTGCCCCAGCCCGAGAAGCCAGTCTACAGAAAGAGAGAGAAGCAGCTGAGGTCCTAGCCCTTGAAGAACAAAGATTGAAAGAAGAAGCAAGACTGCAACAAGAAGCTGAAGAAGTAAGGATACAGAGAGAAGCTGAAGATGCAAGGTTGCAGAAAGAAGCTGAGGAAGCAATACAGCAGAAGGAAGCAAAAGATCGAGAGCAAAGGGAGGAAAGTGAAAATCAGCAGCAAGCTGAAGAAGAAGAAAGAAGGCGTAAAACAGAAGAGGAACAAAAGACAGAGGAAGAACTTAAGACCAATGAAGATGCCCAAGCAGGTGGCTCCGGCACCCAAGATATGGAAACAGACACATCTCAGGCAGGTGGCTCCAGCACCCAAAATGTGGAAACAAACACATCTCAAGCAGTACAAACCCCACCCATAGAGGCAGAAGTGCATGTGATAGACCTCTCGATCATCCCTTACACCCCATCAGAAGATCATACTGTGTCCCGATGGGAAGGATTTGTGTATTATAAGAAGCGGAAGGCGGTGGTCTTGAAGTCGGAAGAGAGGATAAAGAGACTCTTCCAAGAAGATATTGTTACCCAATGAGAGACCACGGTGATGCAAAACACAAATAAGGCTCCCATAGCCATGGCATCCGCCGCTGTGTCAGCAGCAAAAGCAACAAAGGACAATGTGGTCGATATGGTCAAAGAATTTGAGTCAACAAAGAGGAGAGCTCGCATGTTGCAACATACTGTGGCTAATTAGCAGGCTTACAGGGATCTTGTAGTGAATAAATATAATCGCCTGTCTGTTGATCACAAGGAGTTGTCAGATATGTACCGCCATTTAGAAGAAGAAAAGGAGCACCTGGCAATCCAGATGATGGTTCTAGAAGCGGAAAAGAATGATTCTGAAGCTAGATTTTTTCATCTGGAAGCAAATAAGCAGGCAATGGTTGAACAATTAGAGCAGGCAAAAAGCAGAGCAATAGATATGTCTCCCTTTCATGAGCTGTCCTGTGACATTCTGAGACAAATGCATGCCACACAGGAGCTGATTTCTAAGGAAGTGTGCAAGCTCAAAGCCATGATGGTTAGATTGAAGGAAGTCAATGCAGAGGCCAATAGGCTTAAAGGAAAGTACACTCGGGTTAAAGCAAACATTCTGCGCCAAATGGAATGGAGAGAAGGGAAGGTTGATTTCCCCAAACATCTCCCATTCAAGTCAGTAGATGATTTTAAAGAAGATGTGGCCCTCATGGAATTCTGCAGGAACTATGGCTTGAAGCTAATGGCTAAGATCCAGGGAACAATTGATAAGAGTAACAACCTATATCAAAATATTCATGAAGTGCATCATAAGTGTAAGCTGAGTTTCCCTCAGTCCCTCGATGAGTTTCCAAGCAAGGAGCAACGTCTATCAGACTTGAAGGAAGAGCTAAAAATTCAAATAGAATATGTAAAGAAGATTGACGTCCTAGCCACTGATGATCTCCGTCACTATATTGGGTTGTCATCAGTATACAACCATTTGCTGAAAGAAATCCACCAAGCAGTAATTGCAGAAATTCATAGTATTGAACAAGAGCTTGGTAAGCATATAACTTCTCAGAAGATCTTTCTCCCTTCACTAGCAAATGTGGTTATCAAAGACACTGGCATCTAGTTCAGTTACATTCCAGGGGAGGAAAAGAAAGAAGCAGCAGCAGTAGCAGCCAGTCCAAGCACCTCCCTCCCAGCAGAAGCACCTTCCCAAGGGTGAACACGCTGATCCTGAGGCGTTGTTCCTTTTTTTGTTCTCCCTATGTTTAGAGCGTAAAATCACTAGACAGCTGTCCCTTTTCTATTTTGAGAAATTTTCTATTTTAAGAAAAGGGCCACGATTTGTTTATTTAGAGAAAAAAGTCTAGAGAGGACAAGTGTAAAGAGCCAGGTGGTAGCCCAAGAGGCATTTTGTAAAGATATAAATAGAAGCTTAGGGAATAGTGTAAAGGACTTTTGGCAGGGAAATTATTTTTCTTAATTTGTACGAGCTATCTTGCACTTGCTCCAAGAAAATGAAATTTGCCTAATAAGAGCCTGGAGAGGACGTCTTTTGCATGGAAATGGATGTTGGATGCATGCTGGATTATTCTTGTGACTTTCATATTCTACAGTGAGATCTTTCTTTGCTGTCTTGAATTATTTCTCTGTATTGAATGATCTTACTGTTTCTTGTGCAAATGATTTTTCTCCTACATGAGTAATGGAATGCGTTATATGTGAATTGGAAGCTATCTTTTAATATCTTTTGCCTTCTTGCTGTAGATATATCTTTATGATTTAATGGCTGTCTGTTGATCTTCAGATACTTCTTCCATCACATTACTCATACTTATAATTTTGCTCATTGCAGGGATAGTTTAGGTTTATTTCAGTTTTAGATACAGATTTGTTTCAAGTTCTGCATTTAGATTGAGCTAGCTTAGGCACTTGCATATCAATTGAAACCATAAAATCAAAAAAGAATGGTGGATCGGGCCATAACCGGCGTAATTGAAGCAAATCTCCAAATATAACAGTTGCCAGAATCGCTAACTGGACGGATTCCCCATACCAAACGGCGGACAATCTAATTGGGATAGTCTACCGGAGAGAATCACTTTCTGCTTGATGATGCGATCTTCGGGGCATCAACAGTTTTTGGCGCTAGAAGGAGGGCCTGAAAGTGCATGGCTGATAAAGAAAAATCTCCCACTGTAAAAAAATGTTACTGAAAACCCGCTTAAAAAAGGAATTTCGGACAGCCCAAATCTTGAAGTAGCAAATCAAGAAAACCTCATCTCTGATTCTGAACCTCAAGAAGTATTGTATGTTGTGCCTTTTGCAGAAATAGAAGATTTAAGGATACATACACGATCTTATGTTAGACAGCTAGGTGGTTTAAACGCAGTAAATTTCCTCCCTAGGAAAAGTTCTCCTAGAAAAGAATGACAGTACACCCGTGATTCGATTCTTGTGCAGAATTTTGAAGAACTTGTAAATTTAACCTTGGAAGAAATTGTAGAACCCCTGAACAAAGTCGATCTGGAAAACCCAGAAAATATTTTAGATCAAGAAAGTCTTGGAGAACTTATTACTCCAAAGAACACTCCATTGAATTCACCACACAATTCTCCACCTGATTCTCCACATAGAGACATGGTTGTACCTGCTTGGAGAGCGAGGGGAGCGTTGAATCTAGTTGGGCCATTCCACAATCTTCCAAAAAATCCAGATAAATTTTTGCCTAAATTCAACCGAGGGAAAGCCATTTCCGTCGAAGATCATCTCAAGAGTTTTTATTTAGCTCTGAATCTTTTAAATGTGTAACATGAAGATGTAGTCTGTAGGATTTTTCCATACACATTTGAGCCGAAAGTCTTGTCCTGGTATTTTAGCTTACAACCTAGCTCGATCTCAAGCTGGGATGAATTTGAAAAATGTTTCTTAAAGAAATATGGAAACCAAAAAACTGTAGCTACGCTTATGAAAGAATTATTGTCCATGAGAATGGAAAAGAAAGAAAAGGTTCAAGACTTCAACCAAAGGTTCACAACACTCTTAAATCATTTCAGCGAAGCAAATAAACCAACAGAGGAATCTCTGGTTGAATATTATACAACAGCTCTTGAAGGACCCATAGCAATGTTCGTTAAAAGATCTAAGAAAACCACCCTGATAGAGATCTTCGAAGAAGCTAGAAAGGTGGACGAAGAAGCGGATAGCATTGCTAAACATGCCTTAGATGCAGAAACAAAACCAACAGCCAGTAAAAAAACCTTGCTGCTCACCAGAAGTAAAGAAGAGTCATCAACAGACATGGAGAATGTAGTTAAGATGATGCAGAAGTTGTCCAATAAAATTGTGGATCTCGAGAAAGATAAAGCTACTAGTACATCTAGGAAACCTTTCAAGCCATTTTACAAGAAGAGGGAAGACAACGATCAACCTCATCCACCCATGAACACTTTCCCTATTTTAAATCTCAATGAAATAGGGATGGAAAACTTCTGCACCTTTCATCAAGAACCGCACTCGAAAAAGAGCTTCCCACAATGGATTAACTCTATGAGTTTAGTCATGAACCAAATGCTGGATTCACAGATTCCAGATCAAGACGATCCTCTAGAGGAATCGAGCCCTGAGTTAGAAGAACCACCTCCGGACACCACTATGGTGTTATGGGATTGGGTACCTTTAACTGAATTAGTAGAAGAAGATCCCGTAGAAAGCTCAGTCTCTGCTGTGAACATTAATACTCGCAGTAAAGGTCCTATTACGGATCGTGTGCCAAACTCGACTCCTCCCAAGCCTAAGGTTTCGAAAGAACTACCTAGAAGACATATAGCAATCATTCCACCGCAACCTAAAGCTAACCAAACAGCGGCCAAACAGCCAAACATTGACACCATAGTTCAACAACCGAAGGTCACAACGAATAAAACAAACCATCCGACCAGAATTGGAAAAGAATCTGATATAGGATACGACATTATTGAGGATATAAAGAAAGTCAAAGCAAATGTATCAATATTCGATATGTGACGTTTGCCTCAGCAACGAGATAAGCTGCTGCATGCTCTACAATCCTATCCCAACACTCCATTAACATACACTCAAGAAGATCCCGAAATTAATGAGGCTAGTATCGGCGGGAAATCTAAATCTTAGACGTTGCCATTCCTGTTAACCTTTGAAATTTTCAATCATAATGTTCACAATTGTCTGGTAGATTCTGGAGCATCTTCAAATGTCATGCCACTGTTAATTTGTAAAAAAATTAACGTGCAACCTATTCCATCTTCGGCCCAAATTATTCAGTTAGATAGAACTGCTGTCAAAGTTATTGGGGAAATAAAAGATGTCCTCATTAGATTATCAGCCGACTCTAGAGTCTGTCAGTTTATTGACATAATGGTAGTTGATATTCCTAAGGCCTATGGTTTGATATTAAGTAGGGACTGGTCCACAAAGCTGAATGGTTACTTTGCAACTGATTGGTCTCATCTGTGGTTGCCTTATCAAAATAGACAGAATCAGATCAAGGTCCTGAGAGAACCGCACATGAAACAAAATGTAACTCAACTAGAGGGAAAGAATGAGGTTGTAACCTTCTCATCTTCAGTTCTGGGGAATTATTTCTTAGAAATTGATCCAGGTTATTATCAGTCTGAAACTATCAGCCATGAATCAAATGAACAGTCCGATTTCCTTCATTTTTCTCGGACTGATGATATTGACTGTAATATAGTTAGTTTAGTCACTGACTTAGATCATAGAGATACTAACTTAGCTAAATCAAAAGGCTTGTTTTGGACATTATACTTTGACGGTTCTAAAACTCTGGAAGGATCCGGAGCCGGTTGTGTTTTGATGGATCCGGAAAGAAATAAGTATTTTTTGTCCTGTAGGTTAGAATTTGATTGTACTAACAACACTGTGGAATATGAAGCTTTGGTACACGGATTAAAGAAGGCCATCGATTTAAATGTTAAATACCTGAAGGTTTTTGGTGACTCAGAAATAGTTGTGAGACAAGTAAGAGATACCATTCACTGTCTCTCACCTCATTTGAAAGGTTATCAGGCTGAGGTATGGGATTTAATTATGCATTTTGATGCTTTCAATATAAAGTCTATTCCTAGATTGCAAAATTCTGCAGCTGATTTGTTAGCAACATCCGCTTCTAGATTGGTGCCATCTAATAACAAATGCTCAATTGAATTAATTTTCAGGCCCTCCGTCCCTAACAACGTCACAAACTTCAGGGTCTTCGATGATGACGAACAGATTAACAGTTTTCTAATGAACGAAGACATTTTCCAAGGAGCTGTTATAGATGAAGAAGAACATGATTCTGATCTGCAAAAGAAGGATGCAAATAAAGGAAATTTCATCCCCAAAGGGGTAAGTCCACTCGAAATGTTGTTTGATCTTCAAAGTAAGTTCAAAAGGCCAGCGAATACCAAAACTAACGGTTCATCAATGCAGCATGAGTTAGTTAATTTAGGTACGGAGGCTGAACCAAAATTTGTCAACCTTGGCAAATGTTGTTCACCGGGAGAAAGAGATAGGTTCATCAAACTGTTTAGACAATATAAGGATGTTTTTGCATGGACTTATGACGATCTGAAAACATATGACATCCGTATTATTCAGCATGTCATACCAATGAAAGCGAGTGTCAAGCCATTTCAGTAGCAATTAAGAAGGATTCATCCTACTTTGGAACCTCTGATTCAAAAGGAATTGAAGAAACTCCTGGATGCTAAAATAATCTTTAAGGTCCGGCATTCTGAGTGGGTTGCTAACTTAGTTCCCGTAAGAAAGAAGTCGGGAGAGATAAGACTATGTGTTCACTTCAAAAATTTAAACAGAGCTTCAGATAAAGACAGCTATCCCGTCCCTTCGATGGAACAAATTCTTCAAATGGTGTCAGGATCTGAGCTATTTTCTCTTCTCGATGGTTTCTCTGGCTACAATCAAGTATTAGTAGCCGAAGAAGATCGTCTTAAGACTACTTTCCGCACTAAGTGGGGAACTTTCGCATATAGAAGGATTCCATTCGGCCTGATAAACGCAGGAGCTACATTCCAGCGAGCAATGGATATCGCCTTCCGAGGATTGGGTGGTCAATGTGTTGTTGTCTATCTAGATGATGTGACAGTTTTTTCGAAGAAAAGGGAAGATCATGTTGTCCATTTGAAACATATTTTTGATCATTGTCGAAAATATGGTATCTCATTGAATCCCAAGAAGAGTGTGTTCGCTGTTCTCGAAGGTAAACTTTTGGGCCATATCATTTCCAAAAGAGGAGTGTCAATAGATCAGGAAAGAGTACAAGCTATCAATAGAATTCCAATGCCTCATAACAAAAAATCCATGCAGTCCTTTATGGGCACTATCAATTTCGTCCAAAGATTTGTTCCAGATTTTGCACAAATTGTTAAACCTTTACAACAAATGGTCAAACAAAGCATACAGTTCAAGTGGACAGATTTAGAAAAGGATGAATTCAGAGACATTAAGGAAGCCATAGATAAAGCTCCTTCCTTAAGTAGCCCAAATTTTGATAAGGATTTTATCCTGTATACCTTTGCTTCAGATGACTGCCTCGCGGCTGTACTCACGCAAAAGGTGGAGCTAGGGGACGAATATCCAATCTCATTTATGAGCACTGGTCTGCAAGGGGCTGAGCTAAATTATCCCGTGGTTGACAAGCATGCATATGCTGTCTTCAAAGCAGTTAAACAATTCAAACCATATATTCTGAAGAACATAACTAAAGTTATAGTTCCCCACCCAGCTTTTAGATCCCTCTTCGTTCAAAAGGAACTAGGAGAAAGGAGGGGAAACTGGGTCATAGCTCTTCAAGAATATGATTTAGAATTTAAACTGGCCACTATCATCAAAGGACAAGGCCTGTGCAAATTGCTTACAGGAAATCCAACTGATGAAGAGCAACATTGGAAAAATGAAGCTAAGCTGAACTCAGTTGAAGTATGTCCTACCTTCACAACTCCTCAATCATGGTATAGAGATCTGGTGCATTATTTGCAGCGAGGATACCTACCTAAGCACTGGATCTCTAAGCAAAGAAGGGCGCTCCGTTTGAAATCAGCAGCTTATCAAATCATTGATGGGATACTTTTCAGAAAGAATTATGATGGAATTTTTCTTAGATGTCTAGAAAAGGAAGATGCAAGTAAAGTTGTTAAAGAATTACACGATGGTCCCGCTGGTGGACATTATTTAGGGGAGACAACAGCTCACAAGATACTTAGAGCTGGATATTATTGGCCCACTCTATTCCAAGATGCCCATGCGTATGCATGAAACTGTGATATATGCCAAAGAAGTGCCGGGAAATTACCTAAGGCAGCAGGACCCTTGCAGCCGGTTATTATCTCTGAACCTTTTGAACAGTGGGGTATAGATGTTATTGGAGAGATAAATCCAAATTCTTCTTTACGACATCGATACATCTTGACGGTTATCGACTACTTCACCAGATGGACGGAGGCTATCCCGTTGCGCAATATTAATGAAGATACAGTCATCAGTTTCTTGAAGGAAAACATCACAACCAGGTTTGGGGTTCCAATTTCCCTTGTTTTTGATAATGCTCCCTATTTCTCTTCTTTTAAGATAAATGAATTTGTTTATGAATGGGGGATTAAACTGCATTATTCAGCCAATTATTACCCTCAAGGAAACAGATTAGCTGAATCTTCAAACAAAAACCTCATTCAAATTCTCAAGAAGACTGTGATAGAAAATCAACGAAGTTGGCATATAGCTCTCCCAAATGCCTTATGGGCAGATAGGGTGACTCCAAAGAACGCATTAGGGTTTCCCCTTTCACTCTTGTCTATGGCAAGGAAGCCATCCTCCCCCCCAACATCTTGCTTCCATCCTTACAGTTGTCCCAAGCCTCTCGAGGTTCTGGTAGCCAAGTCTTACAATCCAGGATCAATACCTTGCTTCAACTTGAAGAAGCCCGACAGAAAGCTAAAGACCGATTCCATCAGCACCAAGACATAGTCAAGAGATGGTTCGATAAGAGGAAGTCCGGTAAAATAAGTTTTGAAGTTGGCGATTTAGTCCTGAAATGGGATCATAATCATGAAGGCAAAGGGATGCACACGAAATTCCAACATTTATGGATAGGTCCTTACCAAATTTCAGCAAAGCTCGACCCATCCACTTATAAGTTGACGGACCTCCAGGGAGAGGAAGTAATCCTTCCTCTCAATGGCCTTGCCTTGAAACAATACTTTGCGTAGTCTCATTGAGACTTTCTGTACATAAATAAAACTTTTCTTTTATGTTGCTTTAGCCCTTTGTTTTCATTGTTTTCAGCTATGTTGTTTCTTTTCTCCTCATTTGAATCTTTTGTACAAAGTTTGTTTTCTGAAAACACCTGCGGTCGGGTTTCTCATCAACATAGATCTCTTGAAGAAATCTCACAACTCATGAATCCAAAACTACCCTCGAATGAAAGTTTATCTATGTATTTTGCTCTTGCTGAACGTTCTCCAGAAGGAAGGAAGCCAATTCTGTTAGTCACACTAACCCTGTTTAAATAGCAGAGATCTATGAATATCTTTATTACTATCTTCGGGCTCCATTCACTCTCACACTTAAAGGCATCTCAAGAAGGTCACTGAAGGTGGACCCACGGAGAGTAGCACATTCCGAGGACATAGGGTATTGAAATGACTCCATGCTGGAAATCTAATAGCCAAAATGGCTTATAATCAAGGGTCTGTTTCCCAGAGATTCTTGTCTCAATTAAAGCATGGCTGAGACAAAAGCAAAGCGTGTAAGTTAAGAAGGCTGCCCAAAAGACTCAGCTCAAGCTAGGCTCCTCTCCGTTCGTGAGGCTTGATCAAATCAATAAAATCTCTTACTCACACAAAAGGACATTATGGATTGAGGAGCCAAAATCAAAGATCATGTCTAAAGAAAATATTTCTGGAAGGCCCAAACATCAAAACTGTCAAAAGTATAAACATCCAAAAGGATACAAGCGGCATGGGAATGAGGAACAAGAACAATAATGTCCCTGAGAAGGTGTTGCAAATCCTGTGGAGTCCGATAGCAGTAGCCATCTGAAAGATGAATCTTCTAACATGAACCCCATATGTTGGCCCTTTGAAAGTTTTAAAGATGTATCTATCAAAGCTCCCCTTTCCCAAATGGCCAGCAGATAAAATGACTTCTTCCTTCGCCGAGATTCAAGTGCTTAGTTGAACATTGCATATAAGATGGATATCTTTTAAGAAGGTTTCGGATCAACAAGAGGGATATTTTCAGAGATTTGTGTTCGCTAGCGACTCGCCAATTGTTGTTGCAGCAACATCCCCCCCAAATTTTGTAGATATTGGGGGCCCTCCTTTCTTTTTTTTTTCTTTTTTCTAGAAAGGCTGCCTAAAAAATTTAAGTCTCCTTTGAAAAAATTTTGGACTTAGTTTTGTTTCAACTGAGGAATCTGCTTTAAAATTTTGAAGTTTTTCTTCCAAGTCAAAACTCAGGCTTCTCTCCCGAAATTGCGGAAGAAACTTAAAATTCTCTCCCAAAACTGGGGAAGAACTCAGGATTTTCTCTCAAAACTGAGGAAGAACTTAAGATTCTCTCTCGAAACTGCGGAAAAGACTCAAAGTTAATCCCTGAAACATCGAAAACACTTAGCATTTTTTTTAAAGTTTCGGAAGAACTTAAAATTGATTCTCGAAACTGCGGAAGAAACTTAAAATTCTCTCTCGAAACTGGGGAAGAACTCAGCGAGCTCGCCCGAAACTGCGGAGGAACTTGGGATTATCTCCCGAAATTGCGGAATCTTTCGCCAAGTGTTGCCGCAGTAAGTTGGCCTTGTCCCCAGGTTACTCGACCATTCATATTTCAATAAAAAAACTTAACAAAGTTATTCGTGAATTGCGGAAGGACTTACTGAGTCTTTCCGAAACTTCGGAACAACTCGGCAAAACCGACCACGATAAACTTATAGGAAAGTGAATTTCAGAAGAACTCACAAAGTGCTCCCAAAACGTCGGAACGACTCGCCAAAATTTTCCGCCACTGCGAAGTGTCTTTTCCATCTGTCCCACAACAAGCAAATGCCTTGCCAAAGTCTCCCGCCTTTTGGGAGGAACTCATGAATTTTGGCCTCAACTACGGACGAAACTTGTGATTCCGCTCTGCAACCGACGGTCGCTCTTAAATGCCAAGTCGGCTTGAAAAGACCGCGCCATACGAGCATCAAACCCTGTTTTAAATCGTCACCTACCCGTTTGAATGCCCGCACGTGTCTAACTTTATATAAGGGCGGTGGGGTTGCGTTGGTCCCATTGTTAGTTTGTTATTCAAAGAACGTCATTGGGAAGACCGCGTTGGCTCGCTCCAGTTCAGCGCATCCACCACCGTGTCCACCTCACTCCACCATTGTTTCATCTCTAGGTAGGCTTTTTAACCGTCATCTTTGTCTTATCTTCACGTTGAGTTATTTCTTGGGCTTTCCCGTTTAATAACGTGGCTGGTAGGCATTAGTAGTATGTATTGTTTTAAAATAACTTATGGTCCCCATGCCCCCATAAGTTTCTCAATACTGCCAACTAGGAGTCATAGCCATGACCAAGTCGGTCCCAGTTGGCCCTTTGTCTCTGAGCCATCCGAGCTTATTTTTCTTTCACTAGCCGCGTTCCGGTCGTTTTCCTACCCAGACTCAAACTTCCTACTGGTTGCATACCGTTTCACAAGTATTGTCAATAATAGTAGTGGTCGGTTGAGATACTCAACCACTCACCTATTCGGCTCAGTTATTGACTATGGAAAACGGTTCCTTGTTTTCATTGTTTACTCATAGGATTTTCCACTCCAGGCCAACCCACCATTGACCATTAGAAGTGCTATGATGAAGGGCATCCTGTCTCCAAGGACTAGGAAGGAAGTAGGTTTTTCTGCATCATATGCTTACCTTTTCGGAAGCATTCCAAAAGTTCCTGACTAGGCATTGTCTCCCTACAACAATCAAGTCTGAGGACCATATTTTGTTTTCTGGAATGATCTATGTTTAGTTTGCTTCCCCAGCATGCAACTTTATGATTTTGTATAGATTTATCATTAACATGCTAAAATTGTCCTACTCTATGTTACACTCTCATAACGTGTTGCAAATTTTGTAATGATTCACATTTGGTTGCTGGCAGGGATAAGCCATGATGCCAAAAGGTGGTAGAAAGAAAGCTAAAGTGATGGAACCAAAGCCAGTGCAACTAAGAACTGAAACTATTTTCCAAGACACTAAGTGTACCACCGGCGTTCCTCCCGAGGTCCGTTGGGGAGATGTTTACTGGATGATTAGGAACCAGGATATCCCAGATGTATTATTGGAAGAAGAACAAATCTACCTCAACATCAGAACTTTCGGCATAGCTAGGGATTCTACTCGCCCCGAATTGTCCCCATGCTCTGAAGTGATCGGATGGATACTGGAACATGCCAACCCGCAAACAAGAGTGTTGCATGACAGCAAGGGAGAGCCTTTCGCTTCATTCCATCCAGCGTATATTGCAGCAGCCTACAAATTCTCATGTCCCCAGCAAGCTTTAAGTGATGAATGGTTGAATAAGATGAATAATACTGAGATGGCCAAAACATTATTGGTCACAGGTAAACAGCTGAGGAAGAGAGATAATGATGAATATGATGTTCAGAGCCTAAGACCTCCTTTTAGATTAATCGCCCTGATGTTATGCAGAATTTTTGGCATGCCCGATGGCACTGTATATAGGATACAGTGGGATCCCATCATCCACTTCATAGCATTCAAAGGAACTATGATTGATTGGGCTACTATCCTTTCGGACAGTTTGGCATCCACAGTGGCCGCTGCAAGAGACGGTCTGGCCTTTAAAAAGTCAGAATTTTACATGTCTTCCTATCTCATTGACTACATTTTGGCCAAGCTCTCTTTCCCCAGGCTAGGTTGCACATGGGATAAAGCCAACACCCCAGTCTACACTGCCTATAAAATAATGTGGGCTCAAAATTCCAGAGCGAGCTATAAGCTCATATGGGAAGAGTTCATCATGCCTCTGTATGAGCATATGTTCAAGGAAGAGCCCAATTGTCTATCACAAAATGCCATGGAGGTCCTGGAAAACTATGGCGATTTTTATTTCTCAGAGCAAGGCACCCACATCAGGATGTTTGGAGGTACCAAAGCACCAAACATTTTGCCAAAATACACTATTGATTATGTAGTCCTCAAGGAAGCAGTCACGCAAGTTTTCCTTGATGGAATAGGAGGGGTGCTTAACAAGCAACATAAGGCTTCCTTCCCTTCTTTTCCCTTTTGCATAGGAGCCTATAAATTCTCAGGGGTTGCAACAGCCGAGGAATACGTTCAAGAGTTGAAGCTTTCCACTTCGGTGAAATGATCTTCCATAGAAATGATAGGCGGTGCAAGGTTGCCGAGCATTGCAAGGAAGTATATGCTCATTACTATGATGCAGAGGAAGAAGTGTTCAGAGGCATCAGCAACATGACTGAGTTGCATATTTGTCGTCAAGGCAGTGGATCTAGCTATAGCTCTACCCCAGCTCGAGAAGCCAGTCTGCAAAAAGAGAGAGAAGCAGCTGAGGCCCTAGCCCTTGAAGAACAAAGATTGAAAGAAGAAGCAAGACTGCAACAAGAAGCTGAAGAAGCAAGGATACAGAAAGAAGTTGAAGATGCAAGGTTGCAGAAAGAAGCTGAGGAAGCAAGACAACAGAAGGAAGCAAAAGATCGAGAGCAGAGGGAGGAAAGTGAAAATCAGCAGCAAACTGAAGAAGAAGAAAGAAGGCATAAAACAGAAGAGGAACAAAAGACAAAGGAAGAACTTAAGACCAATGAAGATGCCCAGGCAGGTGAATCCGGCACCCAAGATATGGAAACAAACACATATCAGGTAGGTGGCTCCGGCACCCAAAATGTGGAAACAGACACATCTCAAGCAGTACAAACCCCACCCGTAGAGGCAGAAGTGCATGTGATAGACCTCCCGATCATCCCTTACACCCCATCAGAAGATCATATTGTGTCCTGATGGGATGAATTTGTTTATTATAAGAAGAGGAAGGCGGTGGTCTTGAAGTCAGAAGAGAGGATAAAGAGACTCTTCCAAGAAGATATTGTTACCCAGCGGGAGACCACGGTGATGCAAAACACAAATAAGGCTCCCATAGCCATGGCATCCGCCGCTGTGTCAGCAGCAAAAGCAACAAAGGACAATGTGGTCGATATGGTCAGAGAATTTGAGTCAACAAAGAGGAGAGCTCGCATGTTGCAACATACTGTGGCTAATGAGCAGGCTTACAGGGATCTTGTAGTGAATAAATATAATCGCCTATCTGTTGATCACAAGGAGTTGTCAGATAAGTACCGCCATTTAGAAGAAGAAAAGGAGCACCTGGAAATCCAGATGATGGTTCTAGAAGTAGAAAAGAACGATTCTGAAGCTAGATTTTTTCATCTGGAAGTAGATAAGCAGGCAATGGTTGAACAATTAGAGCAGGCAGAAAGTAGAGCAATAGATATGTCTCCCTTTCATGAGCTGTCCTGTGACATTGTGAGACAAATGCACGCCACACCGGAGCTGATTTCTGAGGAAGTGTGCAGGCTCAAAGCCATGATGGTTAGATTGAAGGAAGTCAATGCAGAGGCCAATAGGCTTAAAGGTATGTACACTAGGGTTAAAGCAAAAATTATGAGCCAAATGGAATGAAGGGAAGGTTGATTTCCCCAAACATCTCCCATTCAAGTCGGTAGATGATTTTAAAGAAGATGTGGCCCTCATGGAATTCTGTAGGAACTGTGGCCTAAAGCTAATGGCTAAGATCCAGGGAACAATTGATAAGAGTAACAACCTATATCAAAATATTCATGAAGTGCATGATAAGTGTAAGTTGAGTTTCCCTCAGTCCCTCGATGAGTTTCCAAGCAAGGAGCAACATCTATCAAACTTAAAGGAAGAGCTAGAAATTCAAATAGAATATGTAAAGAAGATTGACGTCCTAGCCACTGATGATCTCCATCACTATATTGGGTTGTCATCAGTATACAGCCATTTGCTGAAAGAAATCCACCAAGCAGTAATTGCAGAAATTCACAGTATTGAAGAAGAGCTTGTTAAGCATATAACTTCTCAGAAGATCTTGCTCCCTTCACCAGCAAATGTGGTTATCAAAGACACTGGCATCTGGTTCAGTTACATTGCAGAGGAGGAAAAGAAAGAAGCGGCAGCAGTAGCATCCAGTCCAAGCACCTCCCTCCCAGCAGAAGCACCTCCCTAAGGGTGAACACGCTAATCCTGAGGCGTTGTTCCTTTTTTTTTCTCCCTATGTTTAGAGCGTAAAATCACTAGACAGCTGTCCCTTTTCTATTTTGAGAAATTTTCTATTTTAAGAAAAGGGCCACGATTTGTTTATTTAGAGAAAAAAGTCTAGAGAGGACAAGTGTAAAGAGCCAGGTGGCAGCCCAAGAGGCATTTTGTAAAGATATAAATAGAAGCTTCGAGAATAGTGTAAAGGAATTTTGGCAGCGAAAAGATTTTTCTTAACTTGTACGAGCTATCTTGCGCTTGCTCAAGTTCTGCATTTAGATTAAGTTAGCTTAGGCACTTGCATATCATTTTAAACCATAAAATCAAAAAGAATGGTGGATCGGGCCATAACCGGTGCAATTGAAGCAAATCTCCAAATCTAACGGTTGTCGGAACCGCTAACCGGATGGATTCCCCATACCAAACGGTGGACAATCTAATTGGTATAGTCTACCGGGGAGAATCCCTTTCTGCTTGATGCTGCGATCTTCGGGGCATCAACACGTCGAAAGACTGTTGGGCTCGCTCATCCCAGATAAAAGGTGTGTCTTTCTTCAATAGGCGTGCGAAACCTTTAGTAATACTAGCATAGTTAGCTATAAACCGACGCATAAAAGTAGCTCTCCCTTGGAGGCTCTGAAGGTGTAACAAATTACGCAGAGGAGGCAACTGAAGTATTGCCTCAACTTTGAGAGGATCGACTCTAATACCTTCCCTCGAAACTATGAATCCTAGAAGGCGACCAGTCCTAACAGCGAAGATGCATTTGTTTAGATTCAATCAAATTTTGTAGTAGATACATATTTCAAGAATCATAGGGAGGTGCTTGGGGTGGTCCATTCTCTTGCGAGAATGGCCAGCAAGATCATCCAAGAAAACTTCCATAATCATGTTAAGATGGTGAAAGGCATAGGTCATGGCTCGTTGAAAAGTAGCTCCGGCGTTCTTGAGGCCGAAGGGAATTTTCTTATATGCAAATGTTCCCCATGGACAAATAAATGTCATCTTATGTTGGTCCGCGGGTTTGATTTGAATCTGATTATAACCTGAGAATCCGTCCATGAATGAAAAAATCTCACTCTCCGCACAAGCATCCAATATTTGATCAATGAATGGCGTGGGGAAGTTGTCTTTCGGACATGCACGGTTCAGATGTATGAAATCAGTGCATACACAGATCGTTCCCTGCTTCTTATCCACATGAATGGGATTTGACACCCATTCGGTAAGTGGAACGGGGTAGATGAGACCAGCTTTGAGCAGTTTCTCCACCTCTACCTTAATAGCAGTTGCCTTCCTAGGGTTCACAGCCCATAAGCGTTGTCAAACCAGTTTATCATCGGGATACGTTCTAATCTCGTGTTCAACAATGTGGGGGTCTATTCCTGGCATCTCCTTGTATGACCAGGCGAAAGCTTCCCGGAGTTCGGTAAACAAGTCAGTGTAAATAACAATCTCCTCAGGAGTGCAATCGGCACCGACGTAGACGTTCTCAATTTTTCCAGGAGTGCGAGAGATGTTGATCGAAGTGGTTGGGGAAATATTGGCCATATTCCCCTCCGCAAAAACATCATGTGACTCCAAAAGAGCCACAGGGTGACCAACCATCTCATCTAGAGTCATCCTAAACTCCTCCTGCTCAACGAGCTTGAGGTTGGTAAGGAAATAAGAGCAATGGTGCATATCTTCCCAAGGCCTCTCACTACCACACATGGCCTCGAGGATAGCTTCATCAGATGGAAAAGTATCATCAAGGTAATCGTGAGAGCAAGATGAGTTGGTTGCCCAAACTGGCAGCGTAATAGGATCGTCTTCAACTGTCTGGGAAGAAGAGACATCCGGATCTACAGTGGTTTGTTGGATATGATCGTAAGCGAGCTCCGCTACAGATAAAGGCATAGACATCCCGACGTGCGCAATGTCTCCAGACGCGGAACTCGTGGATGGTAAAGTCCACGGATCATTTAAATATGAGGTCCAGAATAACATATTATTCGAAGGAGGAGGTGCATTGTCGGTGCTGGTTCCAATAAAATTCACAGGTGCAGAAAGATTATACGTTCCCATCAATGAGAGGTACATTCCAACACCTATGTTCCCAGTTGTCGGCTGAGAATCAGAAACTCGCGGAACTACAGATCCCGTGGATGCTGTGGAAGGAGTACCAACAAAATCCAGCTGATCGATTATCACAATCTTGCCTTCATGAAGAAAGCAAATAACTCTAAACACAGTAGATGCGACAGCCTTCATAGCGTACATCCAGTTGTGACCCAGTAAAAGGTTGTAGTCGATGGGCGCATCAACCGCTTCGACTTCAATAGGCACGGACTTACCTCCCAAGGAGACAACAAGGGAAGGGATAATTCCATGTGGCATAAAAGACCTACCGTCGAATGCAGTGAGTGTAGTTCTAGACCCGAGTAGAGGAGGAGAGCCAAGAGCTTTCCAACAAGCTAACGACATTACTAATGCAGAGGCACCTTCATCAACCATAGTACGTTTGACAAAGCTCTTAAGGAAAACAACCTGGATTTGAAAAGCCACGTGGTAAGGTAAGCGAGGGTGGACATCACTAGTATCGAACTTGATAATACTAGGACTTCCCCCATCCTGAACTCCTAACACACTCAAAAGGGCATGCTTCTGAGAAGGACAAGCTTGCAAAACTTCAAGAGCCGACATGGCACACAAAGTTTGTCCCAAATCTTGTACGATGGAGTAGTTCTAGGTGGCTCGAGCATTAGGATTATGCGTGGAGCGCTTGAGAACACCTTTTGGTATCCACGACATAATGGAAGGCTTCTCGATATGCAAGGAATTGTCAAGAGGAGGGGGAGGCTCATTCCCAAAATGAGGTTGTGGTGCACCATAATCGCGCTGACGAGTAGCAACACAAACCTCTGATTGAACCATATTCACACATCCATAACCACTAGTATTGGAAGAAGCCGTTGCCATTTCATTAGTACCATAACCAGTGGTAGGAGCATGCGAAGCCATGTTTTGATGATGAGGAAGGGGATCCTTCAACACAGGTGGGCTCTGTGCCTTGATGCCCATTTTCATTTTTGGTGGATCATCTCGCGTCTATTAACGATATACATCATTGACCAGTAATCAAACGATGTCTCATCAGGTTCGACCCCAACTCCTTTATTCACTTGATGGGACTTGCACCATCGAAGAATTGTGTAGAAGACCCCAGGTGATTGTGGCATTCAATATGCTACATATTACTTTGACTTTACATCTGAGATATCACCTCTCAGATTTCAACAGTTTGTACCTCCAGTTTTGCACCAGTTGTCTTCTTTTCAGCAGAAGACTGTATCTTACTGTAGAGGGATCATGGCTATGATTACTTATGACATGTACCCAGTATATACTGCCTATTCATGGCCATTGTATTAGATTGTTGTACTATACCGACATGTATTCAGAGATACTATTGTATTATGACGAGTGAGTTGTTCTTTCCACTTGTGTCTCCATCACTCCACCTTTGAGTTTTATAATGTATTTCGGCCATTGTAGCTTTCAGTCTCTGACCTCACACATTAGGGGGCATCTATTACATCGTAATCTTCCACCCTATGAGCATCAACATTGTTTGGCCTGTAGGATCCATTTCAGTGACTCAGATCCACTTATATCCTTCAGAGATACCAGTTTGCCCTATTTTTATTCCTACCCGCATGTTGCATCACTATAGCATGCATACCCACGAGTTGCATTACTATAGCCCGCGTGTATCAAGTAAAATGGTAAAAACCACTATTAATTACTTTTTACTCCCAAAAAGCGGTCATTGGGTGACCTTTGGCTCTCCATCTTCCTGAGTAATGCCTCGATGTGTCCTTTCACCTACCTTTGAGAGGACTATATATTGAGCACATATGGCTTATGGATGGGAGGAAGAGGAGAATCGTAAGAAAACTCTAGTGTATTTTTGCCCTATCTTGAGTCTGCACTCATTGATCCTTGTAGTTGTGAACCATTTATGTTCACCTTCCAAAATCCCATCTAGTTTGAGTTTGCCATTCATGGAGGATTGAAGTGGTGGAGGCGCAAGTGGATTGATTTAGATCTTGGTTCAGATTGGTTGCTGGCAAGAGGTCATATCACTTTGTACTTCTTCTTGTTCAGTAATAGAAATACTCATATTCTCGTCCATTCATGGTGTGAATGTCATTTATTATACATTGGGTCACATTTGCTTATGATATTATGGACCATTGTTATTGATAATGTTAATGCCATTTATATATTATATGTACTTGATGGATATTGGCTGTCAAGACTAATTTGCAGATTTCAAGTGCATGGATTGAAAGCTCCAACAGGGATCTACATCAAATGTTTGGATCGAGGTTGGTTACATTTCTCCATTATCTTAACATTGTCATTTATAATAGCATTGCTTTGAGAATTGAGTAGATTTCTGGTAGTCATCTATCTGTTGTGGTATTCCCAAGCCATAGTGAGTTTTCTCCAATACAATTATGTGGCAAAAGTTGTCTTGTGCCTATCGGCCGGATCAATTCTTATCTGATGGTATCCAAAAAATCCATCAGTAAAAGAGTATGCCTCATTCCCTCCAACGTTATCTAGTACTTCGTTGATAAAAGGAGTGGGAAATGGGTCATGCATCGAAGCATCATTCAGCTTTCTGAGATCAACAAAGATCTTGATCTCACCCTTTGTTTTCTTGTCTTGGACAACCATCGTGCTTATCCATTCATATTCTTGAACGGGCTCAATGATCCCTGCATCGAGCATCTTGTCGAGTTCCACCTTAACTCATTCTTTGTAGCGCGGATTCAATCTTTATGGCCTTTGCTTTATAGGTTTCCCGCCAGGATTAAGAGGAATTCACATCACTCCTAAGTCTCCCAGAATGCCTTTCATCTCTGTGAACTTGGTCGGGAATACTTCCTGATATTCCTATAATATACCCGCGATCTTCGCAATTGTATCGTTATCCCAGTAGTCTCCTATTGCTGCGAACTTCGGTTCTTCACTGGTGTTGATGTTCACTTTCTTTGTTTTAACCGGTCCACTCATATCCAAAATTTCCAGTGGAGGTCCTTCTACTTCGCGTGTTCCTTCTAATTCAGGAATCTTTATGTTGCGCGGGTCCTCATCGTTGTCGTCCTTATTTTAAACTTTTTCGGCTAAGTTATAATAGTCCAAGGCCTACTCTACTTGCTCTGTCCAATATGGTTGTAGACTGGCAAGTATGTTGTTGTTAGGAAACCATGTCTTTACTTTGTTAGTATATTGTTGTTGGACGCATATGCTTTGTAAGTCATCCCGTAGTATTTGTTGATCCATAGTTTGTGTTATTGTTGTTGGCACATATGCTTTGTAATTTGCCCATAGTTTTTTTGATCCATAGTTTGTATTGGCCCATGGTTTTGACTCATAGTATTGGCGCCTAGACTTATCCCATGGTTTGTATTGACACATAGTATTGACCCATGGTATTGGCACCTAGACTTAGTATATAAGTGTGTGTTGAGGCCTATGAAGGCACCATGAAGTTATTTGTATTGAGCTTGCTCAAATGAGGTTGCCCCCTCGAAGTGGCCTGTGATCAATATAAAAGTGATTCTGAGTTCTGTCATTTATGCTATTTCGCATATTCTTATTAATTAATTGTTGCAGGTGCTTCACATCTGGTATCAGAGCACTTTCTTGGGCTCACTGGGTGAAATTTCTGCCAAATTTTTTTTTTCGCATCTGTTGCACGTTCGGATTTGGGAATAATCCATATCTGCTTAACTATGGGAAGTACTTGGGCATAAGCCCTAAAACTCATTGTGAAGAGTACCATAGGAACCCCGAAGTAGCTGGCCCATTGAGAAGACCTGCCAGCGAAAAGGGAAACGACCCCTACCTGATTGACTAGTTCCCACCCATGAGGTAAAACAAGAGTTTTCGTTTGTAGCAAAGCGGTTATTAGTTTTAACTGAGTCGTGGAGTGAGGGGTACTGCCCCAATACGCAAGCCGTCAAACAGCATTGGTGGCCGAGTGCAACCCCTGAACTGTTAGGAAGCCGCACATACCTGGGGTCCATATCTATTTTCAGCTGAACTGTTGTTGATCACTGCTATGCCGTTTCAGATCCATTCTGAAATCCATTCCATGTCCAGTCATTTCAAATCTATTTCATATCCAGCCATTTTTGATCCATTCGGCGCCATTTCATATCCCTCTGTTTCTGCTCACTTCCGGGCCGTTGTAGATCTATCTGTTTTAGATCCCTTCCGAGCTTTAGCCACTCCATATCTCCCTTGTTTTAACTCCATTTCCCTTGAAACTTCTCTGACACCCCTGCAATCCCATTCTGCATATTTCATTCCTAAGGACCCTATCCCACATTCCACTTCCCAACACCCGAAATCTCACATTTATCTATTTTTAGGGTTTGCCATAACTTCTTCGATTTTCACCCAATCGCCTTCAAATTTTACCACAGAGTTCCTTTTCTAATTCTGCTTCTTTCTCCCTCTCTGCCAAATTTTCTCATTCTGAAATCCCCCTTTTCTGCTTTCCTGTCCTTTCGACAGTGTCTAAAATCTCGTCAAACCCCAATTACCCATCAGATTTTTTCCCCAATCTAAATTTCCCTTTACTAAATCAACTTTTGTTTGTGTTTTTCTACCCATTCCAAAAAAAAAAAAAAACCCTGGTTATGGTTGTCACCCATGCAGGAGAAAACACCATGGAGGAAGCACTTGTAGCCATCCAAACCAAACTCCAAGATCTGGTTGAAAAATTTATCAGCCTCCATCTTCAACATTCAGCCATGAACAATAACCGACAGCCATAATCTTTTGCAGCCACCGGGTTCTCTTCTTCCAACAATTTTTGTGGGCTGAAGCTTGATTTTCCTCGCTTCAATGGTACTGATTCGACTGGATGGATATATCAAGCAGAACAATATTTCAGTCTGCATAATACTTTTGATGTCCAGAAAGTTCCACTTGCATCCTTTCATTTGGAACAAGAAGCCCTTCAATGGTACCGTTGGTACATCAAAGCTCATCCCGAACCAATTTGGACAGATTTTTGCCAACTCCTTTTGCCACGATTTGGTCCTAGTGCTTTTGATGACTTCACAGGAGCACTCACTAAACTTCACCAAATTGGCACAGTGAGAGAGTATCAGACAGAATTTGAGAAACTGGCCAATCACACAGAAGGATTGTCTGATGAATTCTACAGGAGTTGTTTTATCAGTGGTCTCAAGGATGAAATCCGCTCAGAGGTCAAAATGTTCTGTCCCAACACAATGATGGAAGTCCTAGGGTTGGCTAAGTTGGCAGAGGACAAGATCGCAGCTCAACAATGCTCTAAACCCACCTTTGTTCCCTTCAAAAATATGGGTTCCCAACGACCTCCCATCACGCCTGTTCCTCAACGAACTCCTATCAAGCATTTGTCTGAAACAGAGATGCAGGCATGCCAAGAAAAAGGGCTTTGTTATAATTGTGACGAGAAATTCACTCGGGGACATAGATGTGTTCAACAAAATCTCTATCTCTTGGATGTGGATTCTCCGCCTGCCTTAGAACTTGATGAAGAAGCTCCAGATACAGTAGATGATCAAGTCGACATTCAACACCTGCCTGTTGACACCCCATCTCAGGACGACCCACCCGAGATCTCTCTCCATGTTGTAACCGGTGTCACCACCCCACAAACAATGCGAGTCAGGGGATACTTCAAGAAGCTCCCTCTTACCATACTTATTGATTCTGGTAGCACTCATAACTTCATTGACCCTCGGATTGCCAAACAGGCTGATTGTTTTGTCCATCCTTGCTCCAACTTTGAAGTCATGGTTGCCAATGGGGGCACCTTACCTTGCAAGGGGAAGTGTCACAATGTGCGTATCTCTATGGAAGATTATAACCTACGCTCTGACATGTTTTCCTTGTCCTTAGGCGGATGTGATGTGGCTTTAGGCGTTCAATGGTTACGCACACTTGGCCCCATCTTATGGGATTTTGTTGAACTTTGGATGCAGTTTTCAGTCAATGGGACACAACACAAATTTATGGGCTTACAACCAGGGTCTCTCCGCATCATCAATTCACATCGCCTGGAAAAGATGCTTAAGAAGAATTCACATGGTGTCATTGCGCATCTCCATTCCCTTCAGATGCACCCACCAATGGTCTCCACTACTTCCTTGGATAGATATGCATGTGTCTTTGTTACACCAGTGGGCTTGCCGCCTTCACGAGACCTTTCTGGTAAGCATTTTGCCACATCTACATCTCAGCAGGACATGATGGTTATTTTGCATACAGTACAGAAGTGGCAGCCATCCCTATTGGGGAATTATTTCTACATCAAGACTGATCTCCAAAGTCTAGAAACTTTCCTAGAACAACGGGTCTCCTCCCCAGCACACCTGAAATGGGTTATCCAACTGATGGGTTATGACTATGCGAACACTTACCAGAAGGGTAAGGACAATATGGTGGAAGATGCTCCTCCTTGCACATTTGATGACCCAGTTTCTCGTACAGCTATTTCTCTGCTTGTTCCAAATTGGTTGCAATCTATTTAACAGGGCTATCTCTTCTATGAACTCCATGCTTCTTCATCAGTAGGGCACTTTGGGTTCCTCAAAACGTATGACCAGGAAAAATGTAACTTCTTTTGGCAGGGACTCAAAATGACAATTCAACGGATGGTGGTTGACTATGATACTTTCCAGGTCAACAAGGGTGAAACGACCCTCCTTTCGAGACTGCTCGAACCCTTGCCCATCCCTCCATAGATTTGGACAACTATTTCTATGGATTTCCTAGAAACGCTCCAGTGGTATAGTACCACATCTCAAAGGACACCATATGAAGCAGTGTCTGGACAGGCACCACCAGTTCTTCTTCCATACACCTTTAGCAGCTCCCCAGTTCAGGAAATTGAATCAATTCTTCGAAACCATGATCAACTTCTTCTCATTCTGCGGGACAATCTTCACATGGAAAGAATTCGACTGAAACAACAAGCCGATCGGCACCATTTTGAGCGCACTTTTCACATTGTTGATATGGTTCTTCTTCATCTACATCCTTCCACGCAATCCTCCCTGAAACTCCAAAGGTGCTAGTGGCTTGAAATGCAACCCGAGGATGCTACAGGGGACCCACTCCTTCAGATTCTGCATCAATTTACACATCTAAAGCTTTGAGGACAAAGCTTTTTCTAAGGGAGAGGGGATGTTAGGAACTCATGTCTTTACTTTGTTAGTATATTGTTGTTGGACGCATATGCTTTGTAAGTCGTCCCGTAGTATTTGTTGATCCATAGTTGTGTTATTGTTGTTGGCACATATGCTTTGTAAGTCGCCCATAGTTTTGTTGATCCATAGTTTGTATTGGCCCATGGTTTTGACTCATAGTATTGGTGCCTAGACTTAGCCCATGGTTTGTATTGACACATAGTATTGAACCATGGTATTGGTGCCTAGACTTAGTATATAAGTGTGTGTTGAGGCCTATGAAGGCACCGTGAAGTTATTTGTATTGAGCTTGCTCAAAGGAGGTTGCCCCCTCGAAGTGGCCTGTGATCAATATAAAAGTGATTCTAAGTTCTGTCATTTCTGCTATTTCGCATATTCTTATTAATTAATTGTTGCAGGTGCTTCACAGTTGTTTGCTTCAAAAAACTCTTCTAGTGTTATGTTTTTGTTCATGCAATCTGGTCTAAATATATTTCTTTTGATAAGCTGCCGCACGTCATTCAAAGTAGGATGGTCATCTTCAAAGCTAAAGTCCTTCTTGAAGCTTGCAGTGAGGACAGACCAATCTGTGGTTCCTCTTACGCAGCTGCTCTTCTAGATACCATTTCTTTGGAATAGGCTTGTTGATGCCGTGAAGATCGCAGCATCAAGCAGAAAGGGATTCTCCTCGGTAAACTATCCCAATTAAATTGTCCACCGTTTGGTATGGGGAATCCGTCCGGTTAGTGGTTCCGGCTACCGTTAGATTTGGAGATTTGCTTCTCTTACACCGGTTATGGCCCGATCCACCGTTCTTTTTTTATTTTATTGTTAAGATGATATACAAGTGCCTAAGCTAATTTAATCTAAATGCAGAACTTGAAACAAATCTGTATCTAAGACTGAAATAAATCTAATCTATCCTTGCAAGGAGCAAAACTGTAAATATGAGTAATGTGCTGAAAGAAACACCTAAAGATCAACAGGTAGCCATCAAATCATAAAGATTCATCTACAGCAAGAGGTTAAAGACATAAAAGATAGCTTTTAATTCACATGAAAACACTCTATTACTCATTTGGGAGAAACATCATTGCACATAAAATAGTAAGATCATCCAATACATAGAAATAATTCAAAACAGTAAAGAAAGATCTCACAGTAAGATATGAATGTCACAAGAATGAATCAGCATGCATCCAACACACATTTCTAGGCAAAAGACGTCCTCTCCAGGCTCTTATTAGGCAATATTCATTTTCTTGGAGCAAGTGCAAAATAGTTCGTACAAGTTTAGAAAATTCCTTTTCCCTGCCAAAAGTCCTCTACACTATTCCCTATTCATCTATTTATAAGTCTACAAAATGCCTCTTGGGCTGGCACCTGGCTTTTTCAAATTGTCTTTAAAGACTTTCAAAAAATAAACAATTTGTGGCTCCTTTCTCATAATATAAATTCTTTCTCATAACAAAAAAGGACAGCTGTCCTTGTGACTTCATGCTCTAACCATAGGGACAAAAAGAACTAGACCAAAAACAAAACAACGCATTATGACTAGTGCATTTATCCTTGGGGTGGCACCTCTGCTAGGGATGATGTGCCTGTGCTGGCAGCTACTGCTGCTGCTGCCTTCTTCTCTTCTTCTACTATCTAACTAAACCATATACCAGTGTCTCTTACAAACACATTTGCTGGCGAGGGGAGCAAGATCTTCTGTGAAGTCACATGCTTACCAAGCTCTACTTCAATACCCTAAATTTTTGTTATTGCTTCCTGGTGGATCTCCTTGAGCATATGACTGTGTACTGATGATAGCCCAATGTAGTGATGAATATCATCGGTGGCCAGCACATCAATCTTCTTCACATACTCTATTTGAATGCCCAGCTCATCTTTCAAGTCTGAGAGGCGTTGTTCTTTGTTTGGATAATCATCCAGGGTCTGAGGAAAAACAATCTTGCACTTTTCATGCACTTCAAGAATCTTTTGATACAGGCCATTACTTTTCCCCATCGCTCCCTGGATCTTAGCTATTAGCTTGGCACCGCAATTCCTGCAAAACTCCATAAGGGCTACATCCTCCTTAAAACCATCCACAGATTTGAACGGGAGATGCTTAGGGAAATCTACCTTTCCTTCTCTCCACTCCATCTGACTCACAATGTTTTCTTTTACCCGAGTGTACTTTCCTTTAAGCCTAATGGCTTCAGTATTAACTTCCTTCATCCTATCCAACATGATCTTGAGCTTGCACACCTCCTCAGTAATCAGTTCTTTTGTGGCATGCATTTGACTTAAGATGTCACAGGACTGCTCATGAAAGGGAGACATATCCATCGCTTTACTTTCTGCTTGCTCTAGTTGCTCAACCATTGCCTGCTTATCTGCTTTCAGATGAAAAACTCTAGCTTCGGAATCATTCTTTTCTGCTTCTAGTACCATCATCTGGATTGCCAGGTGCTCCTTTTCCTCTTCCAGGTATCGACACTTATCTGACAATTCCTTGTGATCAGCAGACAGGCGATTATATTTGTTAACCACAAGATCCTTATAAGCCTGCTTGTTAGCCACAGTATGTTGCAGCATGCGAGCTCTTCTCTTTGTTGACTCAAACTCTTTGACCATGCTTATCACATTGTCTTCTGTTTCTTTTGCTGCCGACACAACGACGAATGCCATGGCTATGGGAGCCTTATTTGTATTTTTCATAACCGTGGTTTCTCGCTGGGTGACAATATCTACCTGGAAAAGTCTCTTTATCCTTTCTTCTAACTTCAGGACCACAGCCTTCCTCTTCTTATAATACACAAATGTATCCCATCAGGACACAGTATGATCTTCGGATGGGGTGAAAGGGATGATCGGGAGGTCTCTTATATGGACTTCTGCCTCCGCGGGTGGGGTCTGTACTACCTGAGATGAGTCTATTTCCATATATTGGGTGCCAGAGCCACCCGCCCAGGCATCTTCGTTGGCTTTAAGCTCTTCTTCAGCTGTAATCCTTCTCTCTTCTTCCTCAGCCCGCAGCTGATTTTCAATTACCTCCCTCTGCTCTTGTTCCTGAGC
Source organism: Larix kaempferi (assembly GCA_027924585.1). Classification (NCBI taxonomy): domain Eukaryota; kingdom Viridiplantae; phylum Streptophyta; class Pinopsida; order Pinales; family Pinaceae; genus Larix; species Larix kaempferi. The sequence goes on along the minus strand of BSBM01000331.1, from coordinate 11,610,710 downwards.
TTCCTGCTGCAGTCTTGCTTCTTTGGCTTCCTACTGCAATCTTGCTTCCTCAGCTTCCTTCTTCAACTTTGCTTCCTCAGCTTCCTTCTGCAACCTTGCTTCCTCTTTCAATATTTGTTCTTCACGGACCAGGGCCTCAGCTGCTTCCCTTTCTTTCTGGAGGCTGGCTTCTCGAGCTGTGGAAGAGCTAGAGTTGGCTCCACTGCTGTGACGAAAAATCTGTAATTCAGTCATATTACTGATTCCCCTGAACACTTCTTCTTCGGCATCATAGTAATGGGCATACTCAAAATGAGCATACAACTCCTTGCAATGCTCCGCAACTTTTCTTTGCCTGTCATTTCTGTGAAAGATTACCTCACCGAAGTGAAAATATTTCTACTCCTGAATGAACGCTTTGGCTGCTGCAACCCCTGAGAATTTATAGGCTCCTATACAGAAAGGAAAAGGAGGGAAAGAAGCCTTATGTTGATTATTAAGAACTCCTCCTATTCCATCAAGGAAAACTTGCCTGACTTCTTCTTTCAGGACTACATAATCAGTGGCATATTTTGGTAAGATGTATGGTGGCTTAGTACCTCCGAACATCCTGATATAGGTACCCTCTTCTGAGAAGTAGAAATCTCCATAACCTTCCATGACTTCCATGGCATTCTCCGACAAGCAATTGGGTTCTTCATTGAACATCTACTCATACAGAGGCATAATCAATTATTCACATAGGAGCTTATAGTGCGCTCTGTAATTTTGAGCCCATAGTATTTTATAAGCAGTGTATACCGGGGTGTTGGACTGATCCCATGAGCAGCCTAACCTGGGGAAAGGGAGCTTTTCCAAGATGCAATCAATGAGGTATGAAGACATGAAAAACTCTGACTTTTTTAAGGCCAAACCTTCTCTAGCTGCGGCCACAATGGATGCCAAACTATCTAAGAGGATAGTTTCCCAATCGAACACAGTTCCGTTAAATGCTATATAGTGGATTATGGGGGCCCACTGTATCCTATATACAGTTCCATCGGCATGCCGAAAATTCTGCTTAACATAAGGGCAATCAACCTAAAGGGAGGTCTTAGGCTCTGAACGTCATACTCATCATTGTCCCTCTTCCTTAGCTGCTTTCCCGTGTTTAATAGCCTTTTAGCCATTTCGAAACTATTCATCTCTTCCAACCATGCATCGTTCAGTGCCTACTGGGGACGTGAGAATTTGTAGGCTACGACAATATAAGCTGGATGGAACGAAGCGAATGCCTCTCCCCTTGTTGTCCTGCAACACTCTTGTTTGTGAGTTGGCATGTTCCAATATCCACCCGATTACTTCTGAGCATGGGAATAGCTCAGGAGAGTAGAAGCCCTGGATATGCCAGAGGTCCTGATGTTTAGGTAGATTTCTTCTTCTTCTAATAGCATGTCTGGGATATCTTGGTCCCTGATCATTCGGTAAATATCTCCCCACCGGACCTCGGGAGGGACGCCCGTGGTGCACTTAGTGTCTTGAAAGAGAGTTTCAGTCCTTAGTTGTACTGGCTCTGGCTCCATCATTTTAGCTTTCTTTCTGCTACCTTTTGGCATTGTAGCTTATCTCTGCCAAGCAACCATACGTGAATAAACATAATATTGTCAACCATTATGTTAAAAAAGAGCAAAAATAGAGCGAGATAGGAAGGAAACAGGACTAGCATCATAACGTATAATCATAAGAAACTATAAGGCCGCATGCTAGGGAAAGAAACAGAACGTAGACTAGGACTGAAGACATATTATAGCCGTCCAACTGATCTTCCTAGGAAGGTGATGCCGAGTTCGGAAAATTTTGAGTGGGTGCATAGTGAGGTTACAGGTTCGCGTTACCAAATGAGCGTATTTTGTTGGTTTAGCCGGATTGGGAGGAAGTGGCCGTAAAGACTATAATCGCAGGTAACTTTAAAAAAATAAAAAAATAAAAGCTAGTATGCTACGAATGTTCACAGGCCATGCAACTGAAAAACGAAAATCACCCGAGAAAGTCTCAACGTAAAAGCTAAGACAAAGTTAACGGTAGAACCACCTACCTGGCAACGAAACAGTGGTGAAACAGAACTGACGCGGCTGCAAAAGAGCTGAGCTGGAGCAAATGAGCATAGTCTCCAAATGGCGTTTTCTAAATCAAAATCTACCAATGGGAACAAAAAAACCCTCGATCGGACTTATATACAAACTTGACACGCGTGGGCATTTATTGGGTAGGTGGTGAATTAAAACGGAGTTAAACCTTCGCGTACGGTGGGGTCATTTCAACCCATTCGGCATTTATGCACAACCGCCAAAATTGGATGAAAAAGGTGGGTCTCGTCCACCATTGCGGGTAGAATTTGTGAGTTTCTTCCGAAGCGCGGGAGACTTGGAGTTCGAGCGCGGCGTCTGCTATGTTGCGGGAGAGAAGAGAAAGTTGATCCGCCATTGTGGAAAGACTTGATGGGATCTTCCGAGAATGATGAGTCGAAAGTATCGCGACGAAAGTTCTTGAGTTGATCCGCCATTGCGGAAAGACTCGACGAGTTCTTCTGAAAATGACGGATGAGTTTGCTGAGTCTTTTTTGAAAAAGTGAATGGTCGGGGGACTTGGTAAGTAGGCACACATTGCGGCAAAAATTTATGAGTGTTTCTGCCATTGCAGGAGAGAAATTCAAGTTCTTCCGAAGCTCCAAAAAATATGTAAATGCTTCCGCCGTTTGGGGCGAAAAGCCTGAGTTCTTCCGTTGTTGTGGGTGAACATCTCAAGTTCTTCCGAAGTATCGAATGAACGAAAGTGCTTCCACCGTTTCGGGAGAAAATTTTGAGTTTTGACTTAGAAGAAAACTTTAACTCGAAAAGAGATCTCTCATTTGAAACAAAAAACTAAGTCCAAAACTTTCCAAAGGAGGCTTAACTCTTTAAGCAGACTTTCTAGGAAAATAAAAGGAGGGCCACAATATCTAGAATTTTTTTTTTGGGGGGGGGTGTTGCTGCAACAACAATTGGTGAATCACTAGCGAACACAGATCTCTGAACAAAACACTCTTCTCATTCATCGGAAACCATTTAAAGTTGCTCACCCTGGGTGCAACAATTGGTTTGAACGTTTGAATCTCGGCAAAGGAAGTAATCACTTTATCTGCTGGTTACTAGGAAAGGGGAGCTTTGATGAAGACATCCTTAAAACTTTGTAAGGGCCAGAATATTAGGTTCATTTTAGGATATTTATCTTTCAGATGATCACTGTTATTGGACACCACAGGATCGTAACAACATCTCGTAGACACTATTGCTCTTGTTCCTCATTCCCATGTTGCTTGCATCCTTTTGGATGTTTCGTACATTTGACAGCTTTTGGTGTTTGAGCCTTCCAGAAATATTTTCTTTTAAAGTCACGATCTTTGATTTTGGTTCCTCAATCCATAATATCCTTTTGTGTGAGCGAGAGATTTCATTGATTTATCAAGCCTCATGGACGGAGAGGAACCTGGCTTGAGCTGAGTCTTTTGGACAGCTTTCTTGACTTGTGTGCTTCACTTTATCTCAGCCATGCTTTGATAAAGGCGAGAATTTCTAGAAAATATACCCTTGATTGCAAGCCTTTTGGATTTTGATTTGCAGCATGGAGTCATTTCAATACCCTATGCCTTCGAGACGCGCTTCCTTTCTGTGGATCCAACTATAGTGATCTTCTTGAGATGCTTTTAAGTGTGAGGGTGGGTGGAGCCCAAATAAAGTGATAAAGATAATCATAGATCTTTGCTATTTAATCAAGGGTTAGTGTGACCAGCAGAACCGGACTTCTTCTTTCTGGAGAACGATCAGCAAAAAACCAAAAATGCATGGATAAACTTCCTTTTGAGGGTGTTTTCTTAGTTTCACGAGTCATGAGATTTCTCGAGAGACCTATCTTCACGGGAGTCTCAATTGCAGGCATTTCATAAAACAAACTGTACAAAAGGTTCAAATGCTGAGAAAAGAAAACAACTTAGCTGAAACAAAGAAAATAGGAGACTAAAGTAAAACAAAGAAAAGCTTTATTTATGTACAAAAGGTCTCAATGAGACTAGGAAAAGTATTGCTTCAAGGCGAGGCCATTGAGAGGAAGGGTTACTTCCTCTCCCTGGAGGTCTGTTAGCTTGTAAGTGGATGGGCCGAGCTTTGCAGAAATTTGGTAAGGACCTATCCATAAGTGTTGGAATTTCGTGTGCATCCCCTCGCCCTCATGATTATGGTCCCATTTCAGGACTAAATCCCCTACTTCAAAACTTCTTTTACCAGACTTCCTCTTATCGAACCATCTTTTGACTATATATTGATGTTGATGAAATCGATCTTTGGCTTTCTGTCGGGCTTCTTCAAGTTGAAGCAAGGTATTGATCCTGAATTGTAAGACTTGACTACCAGACCCTCGAGAAGCTTGGGACAACTTTAAGGATGGAAGCAAGATATTGGGAGGGAGAATGGCTTCCTTGCCATAGACGAGGGTGAAAGGGGAAACCCCTAATGCATTCTTTAGAGTTACTCTATCTGCCCATAAGGCATATGGGAGAGCTATATGCCAACTTCGCTGATTTTCAATCACAGTCTTCTTGAGAATTCGGATGAGGTTTTTGTTTGAGGATTCAGCTAGTCCGTTCCCTTGAGGGTAATAATTGGCTAAATAATGCAATTTAATTCCCCATTCATAAACAAATTCATTTATCTTAAAAGACGAGAAATAAGGAGCATTATCAAAAACTAGGGAAATTGGAACCCCAAACCTAGTTATGATGTTTTCTTTCAAGAAGCTGATGACTGCATCTTCATTGATCTTGCGCAATGGGGTAGCCTTTGTCCATCCGGTGAAGTAGTCAGTGGCCGTCAGGATGTATCGATGTTGTAGAGAAGAATTTGGGTTTATCTCTCCAATGACATCTATACCCCATTGTTCGAAAGGTTCTGAGATAATAACCAGCTGCAAAGGTCCTGCTACCTTAGGTAATTTCCCAGCACTTCTTTGGCATATATCACAGTTCCGTGCATAAGCATGAGCATCTCGGAATAAAGTGGGCCAATAATATCCATCTCTGAGTATTTTGTGAGCTTTTGTCTCCCCTGAATAATGTCCACCAGCAGGACCATCATGTAACTCTTTGACAACTTTACTTGCATCTTCTTTCTCTAGACATCTGAGGAAAATTCCATCGTAATTTTTTTTCTGAAAAGTACTCCATCAATGATTTGATAAGCTGTTGATTTTAAACGGAGAGCCCTTCCTTGCTTAGAAATCCAGTGCTCAGGTAGGTATCCGTGCTGCAAATAATGCACTAGATCCCTATACCATGATTGAGGAGCTGTGAAAATAGGACATACTTCGACTGAATCCAACTCATCTTCATTCCTCCAATGCTGCTCTTCATCAATCGGATGTTCTGTAAACAATTTGCACGGGCCTTGTCCTTTGATGATAGTGGCCGATTTAAATTCTAAGTCATATTGTTGAAGAGCTATAACCCAGTTTCCCCTTCTTTCTCCCAATTCCTTTTGCACGAAAAGGGATCTAACAGCCGAGTGGGGAACTATAACTTTAGTTATGTTCTTAAGAATATATGGTCTGAACTGTTTACCGCTTTGAACACGGCATATGCTTGTTTATCGACCACCGGATAGTTCAGTTCAGCGCCTTGCAGACCAGTGCTCATAAACGACATTGGATATTCGTCCCCTAATTCTATCTTTTGCGTGAGCACAGCTGCGAGAGAGTCATCTGAAGCAAAAGTATACAAGATAAAATCTTTGTCGAAATATGGGCTTCTTAAGGAAGGAGCCTTAGCTATGGCTACCTTAATGTCTCTGAATGCATCCTTTTCTAAGTTTGTCCACTTGAACTGTATGCTTTGCTTGACCATTTGCTGCAAAGGTTTAACAATTTGCGCGAAATATGGAACAAATCTTCAGACAAAATTGATAGTGCCCATAAACGACTGCATGGATTTCTTGTTATGAGGCATTGGAATTTTATTGATAGCCTGTACTCTCTATTGATTTATTGATACTCCCCCTTTTGAAATGATGTGGCCCAACAGTTTACCTTCGGGAACAACAAACACACACTTCTTGGGATTTAAAGAGATACCATATTTTCGGCAGTGATAAAAAATCTGTTTCAAGTGAACAACATGATCTTCTCTTTTCTTTGAAAAAACTGTCACATCATCTAAATAGACCACAACACAGTGACCTCCCAATCCTTGGAAGGCGATGTCCATTGCCTGCTAAAACATACCTCCTGTGTTTATCAGGCCGAAGGGCATTCTTTGGTATGCGAAAGTTCCCCACTTAGTGCGGAACGTAGTCTTAAGACAGTCTTCTTCAGCTACCAATACTTGATTGTAACCAGAGAAACCATCAAGGAGGGAAAAAAGTTCTGATCCTGATACCATCTGGAGAATTTGTTCCATTGAAGGAACGGGATAGTTGTCTTTATCTGAAGCTCTGTTTAAATTTCTTAAGTCAACACATAGTCTTATCTCTCCTAACTTCTTTCTCATGGGAACTAGATTAGCAACCCACTCAGAATGCCGGACATTAAAGATTATCTTAGCATCCAGTAACTTCTTCAGTTCCTTTTGAATCAGAGGTTCAAGAGTAGGATGTATCCTTCTTAATTGCTGCTGAAATGGATTGACACCTACTTTCATTGGTATGAAATGCTGAATAATGCGGATGTCATATGTTTTCAGATCTTCATAAGTCCATGCAAAAACATCCTTATATTGTCGAAACAGCTTAATGAACTTATCTCTTTCTCCTGGTGAACAACATTTGCCAAGGTTAACAAATTTTGGTTCATCCTCGGTGCCCAGATTAACTAATTCATGCTACATTGATGAGCTATTAGTCTTGGTATTTGCCGGCCTTTTGAACTTGCTCTGAAGATCAAACAACATTTCGAGCGACCTCACCCCTTTGGGGATGAAATTGCTTTTAGTTGTATCTTTCTTTTGTAAATTAGAATCATTTTCTTCTTCATCTATCACAGCTTCTTGGAATATGTCTTCGTTTGTTAGAAAACTGATAATCTGTTCGTCATCATCGAAAACTCTGAAATTTGTAATATTGTCAGGGACAGAAGGCCTGAAAATCAATTCAATTGAGCACTTGTTATTAGTTGGCACCAATCTGGAAGCGGATGTTGCTAATAAATCAGCTGCATAATTTTGCAGTCTAGGAATAGACTTTATATTGAAAGCATCAAAATGCATAATTAAATCCCATACCTCAGCCTTATAACTCCTCAAATGCGGTGAAAGACAGTGAATGGTATCTCTTACCTGTCTCACAACTATTTCTGAGTCGCCAAACACCTTCAAGTACTTAACATTTAAACCGATTGCTTTCTTCAATCCGTGGACTAAAGCTTCATATTCAGCAATGTTGTTAGTACAATCAAATTCTAACCTACAGGACAAAAAATACTTATTTCTTTCTGGATCCATCAGAACACAACCGGCTCTAGATCCTTCCAAATTTTTAGAACCATCAAAGTATAATGTCCAAAAAAGATCGTTTGATTTAGCTAAGTTAGTATCTTTATGATCTAAGTGAGTGACTAAACTAACTATATTACAGTCAATATCATCAGTGCGAGAAAAATGAAGGAGATCGGATTGTTCATCTGATTCATGGCTAATAGTTTCAGACTGATAATTACCCGGATCGATTTCTAAGAAATAATTTTCCAAAACTGAGGATGAGAAGGCTACAGCTTCATTCTTTCCTTCTAGTTGAGTTACATTTTGTTTCATGTGTGGTTCTCTCAGAACCTTGATCTGATTCTGACTATTTTGATATGGCAACCACAAATGGGACCAATCAGTTGCAAAGTAACCGTTCAACTTTGTGGACCAATCCCTACTTAGGATCAAACCATAGGCTTCGGGAATGTCAACTACCATTATGTCAATGAACTGACAAACTCTAGAATCTGTTGACAACCTAATGAGGACATCTTTCATTTCCCCGATAACTTTGACAGCAGTCCTATCTAACTGAATAATCTGGGTGGGAGATGGAATTGGTTGACCGTTAATCCTTTTACAGATAGACAGTGGCATGACATTCGAAGATGACCCAGAATCTACCATACAATTGTGCACATTGTGATTGAAGATTTCAAAAGTTAAAAGAAATGGCAACATCTGAGATTTGGATTTCCCGCCGATACTGGCTTCATTAATTTCAGGATCTTCTTGAGTATCTGTTAATGGAGTGTTGGGCTGGGATCGAAGAACATGCAACAACTTGTCTCGTTGTTGGGGCAAACTGTACATATCGAATATTGAAACATTTTCCTTTACTTTCTTTATATCTTCAATGATGTCATGTCATATATCACATTCTTTTACAATTCTAGTTTGGTGGTCTGTCTTATTCAGTGTGACTTTTGGTTGTTGAACTGTTGTGTCAATGTTTGGCTGCTTGGCCAATGTTGGGTTAGCTTTAGGTTGCGGTGGAATGACTGCTATGCGTCTTCTAGGTAACTCTTTTGAAACTTTAGGTTTGGGAATAGTCGATCTTGGAACTGGATCTGCAATGGGACCTTTACTGCGAGTGTTAATGTTTACAGTAGAGAGTGGGCTTTCCATGGGATCATCTTCTACCAATTCAGTTAAAGGTACCCAATCCCATAGCACCATGGTAGTGTCTGGGGATGGTTCCTCTATCTCAGGGCTTGGTTCCTCTGGAGGATTGTCTTGATCTGGAATCTGCGAATCCAGCATTTGGTTCATGACTAAACTCATAGAGTTAATCCATTGTGGGTAGCTCTTTTCTGAGTGCGGATCTTGATGAAAGGTACAATAGTGTTCCATCCCTATTTCATTTAGATTTAAAATAGGAGAAGTATTCATAGGTGGATGAGGTTGATCGTTGTCTTCTCTCTTCTTGTAGAATGGTTTGAAAGGCTTCCTAGACGTGCTAGCTGCTTTATCTTTCTCAAGATCTACAATTTTATTTGACAATTTCTGCATCATCTTAACTACGTTTTCCATATCCGCCGATGACTCTTCTTTATTCTTGGTGAGAAGCAAGGTTTTTTTACTAGTTGTTGGTTTTGTCTCTGCATCTAAGGCATGCTTGGCAATGCTGTCTGCTTCTTCTTCTACCTTCCCAGCTTCTTCAAAATTTTCTATCAGGGTGGTTTTCTTAGATCTTTCACTACTACATTTTTGGCCTTTAGGGGGGGTTGCCTTCCGCCCCCAAAAGTGACCTACGGGGGGGGTTTTGGCTTTGGGGGCGGTTTTGGCAAAACCGCCCCTAAAGGAACTGATGTTAAAAGTTTTTCCCTTTAAGGGCGGTTTTTGACGAGATTGGAACCGCCCCCAAAAGTGACTTTTGGGGGTGGTTTGTGACCCCCCTCGTAGAGGTCTACGGAGGCAGTTCTAAACCCCCCTCATAAGCCCCCTCATACAAACCTACAGGGGCGGTTTGGAACCCCCCTCGTAGAGGACTATAGAGGTGGTTTCAAACCCCCCTCGTAGAGGGCTATAGGGGCGGTTGTGAACCCCCCTCATAGAGGGCTATAGGGGCGGTTGTGAACCCCCCTCGTATAGTCCTATAGGGGTGGTTTGGAACCCCCCTTGTAGAGGCCTACAGGGGCAGTTTAGAACACCCTCGTAGAGGCTTATAGGGGTGGTTTTGAACCCCCCTCGTAGAGGCCTATTGAGGTAGTTTGAAACCCCCCTCATAGAGGCTTATAGGGGAGGTTTTGAACCCCCCTCGTAGAGACCTATTGAGGCAGTTTGAAAACCCCCTCGTAGAGGCCTTTGAGGGTGGTTACAAACCCCCCTCGTTGTAACATACAAGGGCAATTTCGAACCCCCCTCGTAGTGACATATGAAGGTGGATTAGAACCCCCCTCATAGAAACATACAAAGACAGTTTGAAACCGCCTCTATAGCCATAATATATCATAATAAAATAATTTTATTAAAAATACCAATATTGAAATATCAATAGGGTACAAAGGAATCAAACCACCAACCTCCTTCTTGTAAGGAAGGCGCCCTACCATTGAGCTAGCACCCTTAAGAATTAGGGAGATGAACAATATTAACACCCATATTGCATTATTTTTAAGTCTAAGAAAAGACAATAAGAATGTTCAGGAGATGATTGTAACAGGATATCCACATGTACCCAAATATCTACAGATTATCATGCAAGAGCAACTTGCTATTTGCAATCCTCACAAGGCATAAGGAACTATAATTCCAAACTTTTCGATTATTTACTAAACAACAAAAATGCTGAAAATTTGTGCATGCAATTTGCAGACACAAATTTCAATCATGTGATATGCATTCCATAACATAGTGCAGTGATTCTTATTGTAGACATGACATATTGATGCAGTTGAGGAGCTCAATAGTTTGCGCATGGAAGGCCAATATTCTAGACGAATCATCTTCCTTGTTTGTCTATTCCATTATGAGAATTTATGTACTTTGTTCAATATAAACAATATGAATAAACTAGAAGACGAAACGATTGTATCCCTTAACTAGATGATAAATTCCATATCATGAGATTGTGAATACTTGAATAGTCAATTGCTTGAATATTTTGCTCAAGTTCAAGTTGTCCATACATTGTCATACATTTTCATAAACTTAATGGGAATCTAGAGTTGATTCATTGCTAATATAGACATGCGAATGTTTGTGTGAATGAATATATTCTTTTTTGTCTGGGTTCACTAATATTTAATTTGAACAAGATAGTGAATAAGCAATCTATTTTTGGGTGTATGCCGTGACCCCTACTCATTGGTTGGCTCAGCAAGAACAAATGGCTCATAAAATAGTCAATAAAAATACAAATGGCTTATCTCATATAATTAATGGTCATCTTAAAAGTTTTAAGTAAAAGGATAGATAAATAAAAGATGAGGATAATGTCAACTTTTACTTCAGCAATTTAATATTACCAGTAATTACTAGGTTCTAGGGTTAGTTTTATGGTTTTTGTTTTACTTATTTTATTTTTTCATTTATTTCCAAGGTCAAAATCATGCTCCCACAGTGTATAGACCCATACAAAACCAGACAATTCTATACCAAACCACCCAGATCAAGCATTTATAGCCATTTCGAGTACAGAATTGGCCGGTTCAGTACTGAACCAACCATTTCGAGTTCAAGGCCACAATTTGGGCCAGTTAGGCCTGTAAACCAGTTGAACCAACCAATTTTTGCAAAACCAGTCTTGTTCTGATAAAACTGGTTCATAGATGGGTTCATAACTTCATACATGGTTTTCACTCTTTACTATTTTGCTCATATGCACACTTCTATTTGCATGACAAGGCTTCGCATATTAGAGTCTAATGGTTTGGATTCACATGGGTGTACAATTTTTTTTATTATCAAAATTTAAATATTTTATGTATTTTTTGGTGGGCTAGTTTTAGTTTCCAATTGTTTACCAATTGCAATCCAGTTCCACTTTTTGGGGTCAACCGGTTCAGATAACACTAACTAAAAGAAACATGAGAGAACATTCATTAACCCCAATAACACCAGATTTCTAATCCTACATAGTTATTACTCTGCAGATTAATAATGAACTGAAATATTACAGTCACATTGTGATATCCTCCATTGCATAGACACTTTGTATTAGTTTACAGCCAGTTGGACTGGTTCCAAGGGGTTTACAGCCAGTTCAGACTAAAAAGGCTAGTTCTTTATAGAACCATCATTTTCAATCTAAAACGATCAGTTCCATACAGGAGCATACACAGGCACACTTAGCCCACAAAATAACTTAAACTAAAAGAAATAATAAAACCTAAACCCTAAACCTATTTCAGATATGGTTTTCCTCTTTGTTTACGTCTTATGGTCCGGAAATGGTTTGCACTCTTTATTATTTTGGTTATATGAACCCTTGCTATATACATGAGGAAACTTTGCATATTTATGTCTAATGATTTGGATTCACATGGATGTACATGAATATTTTTATCAAAATTTTAATTATATGCACTTTTTGGATGAACATATTTATTAGATGAAATATTACAGTCAAATCATGATATCCTTCCTTAAAGAGACATTATGTTTCAGTTTAACATGTCAAAAATATGTGTATCATTTCAAAATAAACAAGTCTCCAAATATTGACATTTACCAACATTTCATATCACAACCACGTTGCTCTTTGTGGACTAACAATTTCCATCTTCCATATATTTTGTCAAAGGGATAAGAACACGGGCAAATAATGTCAAGTATTATCACTATACAGAAAAATCAAATGTGTTATATAGAAATGCAAGCATTGAATAGCCAAATGCAAGACAATTCACAAACCTGTGTAGTAATAGGCACCCCTCCATAAGCAACCACTACCTTGATGCCAGTTTGGTAAGAAAACTTTCTAGCCTCCTCATGTATCTGCAATTTACCACCGTAACAATAGACCAACCACTAATCAGATTGATGCAAAATATCAAAACAGATCAATGATTGAAATTTGATTTTAGCATGATAATTATATATTATACAATTATTTTACCAACATTGCTACAGAAATTAAACTTGCAAAGTGTTTATTCCGCACAGTATAAATATTTTCCCTATACTTCTAAGCATTTGATTCTATTTCGTACTTGAATATGTAATCTAATTGGTTTGTCAATACACAAGCAGATAGTTGACTTTAAAAGAATAATGTGTTTGCAACAATCCATGCACCAAAATCTTGGTTTCATTGAATATCATACAAGCAATAATATTTTTCCTCCAACATTTATCTAGTAAATCTCAATTTCAACCTGATAAATATGCATAACATAATATTTTTCCAATTCACCTCCACAAATTACACAGATACAAAGTCAATCTTATATAATTTATATTCCGGCATGGATAACATCATACATTATTAACTAAAGAAACAATTGAGATAGGTTGGCCAGTAAGAGATATGCTTCCAGAAGTGGGGAAAGATTTCTTCAACCATTTCACACAGTCACGGTATGAGCTTACAGAAAACATCCTCAACCATGTCAAGATCCCATTGAAAGGGAAGCAAATAGGAAATGGATCCACACCATGTTTTCTTATTATTAAGGGATATTTCTAAACTGCAGTAAGAAAGAATCCTTCAATAGGAAGAAGAACCAGCCTCCAAAGGCTCATATTATGGGACAGCTCCTCTCAAATAGACCTGAAGCCTTCCAAAATGTGGAACGGTCTTCAAGTGCGGATATCATTTTTCCCAAGACTGAAAATTATGAAGTTTTAAGGCCATTTGTGACTGCCATTACAAGAAACATCCTAAAACTTGCTCAGAACATGCACAACTTTGGATTTGAGGCCTCTTTACTGCTGTTTAAGGCTAAAAATAGGGTTGAATCATGCCTAGGGATTCCTAGAATTGAAACACAACCCTAAGATGTGCCCAGAATTGCTGCTACAGATCTGAAAAATGCACAGAATTGTCTAGAATTGGCTTAGGATCATCCCAGACCTGATATTTACCGCTGCTATGACCCCAAAACTACCCATGCTGCTCAGGAATCTGCCTAGAACTGTGTTGTATTGTTGTTTAGTATCAAGAACAATGCATAGGTTACTCAAAGATTCCCTTTTATTGTTGCTCCTATCCACAGATTGCCTAGATAGTGCCCAGAATTTAAAGTGATAAGGTTTTACTGTTGTTTGATGGCTAACACTTGCCCAGAACTTGACCAGAATTCACAATGATTACTGTTGACTGCTTCCTTGAGGTCAAAATAGGGCTACTCAAGATTTTATATATGTTTTCTTTCAAAAGTAGCTAGTACCCTGTCCTATGAGAGGAATTGGAGCACAATTTTTTATTCATTCAATGAAGAGGAACTAATCAGAATCTAAGAACGCAGAGAACTTGACCTACATTCATAGCATACTTCCTTGTTAAAAAATAGTAAGGTACAAGGAGGGATCCTGGAAAGAGATGGAACCAATACACAAATGATATTGCTCAAAAAAACTAAGAGTAGAAGGAGGAGTCCTTCCAAGAGATGGAACTAATACAAAAATGATACTATATGTGATGATGAGGAGATGGAACCAAATGGTCTTATTGAGTAGCTTCTAAACAATATGGCTAAACTACTTTTGAACCATCAACCTTGCAGATTTGCAAACAAGTGTTACATATGTGATTATTTGCACATTGGATTGCCCACCCACCTCCTCAATGACCTCATATAAATGGTCCTTCAAGAATATTCTGCACTTCTAATGATCTAAGCAATCAATTTCCATTAAAAATAGGGATTGGAGCAAGAAGACACAAAATGTTCAAAAGTGGACACATTTCAAGCATCTATCCTACCATCCATCACTATAGAACCTTGTGTTACCCCCATATTTGTGTGGGTGTGCTTTATTTTCTATTGGTGGGGAAATTCTAGGGATTTCAAGCCATGATCAAGCCCATGAAAGTAACGTGTCATATCCCATCAGCAATTTTGGGCATATTGTAGTCCTAAGAAGATAATGAACATGAGAAAATGACCCTACTCATTGATTCTAGGCAAGTAACAGCCCCTGCACTTAGTGTTTGGGTAGTGGGTCATTTTTCAGACCTAAAAATCAATGTTGAGTAGATTTATGACCATAAGCACCCATTTCCCACCATACGACCATAAGCACCCGATTCTAATCTTTGGTTCCTTGAATCCCATCACCCTTCATTCTAGAAAGAAAAGCTATCAAGCAACCATTAGGCCTGGATTTTAGCATTCACATACAGGACCTTTTATTCTGTACAAGTTGTAACTCCTCCAGAAAATATCAAATGTGTTTCAAACTTTCAATTTGCTAATTCTCTAAAATCCATAGCCGATATCAGGAAAATATTTTTAAAATAATTTCCTATAAAATAAATGTGGAACACATACAATATCAAATGCATCCCACAAATCTAACATCCTAATAGCAGAGATGATGACACTACTACAAATACTCTACCTTAGAATAATGAGGAAAGCACATCCCTCAAACAGCCAAAAACCAAACCTCCTCAACAAAAGAGACACAAAATAAAAGGGAAAAAATACTCCTACTATAAGTAAAAGATGCAAAGGAGTTGTAAAGTTGCATATAAAGGGAAATCCTATTGGATAAGAAAAAATGTTCAGTAAAGACAATACAATACTTCACTGCAACTTTCCATTCTCCTTTTAAACCAACTCCATAGGTCCCATTCAAGTGGGGTAGCTCCAAAGGAAGTCTAGAAACTTTAGGCTCTCTAATCTTAGTAGAGCAACTTTAGAATGTCTGACAAATCTGATTATATCCAACGATTATGTAAATTTCTATAATGCAAATCCTTAATGGCACCTCTATATGGATGAATGTAAAAATAAGACTGATAGGAGAAAAATGCAATTTTTTCTACTTTTTGATGCTCATGACGAGCAATACCTGAGTGTTCCAAATAACATACCTAGATGGCTTTCTCAAACAAGGTCCTTCCTTAACCATTTTCTCAAAAGATCCTTCGAAGGTCATAGTTCGTGTCCTTTGTGCAAATGTGATTCTAAGACAATGTACCGTATGCCTATGGGATGCCACTTTTCTATTGAATTTTGGGATGCAACCATCAATCTCACAAGAGGGAACGGTAGCTAGAGAGGTTCATCTTTAGAGGAGATTATTAAGTCTTGGTGGGAGACCAAAAGATGAAAGGAATTTGAATCACTTCCATTAATTAGATGGGGCCTGTTATCACTAGAGTTTGCACCTTCACTGTTAGGTTCAAAGCCTAGAGAAATCTTAAAAAACTATTGAAAAGATGCCTAGATGTGTGAGTTCATAGGCAAATGAATATAGCTGAGATCAGGCTAATATCTCAGATTAGCCAACAGTGAATGTATAAGCATAATATCAAGGCCAAAAAGAGCACGAGAATGAACTTATCTAAGGAAAGAACCAACTCTATTTCAGATCACTGATAAATATATAAACTATCCACAAGAATCCAAGTACAGGAAAGAATCATGAATGCATATAATATTTATCACTTCAAATTAAAACAAAACAAGCTCAATCGTACATAATCACTTCAAATCCTCTTAATAACCAAGGAAATGTAATACATACTCCTGCAAGTACAGTATCAGACTGACCTCTAGACTCCTAATACACTCTCAGCCTTCTTGGCTAGAACTCCCTACCCTCTACATTGTTCATTATTACATCTTATATACAAGAAGTTTTAAAACTGAAGTAGTTTGAGATCCAAATTTTATGGATAGGAATAACCAAAAATAGCCAACCTGATTGACACTCCAACTAGATCGAATAACTTCAATAATTAAATTCGATCCCTAATACTAACAGCTATATAAACAACTACTAGAAATAATCTAACTAACAGCTGTGACTATCTATCTACTCACCTAGACAGACACAGCTGTTAAAACCAACCCCTTACTAGTATGGTTCCAATACCAATGATTAGCTATAGAAGTATGACCATTAGTGTGTTGTGATATCAATACTCTATACAAGTAAGCTTCAAGCTATCATAATACAGGTGTTCATTATACCAATCTAATTACTATGATACTTAAGCTCTACTAGCCTATACATGTAATCAATGATACTTATTAGGGAAATAGAGTGGAAACATAGACATAACAAGTAACCTGTGAAACTAAGCTGCTTGTTAACCATGGGTCTACAATAACTTCAATAATTAAATTCGATCCCTAATACTAATATCTGTATAAACAACTACTAGAAATAATCTAACTAACAGCTATGACTATCTATCTACTCATCTAGAAAGTATGACCTGGCTCTTAGAATGGTTATACCATCTGGCGCTTGAGATCTTCTCTCCAACCGAGACTACTTTGCCTCCATAGCTTGATATTTGAGAATTCAAAGAATGCAGCATTTGATGATCATCAAAACTGGAGAGAATATCAAATATTTCTCTTTGGATATCCATTCAATGCTTGGTGTACTCCTATACTCTCATGGATTTCCCTTTTGTGGCATTTGTGCTCTTCTTCTCACTGGCTTTGACTTCATCTCTCCCATTTTGCAAAGATTACAGGTTCATTCTGTTGCCCCCATTCTGTTTTCTTCAGGTTCCCAAAGCTTATCCTATGGAAGCTTGAATCATTGTCTTCTTCCTCTTCAGCAGTACCATCGCTACTCTCAGATTTATCACGGCTCACATCATTATTGTCATCACTAGCAGGCTTCCATCGTCCACGAAGACAACATGCCCACATTGAACTTCATCATCCCAAGACTCAAACTCTGCATTCGTGGCTAGAAACCCAGTTTTTTGTTTATCCAAAACAATATCCATCTTTGGTCCCGCGGAATTGTGAGCAATTGGCACTTTTCATCTATTTTTGTTTTGCATAATAGAATTAATCTAGGCGTTTACATTCCACAGCAAACACGTAGAGCACTTTTAGCTCTTCCTCGTGGGAATCACGTGGGAATTCTCTTGGAAAGATTTGGCACAGGCTTAAAGAAGCTCGATGGATGCCTAGATAGAATCTGTAAAGGATTATCCAACACTGAAGGAAGATACTTGCATAGCCGCATGCCCAAAAACATCTCCAACTGCTTTTGCCGAGAGCTATCAAAAACCACATTCTGACATCTTCTTTGCAGAGTGATCTTCATATTTTGAACAACATTCAACTGTTTGAATTTTGTAGCATCATCATTGAATATTTGAATAACATGACTATGCATTGCCTTAGAACCTGTGTAAAGTGTAGCATGAATATCACCTGCAAGAAAGAAAAGTTCAGCCAATGCTGAAATGAGAGCTGGCAATGTTGCTCTTTTGAACTGGCCAATAGTCATATCAAACCTTCTCCATGGTAAATCAAGGCAGGGATGATCCCATGTTGTTTTCCGTGCTCCACCTGGTTCACCATTTCGAATAATGAGCCCTTTTCGGTCCCTAATATCTTCCAATAAAGATGTGTATTCACCAATAGCAAACCTTGTACCAATGGTTGGCCGCTTGCATTTACATAATAGACACTCGGGTGCTTAGGTCAACCGCTGGTGGAAATTATAACGGAGGACTTGACTGGATTAAAGCTTTGGTGACATAAAACTGGTAAAATTGTGTACAAATGTGATGAAGACCAAAATTTTTGATAGGGTAATTTCTGGTACCAACAGGGGCTTCTGGAAAACAAGGAACAAGATGCTATTAACCGTATGATCATTTGTCGAACATTAGTAGAATTATCTATCCCCTTATAGGTCTTCTCTAAAATCAAGTATGTTTTTGATGGGTACAAGAAGGAGATTATTGTTAAGGTCCCGAGGCAAACTGGTCAGTTGCAGTTAGACAAGTCCAAGCCATGGGGTTCTTTTGATGGCACTTCATAAGGTAACCCAAGCAAACATGGGGTGGGCAGAGTTCTGTATATATCAGAGTCCCATTCCTCCTCCTTTTCATGTGGGTTAGTGTATGTCACCAATGGCATGGCAGAGGTAAAGGTAGTTCTTATGCTGGTGGAAATTGTTGAGCAAAGGAGCATCTAAAATGTGTAAATCTATGGGGATTCTAGGCTGGTTGTGGGATGGGTTACAGGGCAGAGCAGGAATCACAATCTAGGATTGGGGCACTTTATCCAGAGGGTCATGGATCTATTCAGCAGGATGGTAAGTCTCCCTGCTGTCATATTTTCAAAAACTTAAATAACATTGCAGATGGATTGTCAAGGCAGGCAGTGAATACTTCAATAGGCGGTCTACTAGAGATCACTGAGTCTAGGAATTGAGAGCAAGATGTTTTGTCTGCTAGACAGATATTTGTATATTTGTGAAATGGACATCTTTCTGTCCTTTATTACTTGATGTGATGTAGCTGTGGCTAGAAATGGCTCGAGTCTTTCCTTGGTTCTTATTGGAATCATATTTTTGAAAAACTACAGCTTTAGAGCTGTTTGATTTTCAGTTGTTATTATAACTGTAGAGCTTGAAGAAAACTTTTCTTTAGACCTGATATTTAGAGAATAGGTGGCGATACTCATTTTTTGGTTGTAGTGTCCTGGGACACATGCTAAATGTAATTTGGCAGTTTCTTCTTAAAATAAAGAAATTGCGACAACACACTCTGAATAATGCAAAAAGAAAGTATAATTTCATTAAAAATACGTCTAAAAATAAAAGAATTTTACGAAGTAGGAGAACAAACTATTGTAACAAAACACCTCATGATCCTACATGAAAGAAACATCAAATAGTTGAGTAAAGAATGAATGCAACAATACCTGTTTATCCTTGAAAAGAATGTTCAAAGCAACTTTATATACATCATCAACTATGGAAGAGAGTTGGGACCCTCCAGATGCAAGCTGGTGGCAAATTCGACAAGCTACCTGTATTCTCCCATTTCCAAAACTTTAATTAAGTCTTATTCCCAGAATAGCATTAACTAAATTCAAAACAGATTTACTGAAATCAAGTACTTTTTGAACCGTTTGAAGACACACATTTATAAATTGATCCTTTACTAAAGAACATGCACAGATTTTTAGTGCTAGAACGCTAATATTCCTTATCAATTTCGGGTTGAAGTTACTGGGATCTTTTGCCATGAACTCGGTGCATTTTTGCAATCCTTTAAACAGCATGCT
Organism: Larix kaempferi; assembly: GCA_027924585.1. Lineage (NCBI taxonomy): Eukaryota > Viridiplantae > Streptophyta > Pinopsida > Pinales > Pinaceae > Larix > Larix kaempferi. Next base: position 11,591,039 of record BSBM01000331.1, on the reverse strand, counting down.
GTTGTGTTTTTTGGTGCTATTGTTGTCTAAAACCCTGAGACCAATCAAATAAGTAAGAAGTTAATGCCAAACATAACAAGAAGTATTTTTTAAATGGTGAAAAGCACTCCATGTATGTTTCGAATGATAAGAACTATAATTCATGAAAAAATGCTGAAAACCTCCGCCATGGCGCGAGCTGATCGACGAGCAACGGGACCTTCTCCAAAGCCTCTGCATCCTTTGGTCTGCTTTCGCCAATACAAATAATCAGATCCATGACGAGTCCCAAAATTAAACCTACCAAACTAGGGTCTGATCCCGCTGCCTTCTCCCCATATAAATGAACCGCTTCCAGGCCATCAAACGACGGACCATCCAGTATCGTTGAGTCTCGATCTCATAAGGCGACCCTACAAGGCACGGACGTAGGGCGTCGAGACAATCTAGGGCTAACTTAAGGGTTTCGAATAATTCATCTACCCTACACTGTGAAAGCTCATCGGTCTCTGAAATCCCTTTGGTTAAATTGTTACAGCAAACCTTCAACAGAGGAACCAAGAAATTGGGCACATACTTCTTTGCGAGGCGATGCATTTCTGGGGTATTCTTCTTGTTTTCTTTACCATTGATGAGCCCAAGTAAAGGCTTCACATAGCCAGTTACCTGCTTCTGAAGTGCGGCGACATCGTGGCCTTCGGCCCTGGCGAGAATAGTTGTAGGCTCCATGGATAGGAGTGCAGTGGGGTCAAATGTTTCGCAGGTCCTCCCTTCCCTTGGTTGCTTCTGCTAGTGTTTGCATTGTTGGTGTAAGTGTGAGTGACATAGCTGTCATTTTTTTTCGTATGTGGGGATTTAAATTAACACATTTCTTCTCGACCGTGGAAAAGGCGGGATTTGTTTGTGATTTCAAACGCTCGTCTCATTCATACATTTGAAGAGCGAAGAACGCTCGGTTAAGGTTTACGCCTTTTCGGGGATTTCCATTGACTTTTAGGCTTTCGACACTCCAAACTAAGTTGATTTTGTTGTAATCGGGTACTCTTTCAAGTTGGGTTCAATTTAATCAGTATAGATCCATCTTAAATCCGTATCTATCAAGTACTGAGAGGAAAGCACCTCGCTTTAAGAATTGGATTGAAATTTCCCACGATTTAAAGGTTTTGTCTAATTATAAATATATTGAGATTAAAACCATAGAAAATTCAATTTTTTGTATCCACAAATTCCAAGAATTAGAGTGAAGTTTGTTATAAAATTCCAAGAACTAAAGTGAAATTTTGTTATAAGATTAGAAAACTCCCTTTCAACCTACTCCTAGTGACTTTATGCAATGCTATGAAACTATGTGTACTCTTTTAATTTATTACTGAAAATATAGGATAGAAGTTAATTTTGCCTTGTACCTCAATCATGGCAGCCTAATGCTATGCTTCACAATGTTCTCAAATGCTAAATAAAGCATGTCTACATTAACTATGTTTCCCATTGTTTTATTATGGGTAGGATATGTCCTTAACTTATAATATATAACAAGTGTGGTATTTGCAGGGGGATCATCCTTTTTTCAAAGAAAAAAAATCATTTTCTTGTTATGTCATTAAATCAAAGAAAATGAATTTTACATCAACAGAGCCATTGTCAGATAGTTCTACTACCCTCAATAAATAGTCCCAAAAGGGGGGATCATCCTTGATCTTAGTGGAAACCAAGAAATAACTTTTTGAATGGGGATTAATTGAGGTAACCAATAACCAAGCAGACACCCTTCCAATATTCCAAGGGCTAAAATATTTGGATTCAAGTTGCATAAAAAAAGTTTAATAATAGGATATTTGTCCATTGTTATAAGTGCAATGAGCAAATCGACCACTGCTTTCAATGGAAAACTTCCCATGATCATACTTAGAATCCATAAAGAAGCATGCCATTTCGACTCTAAGGAGTTTTATCATGTCCTTAGGGAACATAATAGGTAGGTTGACACTCTAACCAGCTCAACGTCTAGAATGGAGTATGGTGTATCAAAGGACAAAAAGGATGTAACATTATGCCCCATCCCATAATCCTATATGTTTATTAAGTTAAATCTATGCATGCCCTCGACGTATCTCATCGTGACAGACCAAAATATTTAAGGTTGAGTTAGCTTCAATCGAAATAATCCCCATTGTGCTTTCACACACTCCATTATTAAAGATGGGGAGGCCTCATCAGTTGCTCTTGATTAAGAATTGGCACGCAGGTGAGATTATGGTTATGGATATGGAGCAGGTCACTCGTGGGTCACTCAGGTTTGTGATCGTCTGAGCGAGGTCACCCAGTTGTAGGCACATCCTAAGCACTCCAACTAGGCTTGGCCTTAGCTATTTCCAACTAATACGGTAAGCCTAATCTATCTCAAATTCCAAATTTGCTAGGAATTGAATTATAAGGAAAGTATCGAAGCTTTGAAGAATGACAATGATTTAGAGGGGGATTACTATGTCTATTGGGATTGGTGGGAAATTGAGGTTCTATAAATTGTTCAAGAATTTTGATTCCCTTTCCACCAAATCTACATTTTAAAAGAATCTTGATTTGCTCTTGCATGTTTGGATAGTATCATTGCATCATATGTTGCCCCATATTTTCATCAATATGAATTATATCTTCAAGGTTTGGGGAGTGTTGTGGTCTCTTTCCTATAATAAGTGGTTCAATTGGGACTCTATTTGGGACACAATCCAGGTTATCGCAATTTGGGAACACGGGAAAATGGTCAATAGTGGCCACCACCACCTTGGTTGTTGCCCCATCTACATAAATCATGAAATCCATAGGGTATTGAGGAGACAGTAGACCTCATAGACGTCTATCTTTTCGATTGCCATTCAAATGCATGGACAAGAAGAAACCCATAATTTTTACATGATTTGATAATGGAAACCTTGGTCTAACAAAAGAAATCAATTTAGGCACTAGAAGCGTAATGAAACCAACTTCATCAATTGCACAAAAATATGAATAGGGAAACTCAATCTATTGCATCCAACATTAGAATGTATTTTGGATCAGGGCTAGGGGAGCGTGAGGAAGAAGAAATAGTACATCAAATGCATGTGGACGTGGAAATGGAAAATCGAGAATCTCATCTCTTGATTATTGGACAAGACAAGGCACATAGCAACCATGTTTTTCATTAAAGCTTTGTTATTTTGCAAAGTAGGCTTGATATTAGGTGTCTTAGTAAGTTTGATACTATTATAAGTTTTTGGATATCCTATGCAAAGGATGTTTTAATTTTTGTGAACTAAGCATACAAACTATTGGACAAGTGTTGAACATCAAGCTCTGTATAATTCCTCATGTTTGTATTATCATGTTGAGCACTACAACTATAGCTAATTTTTTATTTAAATTATAACAAATTTTGTTATTAACAAAATATTCGTATAAGATATATCGTGGAAAACACATTTTAAAGGAAATACTTCATTGGGTCAACTAAGCCAAGACATTGGACATAACCATAAACAAATAACCAAATATTAGTGTTAAATTACAACACTAAAGAAATCACTATGCTAATTCAAATACTTGTGAAAACCCAATCCCATGAATGACACACAAATATATCTATTTGCAAGACAAGCTAATAAATATGTTATTGCAATCTATATTTAATTACATTCTCTTACCTGGTTTCATTTGGATTAACAATCACAAGAATAAATAACCTCTCGACTAGTCAAAGTCACTCTACTTGGGTCCACAATTTATGCCCCCAATTATGCATGACACAAAAAACTGTAACACAAGGGTCCATAGAATGTGCATGAATATGATGGGAGGTGGGGGAGAATGGAGCCTACAAAAGCACTAGTTAGTGAAGTGGAGGAGATACAAACTCACATTCAAATCCTAACACCATTGGTCCTGGGGCCTATTCAGAAGCGATATTTGTGTGGTCTACAACAAACCCCCTATATTCAATGTTGAGGTTCTAAATGCATCTTGTACACATGCTTTCATCTTTGCCATTCCTCGAATTTAGGTTTAGATGCTCTTCCCAAGATGCAAGAGGAGAAGGAAGTCATGGTATGGAGTAATTTCAAGGTAATGTGATTACAAATGAGACTAAAAAGGTAGTTATGGATTATGGTTTTGTAGGGTGAGGCTTTGAGCTAGAGTGTCTCATTAGGAAATGGGTAGAGAAATCAAAGGAAATCTTAGATGCAATGAAACCAAGCAGAGAAAGGATCACAAAGTTATGAATAAGAAAGTGGTTAGGGTAAAAATGGTGGTAGGAAATGACATTAGGGTCAAACAAATTATGACCTTTCTTGGAAAAGCTCTTATTGGGAGATTTTTTGGTAGGTGGACCTAGATGGAGACATTAAATGAGTAATTATAGAGGTTTTGAAGCCCAATTATAAAGTATGGCTCTTTTTACAATTTATTGACCAAAGGGTGGGTCACTTTTTGTTTTCGTTATAAGAAGGATGCCAAGCTTATTCTTCATGGGGTCCAATTTCGAGGGTAAACTTACCTTTCTTTGAAGCCATGGCACCCAATTTTTTATCCCTAGAATGAGATGGCATCAAAGGTTCCAATATGGCTCAAAGTGCCTAGCTTACCAATCGAGTTATAGAAAAAGATTTTCTTATGAAACTCGGGGAATCATTCGGGGAGGACTATTAGGGTGGATAATTATTTAAAAATAGCCATAGTCGCTTTGTCGAGATGGTCCTAGTTGATATTGACACCCCATATGCACTTGCAGATATTCAAGATATTGAAGTGGGGGATTCGATCCACACATAACTTCTAGAATATTCAAACGATTTGTTTCATTGTTTAAGGTGTCATCAACATGACCATATAAATGTGGATTACCTACAACCATTTGTTAGATAGTTTTGGAGAAGAGTTGAATTCACCCATACCTGCTCAACCTAGGGTAGACACTTAGAAAAAAATTACTTCCCTTAAAGGTAGACTAAATAATGATGGTTACTTCCCTGTAGTCACTTACAATACATCAAATTGTTTCTAAGCGTGAGACAGTAAGCTAAGATCTCAGGTCTTGGTGAAAATTCCAAGCAGTCCGAGCATGCTGTAGAAATCGAGCATAAAAGGAAACATGCGATGAAGAAACTGTTCACCTGAATAATATTAATGAAGGAAAAGAGAAGTTGATGCTATAACTCTATAGCAATAATGTACTATATTCTAGGTTACATAAAATCAATCAGCATGTTGTCATATGACATACAACAAAATGATAAGCTTGTATGAGTTGTGTATTCATGGACAGTTTGTAGTCTTATACAAGAATCAATGAGTATTGAACTCAAATATCAGCATTCTGGATTGGTAGATGAGCTGGGAAAATTCGGAGCCTCATAACAGCAGCCTAAAAATCAGTCAACCAACAATACTATCAGCATCACAATAAAATAGGGTCACTATGATAGCAGTGGACATGTATGTCTGGGCATATTTCAGTCTGCCAATGACATTCAAGTCCACCAACTCCAAGTCTGGACTAACACCTAAGCAGTTTGGGGATGTTTCAACCTTGTTTTATCTCCCAAATAGTGTTCATTGCAGGAACACTATTGAAAAGGATTCAGGGAGCAAAAAGTAAAGGTTAAGAAATAAGAGTTTATTCTGGATATTTTCAAGTAATGTGATAGAATTTGTAACCCAATGATGGAGTCAGAGGTCAAATTTGATGTTTGGGAGCATGAGGGAGTGTTTCCCAATGTATGAACGTTGGAAGAGTTAGAACATCATATCAAGCTAGGGTTCTCAAATGGATAGAATGTAGCAAACCTTTGGTGTTTTTCCTTCAGATATTTCACAACAACAAGCTACAACATGCAAGCAAACAGATCCTATGGGTTGGACCATGTGAGCAATGAAGAATTTAATTCTGGGCACTCCTGGGTTGGATTTCACAATCAACAGTCAATCCTTCATCATAATCTTTCTGAGCAAACTTGAAGTAAAGTTTAATGGGATGTGACATTTTTGGGGTTCCTGTAGCCAAATTGTTAGAGTCATGTGTTTAAGGGGTTGTGAAATTTTTGGGGTTCTTGTAGCCAAATGGTCAGAGTCATGTAGCATGTATCAAGGCGACAACCATGGATTCAGTTGACTTGATCAATTGAAGTTGATCACCCGATGTCAAGATCATAAGTAAAGGTAGAGGCATAGGCACCTAAGGCCGTAGGAGAAGTGATAGTTCAACAATCATGAAAAAAGGGAAACGAGAGTGAATAAATATGAATTCCACACAGGGATGTCAAAAAGAGACAAATTTCATGGGTTAGTGTCCAGTGGGATAACACAAAGGAAATCAACGGGGCACATTAACCAGCAAGGATTCGGAGATATAAATAAAAAATCGCTAGAATTATAGTGAATGGTCATTATTTCCCCCACCATGGATATCAATGGTCTAAATCCGATCAACATGAGTACTCTGTTTAGTGTCAAAACCCCCTCTATATTGATGGCGGGATGAGGTACTCCAAATACACGCAATTATGTTGCTTATGTATTCTAATGTAGAATTAATGCAATAACAGATTTCTCAGTTATTTCAAAATCACATAAATGTCAGGCATAGATTATGAAATTTGAAGGGAGCAATAAACCCTGTGTTCAGATGTTTTTTGGTAATTCTGAGCATGATTTTACCTTATAGAAGCCATAAATATTCAGTTTTGAGCATTCAATTTTATCAAACCTGGGAATATTTTGACAAAGGGAACATTGGTAAAATTTATTAGACAGAGAATAATACCTCGAGCAGAAAACAACAACTTCAAAGGAAGAAGCGAAGCAGAGTGAGACTTCAAATGAATAGAGAGACTAGAAAACCCTTGGGCAAGATCGACACTGTAAATCACGGATAGTCTTAAACCAAACCGGTGGAGATCAAACTCTTGGTTTTGTCGACAACCCTCTTGGCTTGGTTGAGTTCATTCGAGGGTTTCTCGTGTGCCTTATTGAAATATTGTGGGAGGCGGGAGCTCATATGTCTTTTGGAAGAAATGCTTGCACTATATTATAATCTGTGGGCCCATCTCTTTAAAAAAATATCTATATGGTAATACTTAGAGCATCGTGTAACTAATGTGCTCTTTGTGGGGATGCTTGACGCACTCTATAGATACCTTCGGCAAAAATTGGTGGAAATCGAACCCCTTGGTGGAGATGGTTATGAAGTTAGTTTAAAGATAATTAATATTTTATTTGTCACTAGTTTGTTGAAAAAAAGGGAGGTCTTTATCAAAGCACTTTGGAGCTTATTTGTAAAGTTTGAAAGGTTGTGTTATAGACATTTTCTCCTTGGAAGCACTAGTAAGTGGGTGATTTGAACTCTAAGTGGACAAACCAAATGGAGTGCCCCCCCTCTTTGGATTGGTATTGGTTCCATTATGGGCACAAAGTAAATTCCTTGTGGGTATTTCTTGAAAAAGGTTTGTTTGGAGAAGCTTTCGGGAATTTAATTGCATGTGTTAGTTTGTACGATAACACTCACAATTTTTCTCATAATGTAATGAGTGCTATGTGTTGTTGATAATGAAAACATACTTACAACGTTGACGTAAAAACTATAACCTCAATGTATTAAATAGACAAAAGAAATATATGTAAAAAAAAACCATCCATCCAACCATATGATCGTTGATTGATCCTCCATGAACTCTTCAAATATAACCACTATAAAATAGAAAAGTCTTCCTAGTCTACAACATCATTATAAAAAACTAAAATCTTATAATGGAAGTTGGAACATTGAATTTTATTGATTCTCTATTATTCTAAAGTCAACTAAATATTTCTTGAATACATGTTAAAAGACTAATTTTCCCTTGAGGGAATAGGAGGTTACTCCTATACCGTATTTAGGTGTATGTTGCTACAAATAAATTAACAGCCTCTGCAAGATCATTACAACATAGGGTTTTGAATGATAAATTATGAAGAAAAATGCAAGGAAGGAGAAACCATAATTTATGGCACTAGAGCTAGGTCAAACTTGTAGTCACGAGGATAGACATTAAACTACAGGAAAGACACTACAATCATACCATTAAATCCTTTAGTGTCATGTGTTGATGATAGTGAAAATATGCTTAAAGCATTAACCTGAAAACTACTAAACTCAATATATTAAATAAATAGGAGAATTATCTGTCAACCAAAAACCATCCTTCCAACCGTTTCTTTATTGAATGATCATCCATGAACTCATCAAAGACGACCATTTTAGATATGAAGAAAAAAATTGACACTGCAGATGTCAGGAACATATGCATCATGAAATAGGTGAAAGTGGCTCAACAAGAGTAAATGATAGTCTATAGGTATTTGGAATTATACCTTCCTTGTGAAGAGAATCCCTGACACAAGTGACCAAGAACGAGGATCTAGCATCACCATGGCTAGAGACGATCCACTTAAAGAAATTCTTTAGTAGAAATAAGACCTATGCCTAGCATATACACATATGTTTTCAAGCCCTTTTACATTTGACGGCCCCAAGAAATTTACTTTTGGTACAGTCATTCTGCACAAAATTTTTATGATGAGTGAGAAGTGGTATAATGTTGTTTCCTCTCCATTATGCACAGTCATATCCCCTTCTCTGAAAAACTATACATGTTCTGTCAACACCGCTCACATTTTGTAAACCTAGGACATCAATTTCAATGCCCACATTGTGCACGAGGGATTTAGGATGAGTGGGGAGCTAGTAGAATTCCCCCCAAGAATTACCCTTTACATGTGCCATATGGAGGTTGATCCTAATCCAGATTGTTGCATGATTCCCATCCACCCATCTTATAGGGAATCAATGACCTATGCACTTCAAGTCAGCACCACCTATAGCTTCAACTCTACTCTTCTAAGCAATTATGAACAGAGCCCTTCTCTTCCCCACACCATGACCTGTACACGCTATGAGGTTTTTAATATCGATGTTTCAAGATGAGCACCCACATTCTCAACATGGATTTTAAGATGAGAAAGTAAAGGAAAAATGTACCCCAAGAACTACCCTCTACATGTGCCTTTTGGAGGTCGAACCTTAGTTGGGCTCCTGCATGATGTCCATCCACCCATCTTGCAAAGCATTGATGACATCTACACTTCATGTCAAGATCCATTGTTTTCATGCACCGACGAGCATAACCTTTCTCTTCTCCACGCCAAGACCTTTACACTACCCATTATATTGAATGTAAACACTAGTGGTAAAAAAAATGGAGAGGTGTTGATAGTTATACTTAGTTCTCAAAACATATTAATGGTTCTCATATTTCCACTGAGAGGAATTCTTAATGGTCTTCTTCCATATAAATCCATTCTCGATTCCCTATGACACATACATTATTCTCAAACTCACCTAATGGCACAAACGACATCAATCATAGGCCAATGATACCCTCAAGAGGCCACCTGTTGTTGGTGGAGGACACATTCTTATTATTGGATGGTTAGAAGATTCCCTCAGGGCTTGAGTTGCAGGTCTCCTCCATTGCCATGTATAGGGCCCTAAGACCATAAGACCTAGATACATAGCACCATGGATACCCATGCAAAGTCATGTATGGATCTTTGAGGCATTGCAGACAGATCTAGGTACCTCAATGGTTTCTTTAGAGCCAAAGGTATGGTCTTCATCCCTAAAATTCCATTTCGAAGGCTCTAGGACACCTTCATATTTCTCAAACCACTTAATGGTGCCAACATCTTGAATCATAGGCCTTTGATACCCTCAATAGGCCATATGTGATATATGGAGGAAACCTACTTAGTTCTAGATGTCTAGAAGAATCCTTTAGAGCCTAAGGTTTAGGTTATCTCCTCCACTAACCATTTCCATTAAGGCCCTAAGGCCACAAGATCCAAACACATATCACTATATATACCACTCCAAAATCTTTCATGGTACTTTGAGGCAATGTTCATGGCTTTGAATCCCATGACAATTTCTTTAGGGCCAAAGGCATGGTATTCTTTCCTAGAACATCATTCCCAAGGCCCTGAGACATCTACATACTACTAAAAAAAAATTGATTCCACCGACACCCTAAATCATAGGTTAATAATACACTCAAGCAGCAATGTGTGGTTGGTGGAGCCCACCTCCTTAGCCTTGGACTTTGAAACATGGAGAGGGAAAAATGACTTCAGCAGAACTGGATATTCAGACCCTTGGTAAAGAGCTTGCATACACTCTGTGTACAAAAACCATGTTTAGTAATTTTAAGCACAATAAAACAACAGCAGGACTTGCCATGACATTATTGGGTGATGCCATAACTAGTGGTATTAAGCTCGAGGACAGATTGATGATTGGCAAGAGGTTTAAGTTGGTTTTAAATGGGGGTGCCATAACGGGTCGTGGAGATGTAACATATGGAGGAAGTGTAGAAGCTACTTTGAGGGACAAGGATTACCCAATAGGATGTTAAATTTCTACCTTGGGACTTTCTATAATGGAATAGCATGGGGATCTTGCAATTGGGTGCAACCTACAATCTCAATTTGCTAAATATTCCTTGCCTATGGCCTATGTGGTGGTACAAAGAAACGCCCATAGGTCCCAAGACCTTGAGGTAACTACCAGTCATTATAAACTAGATTTTGATCTAACACCATGGACACCATGGATTAGGCTTCAAGAACCATCCATGATGTTGTAAATATTGAAATGGCCACCATACCCACTTGCAAGCTAAATATTCCTTGTGTAGCAATCATGTGGTGATTAGGGCCTTACACATGGCCCATTAGCCATAAAGGATAATGTTATGGCACACGAGTTTGTATTTTGACCATGGATCATGGAAAGTTGGAGTGTGAGAACCATCTTTGATGTGAAAAACCTAGCATGACTGCCTCAATTGTAGAGCTCTAATGGGATATGGTGTTGAATGATGATGCACACCCTTCCTAACACTACAATAGCTTGTGTGTGCTTAGCTCCAATGTTTTGATGAGATGCATTGTTGAACCCATGTGACACTCCTAACCCACGTACATAAATGACTTTTAGGGGGTTTTCAAAAAAATTCCTCGAAAATTTCAATTCGCATGACTTTTAGGGGGGGTTTCAATAAACCGCCTCCAAAATTTCAATTCTCATTTCTTTTAAGGGGGGTTTCACAAAACCGCCTCCAAACGTTCAATTATCATGACTTTTAAGGGGGGTTTTTAAACAACTACCTCCAAATTTTTAATTTGCATGAATTTTAGGGGGGGAGTTCAACAAACTACCTCCAAAAGATCAATTCTCGTGACTTTTAAGAGGGGTTTCAAAAACCCGCCTCCAAAAGTTCAATTCTCATGACTTTTAAGGGGGGGTTCCAAATAACCGCCTCCAAAAGTTCAATTCTCATGACTTTTAGGGGGGGATCTTCAACAAACCGCCTCCAAAAGCTCAATTCTCATGGCTTTTAAGGGGGGTGCCAAAAAACCGCCTCCAAAAGCTCAATTCTCATGAGTTTTAAGGGGGGTTAAAAAAAAATGCCTCCAAAAGTTCAATTCTCATGACTTTTAGTGGGGGTTTTGACAAACTGCCCCCACAAGTAATGAGAATTGGGCTTTTAGGGGGGGTTTTCAAACAACCGCCTTCAAAAGTTCAATTCTCATGACTTTTAAGGGGGGTTCCAAACAAACCGCCTCCCAAAGTTCAATTCTCATGACTTTTAGGGGGGGTTTTGACAAACCACCCCCAATAGTTATAAGAATTGGGATTTTAGGGGGGGTTTCAAACAACCGCCTCCAAAAGTTCAATTCTCATGACTTTTAAGGGGGGTTCCAAAAAAACTGTCTCCAAAAGTTCAATTCTCATGACTTTTAGGGGGGGTTTTGACAAACCGCCCCCAAAAGTTATGAGAATTGGGCTTTTAGGGGGGGTTTTTAAAAAACCACCCCCAAAAGTCAAATTTCAGGACTTTTGGGGGCGGATTTAAAAAAACCGCCCCCAAAAGTCCAATTTCCATGACTTTTAGGGGCGGTTTTAAAAGACCGCCCCCAAAGGTCTGAAAAAACTTTTAAGGGGGGGTTTACCAAGACCCCCGCAAGCCAAAACCGCCCCTAAAGGGTTATTTTGTTGTAGTGTTTTGACGAACATTGCTATAGGACCTTCAAGTGCTATTGTATAATATTCAACTAGAGATTCTTCTGTCGGTTTATTTGCTTCACTGAAATTATTCAAGAGTGTAGTGAACCTTTGGTTGAAGTCTTGAACCTTTTCTTTCTTTTTCGTTCTCATGGATAATAATTCTTTCATGAGTGTAACTACAGTCTTTTGATTTCCATACTTTTTTAAGAAACATGTTTCAAATTCTTCCTAGCTGGAAATTGAGCTAGCTTGTAAGCTAAAATACCAGGAAGAAACTTTCGGTTCAAATGTGTATGGGAAAAGCCTACAAACTACATCTTCATGCTGTACATTTAAAAGATTCAAGGCTAAATAAAAACTCTTGAGATGATCTTCAGCAGAAATGTCTTTTCCGGGGTCGAATTTAGGCAAGAATTTCTCTGGATTTTTAGGCAGATTATGGAATGGCCCAGCTAAATTTAATGCTCCCCTCACTCTCCAAGCAGGTACAGCCATGGTTCTATGTGGAGAATCAGGTGGAGAATAGTGTGGTGAATTAAGTGGGGTGTTCTTTGGAGTAACAAATTCTCCAAGGTTTTCTGGTTCTAAAATTTTTTCTGGGTTTTCAATATCGATTTCTGTCAGGGGTTCTGCAATCTCTTCCAAAGTTAAATTTACAAGCTCTTCAAAATTATGCACAAGAATCGAATCACAGGTGTACTGTCTTTCTTTTCTGGGAGTACTTTTCCTAGGGAGAAAATTTACTACGTTTAAACCACCTAGTTTGCTTACATAAGATCGTGTATGTCTTCTTAAATCTTCTATTTCTACAAAAGGCACAGCATACAATACTTCTTGATGTTCAGAATCAGAGATGGAGTTCTCTTGATTTGTTACTTCAAGATTTGGGCTGTCTGAAATCCCTGTTTTAAGCGGGTTTTCAGTAACATTTTTTACAATGGGAGATTTTCCTTTATCGGCCATGCACTTCAGGCCCTCCTTCTAGCACCAAAAACTGTTGATGCCCCAAAGATCGCAACATCAAGCAGAAAGGGATTCTCCCCGGTAAACTATCCCAATTAGATTGTCCACCGTTTGGTATGGGGAATCCGTCCGGTTAGCGGTTCCAGCTACCGTTAGATTTGGAGATTCGCTTCTCTTACACCGGTTATGGCCCGATCCACCGTTCTTTTTTTATTTTATTGTTAAGATGATATAAAAGTGCCTAAGCTAATTTAATCTAAATGCAGAACTTGAAACAAATCTGTATCTAAGACTGAAATAAATCTAATCTATCCTTGCAAGGAGCAAAACTGTAAATATGAGTAATGTGCTGAAAGAAACACCTAAAAATCAACAGGTAGCCATCAAATCATAAAGATGCATCTACAGCAAGAGGTTAAAGACATAAAAGATAGCTTTTAATTCACATGAAAACACTCTATTACTCATTTGGGAGAAACATCATTGCACAGAAAATAGTAAGATCATCTAATACATAGAAATAATTTAGAACAGTAAAGAAAGATCTCACAGTAAGATATGGATGTCACAAGAATGAATCAACATGCATCCAACACACATTTCCAGGCAAAAGAAGTCCTCTCTAGGCTCTTATTAGGCAAAATTCATTTTCTTGGAGCAAGTGCAAAATAGTTCGTACAAGTTTAGAAAATTCATTTTCCCTACCAAAAGTCCTCTACACTATTCCCTATTCATCTATTTATAAGTCTACAAAATGCCTCTTGGGCTGCCACCTGGACTTTTACAATTTGTCTTTAAATACTTTCAAAAAATAAACAATTCGTGGCTCCTTTCTCATAACAAAAAAGGACAGCTATCCTTGTGACTTCACGCTCTAACCATAGGGACAAAAAGAACTAGACCAAAAACAAAACAACGCATTATGACTAGTGCATTTATCCTTGGGGTGGCGCCTCTGCTGGGGATGATGTGCCTGTGCTGGTTGCTACTGCTGCTGCTGCCTTCTTCTCTTCTTCTGCTATATAACTGAACCATATACCAGTGTCTCTTACAACCACATTTGCTGGTGAGGGGAGCAGGATCTTCTGTGAAGTCACATGCTTACCAAGCTCTGCTTCAATACCCTGAATTTCTGCTATTGCTGCCTGGTGGATCTCCTTGAGAATATGACTATGTACTGATGATAGCCCAATGTAGTGATGAAGATCATCGGTGTCCAGCACATCAATATTCTTCACATACTCTATTTGAATGCCCAGCTCGTCTTTCAAGTCTGATAGGTGTTGTTCTTTGTTCAAAAAATCATCTAGGGTCTGAGGAAAAACAATCTTGCACTTTTCATGCACTTCAAGAATATTTTGATACAGGCCATTACTTTTACCCATCGTTCCCTGGATCTTAGCTATTAGCTTGGCGCCGCAATTCCTGCAAAAATCCATAAGGGCTACATCCTCCTTAAAACCATCCACAGATTTGAACGGGAGATGCTTAGGGAAATCTACCTTTCCTTCTCTCCACTCAATCTGACTCACAATGTTTGCTTTTACCCGAGAGTACTTTCCTTTAAGCCTAATGGATTCAGTATTAACTTCCTTCATCCTATCCAACATGATCTTGAGCTTGCACACCTCCTCAGTAATCAGTTCTTGTGTGGCATGCATTTGACTTAAGATGTCACAGGACTACTCATGAAAGGGAGACATATCCATCGCTCTGCTTTCTGTTTGCTCTAGCTGCTCAACCGTTGCCTGCTTATCTGCTTCCAGATGAAAAACTCTAGCTTCAGAATCATTCTTTTCTGCTTCTAGTACCATCATCTGGATTGCCAGGTGCTCATTTTCCTCTTCTAGGTGTCGACACTTATCTGACAATTCCTTGTGATCAGTAGACAGGCGATTATATTTGTTAACCACAAGATCCCTATAAGCTTGCTCGTTAGACACAGTATGTTGTAGCATGCGAGCTCTTCTCTTTGTTGACTCAAACTCTTTGACCATGCTGATCACATTGTCTTCTGTTGCTTTTGTTGCTGACACAATGGCGGATGCCATGGATATGGGAGCCTTATTTGTATTTTGCATAACCGTGGTTTCTCGCTGGGTGACAATATCTGCCTGGAAAAGTCTCTTTATCCTTTCTTCTGACTTCAGGACCACAACCTTCCTCTTCTTATAATACACAAATTTATCCCATCGGGACACAGCATGATCTTTGGATGGGGTGAAAGGGATGATCGGGAGGTCTCTTATATGGATTTCTGCCTCCACGGGTGGGGTCTGTACTACCTGAGATGAGTCTATTTCCATATCTTGGGTGCCAGAGCCACCCGCCCGGGCATCTTCATTGTCTTTAAGCTCTTCTTTAGCTTTAAGCCTTCTCTCTTCTTCCTCAGCCCGCTGCTAATTTTCAATTACCTCCCTCTGCTCTTGTTCCTGAGCTTCCTGCTGCAGTCTTGCTTCTTCGGCTTCCTGCTGTAGTCTTGCTTCCTCAGCTTCCTTCTGCAACTTTAATTCCTCAGCTTCCTTCTGCAACCTTGCTTCCTCTTTCAATCTTTGTTCTTCACGGACCAGGGCCTCAGCTGCTTCCCTTTCTTTCCGGAGGCTGGCTTCTCATGCTGTGGCAGAGCTAGAGCTAGCTCCACTGCTGTGACGACAAATCTGTAATTCAATCATATTATTGATTCCCCTGAACACTTATTCTTCGGCATCATAGAAATGGGCATACTCAAAATGAGCATACAACTCCTTGCAATGCTCCGCAACTTTTCTTCGCCTGTCATTTCTATGAAAGATTGCCTCACCGAAGTGAAAAGCTTTCAACTCTTGAATGAACTCTTCGGCTGCTGCAACCCCTGAGAATTTATAGGCTCCTATACAGAAAGGCAAAGGAGGTAAGGAAGCCTTATGTTTCTTATTAAGAACTCCTCCTATTCCATCAAGGAAAACTTGCCTGACTCCTTCTTTCAGGACTACATAATCAGTGGCATATTTTGGTAAGATGTATGGTGGCTTAGTGCCTCCGAACATCCTGATATAGGTACCCTCTTTTGAGAAGTAGAAATCTCCATAACCTTCCATGACTTCCATGGCGTTCTCCGACAAGCAATTGGGTTCTTCATTGAACATCTGCTCATACAGAGGCATAATGAATTCTTCACATATGAGCTTATAGTGTGCTCTTTAATTTTGAGTCCATAGTATTTTATAAGTAGTGTATATTAGGGTGTTGGACTGATCCCATGAGCAGCCTAACCTGGGGAAAGGGAGCTTTGCCAAGATGCAATCAATGAGGTATGAAGACATGAAAAACTCTGACTTTTTTAAGGCCAAAGCTTCTCTAGCTGCGGCCACAGTGGATGCCAAACTATCTGATAGGATAGTAGCCCAATCGAACATAGTTTTGTTAAATGCTATATAGTGGATTATGGGGGCCCATTGTATCCTATATACAGTTCCATCGGGCATGCCGAAAATTCTTCTTAACATAAGGAAAATCAACCTAAAGGGAGGTCTTAGGCTCTGAACATCATACTCATCATTGTCCCTCTTCCTTAGCTGCTTTCCCGTGATTAACAACCTTTTAGCCATTTCGAAACTATTCATCTGTTCCAACCATGCATCGTTCAGTGCCTGCTGGGGACTTGAGAATTTGTAGGATGCGGCATTATAAGCTGGATGGAATGAAGCGAATGCCTCTCCCTTGCTGTCCTGCAACACTCTTGTTTGCGGGTTGGAGTGTTCCAATATCAACCCGATTACTTCTGAGCACGGGAATAGCTTAGGGCGAGTAGAAGCCCTGGATATGCCAGAGGTCCTGATGTTTAGGTAGATTTCTTCTTCTTCTAATAGCACGTATGGGATATCTTGGTCCCTGATCATCCAGTAAATATCTCCCCACCGGACCTCAGGGAGGGACGCCCGTGGTGCACTTAGTGTCTTGAAATAGAGTTTCGGTCCTTGGCTGTACTGGCTCTGGCTCCATCATTTCAGCTTTCTTTCTGCTACCTTTTGGCATTGTAGCTTATCTCTGCCAAGCAACCATACGTGAATAAACATAAGATTGTCAACCATTATGTAAAAAAGAGAAAAAAGAGAGCGAGACAGGAAGGAAACAGGACTAGCATGATAACGTATAATCATAAGAAACTATAAGGCCACATGCTGGGGAAAGAAACAAAATGCAGACTAGGACTAAAAACATATTATAGCCATCCAATTGATATTTCTAGGGAGGTGATTCCGAGTTCAGAAAATTTTGAGCGGGTGCATAGTGAGGTTACAGGTTCACGTTACCAAATGAGCGTATTTTGCTGGTTTAGCCGGATTGGGAGGAAGTGGCCATAAAGACTATAATCGCAGGTAACTTTAAAAAAATAAAAAAAATAAAAGCTAGTATGCTACGAATGTTCATAGGCCATGCAACTAATAAACGAAAATCACCCGAGAAAGTCTCAACGTAAAAGCTAACACAAAATTAACGGTAGAACCACCTATCTGGCAACGAAACAATGGTGAAACGGAACTCACGTGGCTGCAAAAGAGATGAGCTGGATCAAATGAGCGTAGTCTCCAAATGGCATTTTCTAAATCAAAATCTACCAATGGGAACAACAAAACCCTCCACCGGACTTATACAAACTTGACACGCGTGGGCATTTAGTGGGTAGGTTGTGAATTAAAACGGAGTTAACCTTCACGTACGGTGGGGTCATTTCAATGCATTCGGAATTTATGCGCAACCACCAAAATCGGATGAAAAAGGTGGGTCTCGTTCGCCGTTGCGGGTAGAATTTGTGAGTTTCTTCCGAAGCACGGGAGACTTGGAGTTCGAGCATGGTGTCTGCTATGTTGCGGGAGAGAAGAGAAAGTTGATCTGCCGTTGTGGAAAGACTTGATGGGCTCTTCTGAGAATGATGAGTCGAAGGTCTCGCGGCGAAAGTTCTCGAGTTGATCCGCCGTTGCGGAAAGACTCGACGAGTTCTTCCGAAAATGACGGATGAGTTTGGTGAGTCTTTTTTGAAAAAGCGAATGGTCGGGGTACTTGGTAAGTAGGCGCCCGTTGCGGCAAAAATTTATAAGTGTTTCCACCGTTGCGGGAGAGAAATTCAAGTTCTTCCGAAGCTCCAAAAAGTATGTAAATGCTTCCGCCATTTCGGGTGAAAAGCCTGAGTTCTTCCACTATTGCAGGTGAACATCTCAAGTTCTTCCGAAGTATCGAATGAACGAAAGTGCTTCCGCCATTTCGGGAGAAAATTTTGAGTTTTGACTTAGAAGAAAACTTTAACTCGAAAAGAGATCTCTCATTTGAAACAAAAAACTAAGTCCAAAACTTTCCAAAGGAGGCTTAACTCTTTAAGCAAACTTTCTAGGAAAATAAAATGAGGGGCCCCAATATCTACAAATTTTTTTTTTTGGGGGGGTGTTGCTGCAACAACAAGGCTCATCCAGCGTATGCACAAAGAGATGTACCCATCTTGTCTGTGGTCTTTCTTGCCAAGCTTTTGCACAGGCTGCAATATGATCCTTTGGATCCGTCTAACAATTATATTTCTCAAATGGTAGTGTAACCTTATCAGTGAATCTGATCTGTAGTTTTATTCTGCACTGGTCCCAAGTTGTCAATGTATTTTTATGCATAGCCCACCATCTGGCAAGTGTTTCTCGCAGTGCCATGTCTAATGTTGAGATGTGATGTTCATCTGCAACTGCTGCAGTGTATTCTTTGATAAATGAATAAACGTTAGCTATGCCATCATAAGTGGGGATTGGACTTACCTGCTTTCCAATCCAACGGAGTGACTTTGTAATTGTTGCACATCTCCTGGAAGATACTTCATACATTCTATGTTGCCAATTTTCTAATCTTGCCTCAGAGTCTAAGATGCAAGAACTATCACAACGCCAGCTAAGTGTTCCATCCCCAGTAGGATGATTATAATCCACATAATTTGTTGTCATCTTATAGATATGGTTGAGATCTTGAGCTCTGTACTCTTCTTGAATTGGTTCAACATATCACTCCCCCTACGAGGGATCCAATGGTGCGACCACCCTTATGTCATTGCCTTCAAATATCATTTTCATTGTCTTCAGATTTATGATGGTGGAGTTCGTCATTGCCCAATCTATACCTAGCAGTTATGGAAAAGGATTGCTATCATCCATGATTTCAATTACTTCGAAGTCTGCATAACTTCGCACTCCATCAATGTCGACAATGGTATTGGGTAACCTCCCCAACGGTATAATTATGCCTTGATTAGCCATTCATAACTGTATAGGTGACCACTGTAACTTTGGTTTTCCCATTTCCTGCCATGTCTGCTTGGTCAACACATTTACTTCAGATCCGAGATCAAGAATGATCTCGTCCATCTCATAGTCTCCAATCTGTGCAGTGAACCGCATTTCCGTCCTGGTTCTTTTGGGACTCCTAATATTATGTACTGTGCCATGGGAAGTCCTTCTCTCACTATGTGATTCATATTGATTTATCAGTTCTTCAAATTCCATAAGAGTGTCTTTGTTCTTTAACAACTTGATGCAGCTTCGTAGGAACTGCGCAACTGAAGTGGTTGTATCTAGTACATCGTACGTCTGATCATATGCCAGTGGCAT
This sequence comes from Larix kaempferi, assembly GCA_027924585.1. Lineage (NCBI taxonomy): Eukaryota > Viridiplantae > Streptophyta > Pinopsida > Pinales > Pinaceae > Larix > Larix kaempferi. The sequence continues at coordinate 11,571,344 of BSBM01000331.1, read as the reverse complement.
GTCTTCTATCTGTGGTACTTCGGTCCACAACGGGATTCTTGGTGAAGTAGGTGGTGGTTGTTTGAACGTGTCCTGTGCTTCCTCAAATACTTCTTTATTTTTCTGTAAGTTCAAAGGAGGTGATTTTCCAGGAGCTTTTCTAATCCATACTATTTCTCCAGGGGTCTTTTTAGCATCAGTTGTTCTAGAAGTTGAGGCTTCTGCGCTTCTATATTTTCCTGTATCCGTGCCACTGTGCGTCACTGCATTTATACTTGGATCTGTAGGTTTGTTCTCTGATGCGATCAACTGAATGTTAGGGTTCGGAGTTTCTGTCCTTCTCTGCTTCTACATTTCTACCTCAAGCACAGGGCAGTCTTCAATCACATGATCAAATGATTTACAATAGTTGCATGTTGTGCATGGATTAGTACAATCTCTAGATACGTGACCTGGCTAGCCACAATTATAGTAGATTACTGTAACATCCCGATATTTTCATAAAAATTTAAATTTTTTTAAATCGCCATAAAGAGCTAATATTGTAAAATGTGGAAATAATAATATTCAATAAGCAGCAATTAATAAATGTGTCGCTTGGTAGGAACAATTTAATGGTTGTGTCCTTTTGTCTTTTGATGGCGTCATGAAATCCAATTAATGATTATGTTCTTATTTAAATGTTGGGATGATTGAAAATTTGGATGCATTTGGAAAGCATAATTATTCTCGACAAGTGCTGATAGTTTAAATTTTTCTGGATGATGATGAAAGGGGTCCCACAAGGTACCTCGAGGATGACTTAGCTATTCAACTAAAGCATTGTACTTGTCCTCCATGCGTAGATTCGCAGGTAAGAGATAGCGATAAAAATTTAGAGGGTTAAATAACCGTGTTATCAATAAAAAACTACGTGTGAATTTCGATTCTACAGGTATGGTCTCCTTCCAATTCTGTAAGATGAACCTGTCTATCTCAAAGACTGCAAATATCATCTATTCAGGGTGTGTTTGTTATGAATGTTTCCATTAAGTGTTGATGACTTTACATATGGTCATTCCATAAATGTCTTGCGGCTGTTAAGTAATTCTTTTTATAAATGTTGACGGTGACAGGTTTAGGACAAGGGCTCATGGTCCTAAGCATACTATGGAATTGAGTGATAAGGTAATTCTGGTCTCTATTACCCGGGCAATTAAAATAGTGATGCTTTAAGCATTAATACCCGACCATGCAATGAATGTGATGGGTCCTTGGGTGGAAACCATACCCTAACGGTGTGTTGATATAACTTATGGAGCGAACAAGCTTTATGAGCTCTACAATGATCCCTATGGTGAACTTTATAATAGACTTTATGTGATGGGCAGAGTCAATCCATGCACTATGATTGCTCGTGACCTTAGTGGATATTCATATGCTATGAGTGTGCTTCGAAATTGATTATATGGAATCATATAAGACCTTTGTTATATGCCACCGATGGACGTTATACCTTGATACATTTTATATGTCAATGCTATTAATGTTGATCCGTATGGCTGGAAGGTGAAATGATGGCAATGCAAAAGCCTGCGTACGAAAGTCGAGGGTGTATTAAATGATTGAGTTTTGCAACTACATTGCCAGGCCACCGGGTTATGGATATTGTTACGTGTAAGTTGTGATGGATGATTTGGCGAGTGATGAGGTTTGGCAAGCTGAGTTGTAACGACCTCCTGCCCTGTTGTCAACAGAAATGGCAACCCCGTGGCTTGGGAGGTAGATGAGCAATTTAATGCTACTCCTGCCACCCTCCAACGTGGCTTAAAGAAAATGGATCTCCGCCGTTGATCGTTGTGTATTGGGATTGAGCTAAACCCTAGAATAACTTATGGATTCTTGTAACGTTTCTTGGTCATTGTTTCGGTGGTAGGGTTTGGGAGGTGAGGCCAGCCGACCGAGAGGCACTTAGGGTTTTTACATTTTCTAGCCTCCCTCGGGCTCGATCCTGAGACCGATAGCAACCTTTGGTTTGTGAGTAATTGTTATCCATGGAGGCCAAGTCTAGAAATGATTTGTGTAGCAATCTACAGGTGGAATGAGTGCATCTGTTGTGGCGTTGCAGTAGCTTGCAAGTCTGGGGTTTTCAATTGAGTTGTAAGTTTTCGGGTGGTATCCCACATCTTGACCTTCGAACTGAGTGCTTCTCCTTCACAGTGGATGGATGATAGCTTCGTCAAATCTCTATCATGACTCATGTATCGTAACGTTGCAAGGTTTTTAAAATTATTCTTTGTTGCATGCATTACTACCTCATGATCCGATACTTAACTTAGTGTATGGTTGTTGGCAGGTAACCCTCGGCGAACAACAGGGTGCCGGAATGGTTGATGCGGAAAAGAACTAAAGCGACCCCACCGGTAAGCTTCGGTGGTATCCCTCCCTAGTGGTTCTCCTGGAATCGGACTTGATGAGCAAGTGTTGGTAGCATGCCTTCACGGCAGTGGCTTTTGTCTCGCCTGCAACATTTGGGAAACGTTACAGTTTTAGGTTTTGTTGATAGTGTAGGTGATGTAATGTTTTAAAATAGATGGCTGACCATTCCTAGGCTCGGCGAGCATAGTAGGGTTGAACTCTCTTGTTTGCAAAGACTCTTACAACTTTACGTTTTATGTCTTATCGTTTTGGGTACTTCTGGGTTGATGCAAGAAGAGATACATTGACTGTAATTTTGCTTCGGCATTAGTTGTGTGTGTAAGTAGCATGAGGTTTCGAATGGATCCTTCAGCAAAAGAATGTGTCAACTGTAGGGTGCAACCATTGTTAATTTAAATGGAAACGATAATTATTTAGGGTTTAATGGCTATGTTTGGTGATTTCAACTTCTCGTTTTTGTATATGTATCTAAAAGCCTATTTAAGATATTTAGGGTTTCATGTCTACGTATGGGGTTTTCGATGTTCTCATTCTTGAACTCCGATCCAAGGTACGAAAGGCATGTTTAAGTTGTTTAATTAAATAGTGGCTATAAGCTGATAATAAAAGGATGTTGGTTTTGTTTGAATACAACTGTGACAATGCTAAACCCTAGCCTGTCGATGTTTAAAGAAGTCTGCAGGTCTGTAATGATGTTTTAAAGGAACAAGAATAATAACTCTTGGTTCTATAGTTAGATTGTCTATGGTAATGAAACCTTTGATTTGGCAGCTGTTAAATGTTATAAATAATAATGTAGTGAGAACGGTTAACCCCAGTTTGGGTGTAATTTACTCTGTCAATTCAATAATGCTATGTTCGTCCTTGCTTTTAATAACTTGTATTCTATGATGTAAATTCTATCACATGCAATTGATAATTCAGAAAAAGAGAAAATGACAGTGCATTCGTCAGTTAACTTGATTACTTATGAATATAACATTTTTTCTATTCTAATTATATATTCCTGTATTCATCCAATTTGGACTTCTGATGAAAGGATAAAATAACACAGTAGCTTTCTTTCTTTCTGTACAAGATAATTCAGTGAAGACAATATTTGCTATAAGATCGATCAGATTCTAAAACAGTAAGAAATAGAAAAGTGGGAATATGGTTAAACATAATGCATGGTGTTGTTTTCCTTTAAGAAATTATTAAAGATCAGTACCCTAGTTGTTAACATAATGTTCACCTTCAGAAATAAGAAAAGAAACTATTACTATGACTAGTTTCTGGTAGGTTATTCAGCATACAGATTTGAACAGTAAAACATTGCAAGCAAGGATCTAATCTACAGCTGCTAAAATATAAGATGCATGATGAACATAGGTCTATGCATGGGTGGTCTTTGGTTTAGATATTTAGATGCATGCTAGGTTTCACTTTTAACTGGGCAAATTTAATGCTACCTCTCTGTACTGGAGTACGATGCAACTCCACGCATGGGGAAAAATGCAGAGGAGTCATTTTATCAGTTCAGCAAATCTAAATTAATTAGGATCTAACATTTTACTACTATTGTTCATTAAATAACAATACTAAGCCATTTTCTGAGGGCATTCATATGATTGAAAAAGAAAACACAAAAGAATAGAACCTGAGTGTAATGGGAGGAACAAATCACTCAAGAAGCCTGTTCCACCCAACCTGCACCCAAGAAGCCAAGATGTCTGCCTTAGGACCCCCGAGCCTATCCACTGATCCACCAGGAGGAAGAAGGTTCTGCAGCTTAGGACTTCTACTTGCAGCAGCAAGAAAATATATATATCCAGCCTTACAGGCTTAGTAATCAATGGGACCAGCACCAGCACCTATCGTCTATCCTTCTCATAACATTTGCAGACTTATACTTGCACTCTCTACAGCCTCCCCTATTCGAATCTCTTAGCCATCACCTGATGAGCATGAGGAATGTTTCTGCAGAAAACATTGTAAGAGCTCCCTGCTCAATTCGAATTTCCCTTTATAGGCTGCCTAGGTCTTTTTGTAATTAGCCGGTCATTAGTGAGCTACCTGCTCACCTCCCTCCACCTGGAGGGGGAAATTCCACAAAATTAGGGGGAGTTGTCCCATACCAACAGCTAATGGTAGAGTGCAAATGCTGCCATTTGTCCCAATCTTTCCAACAACTTCCATTCCTCTTAGTAGGCCAGTGGACACTCTTGTAACAACTTTCTTGAGTGTTTGTCTCCCATTTTTATTTATTAAATAATAATAATGAGTCATTACATTCATTTTTGACCTACTTGGTCATAATTACAAACTTGTAATTATAATTTAACACAAAGTATTTTTGCAAAAAGGATAACAGTAGAAAATAATTATTCTCAAAAATTGGGTAGGTGACAATTACCTAGCCTCAGCCTCTTCCTTGAGTTGGACCAGAATTTCTTCCTCTGCCGCGGTATCCACCTCCTCGACCTCTATATGCACCCTGATCGTAGTGAGTGTTCTTTTGTTTGGGCGGGTTTTCTTCTTGAACGCGGTACATACCAGCACCTCACATTGCGTCCCTATCCCGCTTTCTTTCATTCATTAGCTCATAAGCAACATAGTTAGACTCATCATGTCCAAATGACTTATAGAAATTATAGTATAAGTTTTTAGGTGGTTTGACATATTTCTGTATAAGGTAACAATCTTCAGGCCGGTGTCCTCTGGTTCTACAAATTTCACACCATGGTGCCTGGTTCTGATTCATATTCATTGGGTTTGGTGCACCACTATTAAGATAATCTTGAAATAGAGGGCAGTGTTCTCTGGTGTGGCCTTCTCCTTTGCATCCTGTGCACCAAACTTCATGTATTTGTTCATGTCTGTGTTCCTTTCCATTCTTCATACCTTGCAATTCTAATCTCAAGGTAGCCAACTGGTTCTGGATATGTAACATCCCAAAACTACTCTCTCCGATTGGTGAAGCTTCCAGATTCATCGTGATCTCCAAGGCCTCTGCCTATGACACAACATTTTGCTGCATCAGTGGTTGTTTGTTATGGGGAAACAACGTAGCAATGAACCATTCTTGGTGCTATTGCGGAGCTAGAACAAAGCTCACTTGGTTCAGTAATGTTTTAAATTTTTGGTCGAATTCCCAAACCAATTCAGTAGGTTTCTGCTTGATTTCTTTCAATTCTGTTATGAACTGTGATTCTTATTTGGGTTTCTTAAACTCTACTGCGATCGCGGTCTTGATATCTGCTAGGGTTCTTGGATGGGCTTGAGAATACTTCATAAACCAATGCAGCGCTCTATCTCTAAAAGTAGTGATGAGCTGCGCTGTCTTTATAGCATCATCCATAACTTGCTTGACACTCCAGACGGATTCACATAAAAACCAGTGCTGATCAGGGTCTTCTAGACCCGTTCCTTTGAACATCGATAGTTTTATATCGTTATCAGTCATCCTCCTTCCGGATTGTGTATGGCTCTGCGACGAGTTCCATGCGACAATAGTAGACATAGGCTGTTGGGTCATGCTAGGTATGGTATTCTGTGGAATGGTCTGAGTCGTGGCAGTCTGAGTACTGGCTCCTGTGATGCTACTAGTATTGATCTTTTGTGGGGTGGGCTACGCGATGCTCACACCGGGTGGGTTCTAGACTGATGGATTCTGAGGTGTAATACGCTGGATGGTGGCTGTTAATTAAGTGGTCTGATTATTAAGGTCACACGAGATTTCTATATTTATGTGGTTTTTAGATACTCTGGGATTCTTTTCACTAGTAAGCTTATATCTCTTTCCACTTCTCAAAGTATGGTTTTCTTCGTTAGAATCAATATATGTATTTTCTATCATGACAGATTCAGAATTACTACTGCATTCGTAAAACACCTTTCTCAGCTAAAGGAATTTTAATGTATAGACTGAGGTTGTTCAGGAACTTACCTCTGAATCCTTCGAAAAAATAAGCTTTAGCTTGGCTGTAGGACTTCAGCGTGTCTACAGCAAACTCGGTCACAAATCCTTCTAGTATGCTATCAAACTAGAAGTCAACTTCTCGTGACAGTGGGCTATCTATTGCTTTAAGCTGTTCAGTAAGCTCTGGACTCCACTCTGTAGGTACTCCTCCTTAAGAACAATTCTTTCTTTCTGCGCGGCACGGTATCCACTCATGGAGCTCGTTTGGAAACGACGCCCATAAAATCTCATGGATATCCCTCCACAAGTATCTGTTCAACCACTCTACGTCAGATAGACGTAGGTATCTATTTTCTTTCTTTGCAAAATCTCTTTCAATCTTATCAGACCAAGCCCATATCTCTTTCTTTTCTGGGTCCCAATTGTCTGAACCCAATGGGAGCTTGTATTTTTCTTCGCACATACACTTTTTTCAAATACACTATCGCATCACTGAGTCTTAGTGCGGCAACGAAACCATTTTTTGGTGTTTTTTCTGATCTAGAGGTTTTTCCAATGTAGACCCAAGTACTTCGCTGTGCAAGATACCAACAAAACCCCTATTCACTGGCCCTTTCGGCAATAGACTGCAAGCAGCCTGAGGTCTCACCCAAGGCGAAGCTGAGGGGGTGGTTGCAGAAGCAGGTTTCCACAACCTTGTGATACGAGTGTTTAAACTGGTTAATGCGCAGTGTGGTGATAGACTGCACGCTGCGGTCAATGACTGCGCGATGTCTTCTACTTCGCGTCAAATATTGCGGAAAGCAAGGATTCTTGTGCAACCAGCACATCCACGGACTGCACAGTGGGGTTACTTCCAACCTATGATGACAAGCTATCAATAGCTTATCGCATAACACTTCTAATGGATCGGCGCGTCAACTAGACCACACGATGGCTACAATACTTGATCACTTCCACTCACCCTTACCTCTTTATATTTACTTCTTTCAACAATACTTAGACTGATTAACGTTTATTACTTATGTAAATAAGTGAAATGCGCAATGCTGCGTGCTTTGATATCGCGATCTTACCTTAACAATTACTCTGTGATTACTTAATAGGTTCATGCATCCAAATACTTCGAGATGCTTATCATTAACATTTATCCGTGTATGAGCTTCCTAACATCTTATTCCATCCCTTCCACGGTGAATACCAATAAAAGTAAACATATACCAGATAACTGTAACTTCAAGCATTCATACTGTAAATAATTCAACAACTGAATAATGGAAACCATACACAAAATAACATAACACAAGATTTAACTTAGTTCACTCCCCCGGATGGGAATCTACGTAAACAAGAACTGTTGTTTTATTATCTTAGGAAAGGGTACAATAGTTCTTCATCTGCGCACTCACCTGCAGACGTTCTTCTTCCCCAAAATTAGGTCTCTGCACACTCAGCTGCAGAGCCTTTACAATAGATTTTTGCTCAAAGATTCTAACAATTTTCAACAATACCCAAGTACAAAGAGTAACCCTTTCCCATACAAAAATGCCTTATATATAGATCATGCCCGTAGGTCATGTCTTTACATTACGAAGGAAAAACCCTTAGGTTTACAAAACTGTCACGGTTTTCCCAAAACTAGACTGCTTGTGTTTGGTAGCAGATCTTCTGTCACGCGCGCGCCAACGGGTTGCTTCTGCCAAGTTGTTCCTTCTTTCACGGCCTTAGATAACTGATTCAAGTAGTAGTTCTCTATTTTTGTGATCAATCACTGACCACCCGATCTACACCTACCCACTGCTTGGTCGTTACCGAGCCTTTTTTCCAAAAATAGATCTCCGATGACCTAACCAGAATCTGTGTTGCCTTCTGTCCAACACTCTGCTTAGTTGGATCTTCCGTTGACCGACACATCTGATGAGATCATATTCCTTTCAATTAAATTGAAATGAAATGAAAAGATTTTTCATAAATTATCAACCCAGGGCTACAAAGCTTATGAGCTACCAAGCAAAATATATGCCAGACACTGCAACTTGGAAGATCTTAACGTAGAGAAGATTAATGAATTACTAAATCAGAATTAGGATGTAATCTTTTGGTGAATGGACTCCTAAGAAATTGCTGACTACCAAAAGAATCTTGCAATTTAATGAAAGCATCTAACTATCAATAACATTCGTCTAGACTACAAAAAGAAATCACTACCAACAACAATCTGTCAAATTACAGAAAACAATTAAATTTCAAATTCTAATTAACAAACTGAGAAATTCCTAATGAAAATAATTCATTGAATCACAACTGTAATGAAAAGATTGAATAACTAATCAAATTCCACGATCTGCTTCTACCTTTAAACACTCACAACATAATTCTAAGAGAACCTAAATACATCCATTCACTACAGAATCTATACTAATTTGGCATTCATCATTCATATACTCCTCTGGAAATGGTAACAAAAATAACTCTGTAATTCAATCGCACCACTCATTAAAGGATTCACACACAACTATGATCAACACACCAATTCTGTATATCAATTAATTGAACCAATCAACACTGCATCAATAATTAAGCTATCAATCTGAACACACATGCATAAAGGAAAGAAATCCTATTTATAACAGCACCTGTCACAGAAGGGGGCCCTGCCTTCGGCAACAGGAGCTGAACAACCTCTCAATCACACGAAATTGATCAACACATCGAATCAGATAAAACCAGGAATCTCTTATATATAAAAACTTGATACAGTGTTCAATAGTTCTTATGCAATTGAGGCTAACCCTTCTGAAGAGTCCCCATGTCTTTTATACATCAACGCTTATGAGAGGATAAATGAGAAATCGCATGGTTACAATGAATTCCCCAATAAAGCCTATCTATTGATCCTCATTGAGATAATTCAGGGATATACATCATGGAAAGTGGGGGAGGATCCCAGGGATGTCGGGATGGTCAACTATGAGTCATCATAGACCCACAATACCGAATTAAACATCAAACCTCCATCTCCTTGGATCGACTGCAGCATCATCTGAATATTGGATAGGTAACCAAAATAATGTAATAGAATACATCAAGCTGGATACCTCGGTGTAATAGCTCTAGACTAAAATACATAACTTCCAGCTTCCATAGTCTTTCATTCTGCAACCTGTAGATAAACGGATATCAACCTGAAACATAACTTCTTTAGTAGGAAATAATGGCAGCATAGCCCTATCAATCACAAGCAATTGAAAAATAGCAGAAAGGACCAGATCAATTCTTACCAAGGCCAAAATGCAACCAAAAGAGCCAGTAGTAATACAGGAGTATGTCAAAAAGAGTCAAAAACAAAGTAGAAGGAGGGAACAAAAAGGGTCATATGCACAGCCCGTCATCTCCCCCCAACCAAAGGGTTTGCATGTCCCTATGCAAACTAAGACTATGATCCACTGACAGGGGTGCTTGGAGAGCTGCTTAGGAATTCATCACTCCACTTATAGGAGGAATGGCCACCTTCTGTTATGCTGTAAAAACATTTCTGTTCTCCCATAATTCTGAAAAATTCACTGTCTTCCCCATCCACTACAGGGCACCAAAGTATAGGGAAGTGAAATTGGAGCCCAATCCAGTTAGCTCTCTGTGTGCTTAGGAAATCAAGGTAGACTTGTATTCTATCCAGGGATAGCTCAAACATCCTAACAGAGAAGGGGTCTTTCCTTTTCAAGTCCAGGCTCAGAGCATTAATCCTCCTTCGTAGACAGAGCATCACCTCCAACCTATGAAAAGGAATCCAACTCCTACCTTCATGAACAAATTTAGACTGAGCAGACTCCAGGAGAGTAACGAATGATGAATCTTGCATAACCTGGTTCCTGGCCATAACTAGATTTTCAACTGAGGAGGAACCTCTCACCAAAGGACATCTTCCCATTCAATATTTTCCATAACAGTGGCAACATTGTTCCATCTCAAATGATTTCTCATGAAGGACATGAATGCCCTTAGTTGTACTTCCCCTACATGAGGGTTTGGATCCCAATCATCATAATCGGTCATGACCAGGTTGTGCATATATAATTCACACAGAAAATCCTATTCTTCGTCATTACTCCTGGAAAAGGCATCAACAAACTGATCTTCTGTCTCAATATGATCATTATATCCCATAGTTACCGTTGACAACCTAAAAGATATAAGTTGTTCTTTTAAAAACACATAATACAAATTCAAAGGGGGTCTTAGATTCCTCATGGAATGAGCCAGATAATTCATATACTCTTTTTCAAATTTTAATTTTTCCACTTCTTAACCAAGCCTTCTTATGGCCATGGTGTAATTTTGTCTCTGCAATTGTTCTGTAATTGTCTCCTGTTCTTTCCCTTTTTTCTGATTGCTGGCCAATTTTAATTGTCCCTCCAGGTCTCCTGCTATCGCCTGTAGTTGAGCTACCATTTCTTCTAGATGTTTTATTCGAGCTTCGTCGGAAGGGTTCTCTTCATGTAACTCCTGACCTCCTGGTCCTTCTGTTTCAAAACCTTCTGGTTCTTCTGCTTCAGAACCTTCCTTAGGCTCCATACTTCTTGCTTGCATGCTATCCTCTATTCCTTCATCTCTGTAATTTTCCTTTTGTTCATCTTCCCATGCTACAACCTCTAATAGGGAGTCCATCTTATATCTCTCCATCCTCTAAACTTGCTCTTATAGGACCGCCACTTCTTCTATTTTCTTCTGATAAGAGATTTTCAAAGTCCTGTGGTCTTTCTTCAGTTTTCCATATGCCTTACGGTACTTGCATAACAGGAAATACTGGAATCTCCTAATCCTGCTACCTAGTGATTTTCTGAACAAATTCATCCATCGTTTTTGTCCCTTTTGCTTCTTCTCCATGTTCTGCAACCCTAATTGATTTTCCTGGTTTTTACTGGTACTTTCTGTTATAATGAATACTTCCTGTTCTTCCTCCATTTCCTTATTCCGAACCAACAATTCTTTCTGGTTTTGTCGCCCTTCCTGAGCTCTGGATCTTGTCCGAGTATCCTTCTATCAAGCAAGTTGGGGTTTCAGCTTGAAGGCTTCTCATTGGGACTACCTGGACTGGTTTCTCCTGTTGGATTTCTGGGGTAATTTCCAATATTTTCCTCTTCTTTTTTCTTGTTTGACCATCACTCGAGGATGTACCCACGAACGATTCCCATGTCTGGTTTTGTTTCTGTAGGGCATCTTCTACCAATAACCTGATCAACCCGTGATGTGCCAGGCTTGTATTTGGATTATTACTGCTTTTGACCATTTTGCTCATTAATTCTAGGGATTTCCACAGAAAGTATGGCATGCCGATGTATTTCTAGTTCCTTAAGTGGTTCAAAATTTTAAAGTGATAAGCAAAAATCAGACTGAACCGACCTTCACATGTGATGAATTTGATTACGCAGAGTGCCACCTCGCTCCATGGAACCGGTAATGAAGCTCGCTTTGTCCCCTTTTCCGTCCCTTGCAGCAATTCACCAGGTTTAAAAAATACATCAATAAGGGGTTTTATTGACACCCGTCTTTCAAACCATTTCTCACCCATCAGTGGTAATCTTGAGACCCTCACAACCGTCATCTCATCCGCTGGAATTTTAAATCCTCGCACTTCTGCAACTTTACCATCCTATGTGAGTGCAAATTCCATAGCGATTGCAGCATCTCCTTTCTTCATTCTATCGAAATATGCCAGCCATCCTGCCTACTGAAAAACTGTTTTCACCTCTTTGTTTCCATAGACCATATCCATGCTTCCTGGTTCACTCCGGATTGCCCCCTTCATTGCCTCTTTCTCCTTATTTCTCCTCAAATGCTTACAGTTTCTCAAATCCCTGCCAATTCCGGGATAAAAAAGGGATTTGGGCTAAGCGGAGGTGGATTATCAATACTGGTCTAGCTAAGAGCTTGTAAGTGGTGGGATTATTAGACAATAACTGGTTTGACATAATTTTTTTTTAAGGGCGCCCCCAATTCTCCCCCCCAACTAACTCAACACACGACCTCGTGTGGCACTAATTAGCATGATAGAGCATGATCCGTCCTTCTGTACTTATCAAATGCAACTAAAAGATGGGTACGTACCTTCCTTACCTGAGAAGAGATGGGTAGAGTACAAATCCGGTTGGTTGCGATAATTGGATTGGATAGTGACTAGAAGGTTCTCCAGTTCTAGCATTTATGGTCTTCTTTGAGGTTGACGAACTGTGATGATCTTCCTGGTAGTGGTCCTGTCAAATAGAATTGGATATGACTTTGGTTTAGCTGCTGAGAAGGATCCGTAATGCTGCAGATCAACTGATGAGTGCTCCGTTTTTATTTTTTGGCGACGTCGAGTGATGATGGGCCCGTACAGATAAATGAGATGCCGCCATATGGTTGTGGCATGGAAGGTGGCCGAAAATATGACCGTTGAAGTGTTGGAAAAGTCGAAAAGGAGCTGTTACATTATGACAAATGATTCCGTGGTGTTGCGGAAAGTGTGAAAACTAAATGGGGGTTATGTACCCGGACGGAAAGGTTTCGGTAGTGGAATGGAAAGGGTATTGGTATTAGAACGGAACATGTTCCGTAATAAAATGGAAAGAGGTTCTGTAGTGTGGCGGAACATGTTCTGTAGTGGAGCGGAAGGGGGTTTAGTAATGGAACGGAACATGTTTCATAATGAAACGGAAAGAGGTTCTGTCGTGTAGCGGAACATGTTATGTAGTGGAGTGGAAAAGGGTTTTGGTAACGGAATGAAACATGTTCCATAATGAAACGGAAAGAGGTTCTATAGTGGAGCGGAAAAGGTTTTGGTAACGGAACGGAGCATGTTCCGTAATGAAACGGAAAGAGGTTCTGTCGTGTAGCAGAACATGTTCTGTAGTGGAGCCGAAAAGGGTTTTGGTAATGGAACGGAACATGTTCCGTAATGAAACGGAAAGAAGTTCTGTAGTGCAGCGGAACATGTTCTGTAGTGGAGCAGAAAAGGTTTTGGTAACGGAACGGAACATGTTCCGTAATGAAATGGAAAGAGGTTCTGTAGTGCAGCGGAACATGTTTTGTAGTGGAGCGGAAAAGGTATTACAATGAATGGTTTTATCCCAGAAAGCAGGGCTATCCAAAAGCGAGCAGGAGAGGGATGGAATAAAGAAGGGGAGCTAGGATAGAATGTCCCTGCAACAAATAGACAGATAGACTTATTAGAATCCAATTTTTTTTTTTTTTTTTTTCATTTTTTTCATTTTAAAGAGTTGCATCCCAGAACGATTTTCACAGTCCATTTTTTTTTTATATATATTTTTTTATTCTTCAGAGATTGAGCTAGTGATCTGGAAATCAATGGTGCACTAGCAGGCAACAATGTTGCGGATGAACGCCTCTTTGGACAATGGTTTCTTATATGGTCTTAGTCTATGACCATTGGCCATAAGAAACATACCTTCACCATCAATGGTTCTGAGTCATACTGTACCATTATCAAAAATTGTTTCAATCTCATATGGTCCCAGCCAGTGAGTGTGAAGTTTCCCTTTGAACTTTTTGAATCTAGAGTCATAGAGAAGAGCCTAGTCACCCTCTTGAAAATACTTAGTTTTGATGAATTCATCATGCCACCTGGTTCGTTGTTGTTGCACAATGGTTGTACGTTCTATTGCAGCTAGTCGCAATTCATCAAGTTCATTAAGTTGTTGTAGGTGAGTATGTTAAGCCTGTGATAAATCCATGCCTAATTGAAATGCAGTTCTTAATGTCTTAATCTCAACTTCTATTGGTAGGGTGACTTGTTTTCCATAAAATAATTGATAAGGACTCAAACCTGTTGTGCTTCTCCATGTTGTTCTGTAGGCCCATAAGGCTTCAAGAAGCCTATCAACCCAGTCCCTTTGATGAAGTTGGACCGTCTTTGTGAGCACAACTTCCAGAATTTTGTTTGTGCCTTCTACTTGCCTGTTGGCCTGAGGGTGATACGGTGAGGTTACCCTATGCTTGATATGGTATTTTGTTGTGAGATATTTGATAAGTTTAGATGTGAATTGAGGGCCTCCATTAGTAACAATCTCCCTCGGAACTCCAAACCTTGTGAAAATCTATGCATATAGAAAATTTGAGACTACTTGCTCTATTGCCCTTGGAAGTGCCTTTGCCTCTACCCATTTAGTTACATAATCTGTGCATACTAAAATGTATGAGTTCTGCCTGGATGGAGGTTTAATAGGGCCAACAAAATCTAATGCCCACTTCTCAAATGGTTCCACCACAAGCTGAGATTGAAGTGGTATTTCATCAGAATGAAGTGGCTACCCCATCCTTTGGAAACTATCACAACTCTTGACATATTCTCGGGTATCTTTGAATATTGTGGGCCAGTAATATCCCAGTTGTAAAATCTTATGGGCTGTTCGTTTATCAGCAAAGTGTCCTCCACATGGACCATCATGACAGGTTCTCAGGATTGGATAGATTTCATCTTCACGAACACATCGACGGATCACTAAGTCTGGTCCTGTATAAAACAAATAGCCATCAATCCATGAAAATCTGCTGCTACGTTGCACAATCCTTTTCTTTTCTTTTGATGTCATATGCCCCGGAAGTCATCCTGCAACCAAATAATTTGCTACATCTGCAAACCAAGGAACATTAGTAGAAATAGCAAACAAATATTCGTCTGGAAAAGCATCATCCACCGGTTGAGATTCTTCACCAGTAGTTATTCTTGAAAGAAAATCGGCAACCACATTAGTTTTACCAGGTTTGTCCATTATTGAAATGTCAAATTCTTGTAGCAACAAAAGCCACCTAGTGACTCTGCCATTCATGATGGATTTATTCATGAGATATTTAATGGCAGAGTGGTCGGTGTGGACAGTTACTAGGTATCCTGTAATGTAATGGCAAAATTTATTTATGGCATAAATGACAACCAGGAACTCTTTCTCAGTCACAATATAATTAAGTTCGGCAGGAATCAGATTTTTACTAATAAAATATATCGCATAGGGATTCTGATCTTCTTGTTGGCCTAGGACTCCTCCTATGGTAGTATCAGAGGCATCTGTAGAAATTAGGAAGGGTAAGGACCAATTTGGTCCTCGTAGGATAGGTGCGATAGAGACTTTCTGTTTTAAAGTTTCCCAGGCTAATTGACAATCCTTTGTCCATTCGAATTGTTTATTTTTAGACATAATCATAAATAAGGGACTAGCAATCTTTGAAATTTTTTGAAGAAATATTCTATAGTAACCTGCATATCCAATAAAACTGCGTACCTCTTTTTGTGTGGATGGAACTGATAAATTACTAATTACCTGGATTTTTGTTGGGTCTACTCTAATGCCATCGAGAGATATAAGATGACCCAACAAAACATCTTGAGTAAGCATCATTTTGCATTTCTCACTACTGAGACAGAGGTTCACCTCTTTGCATCGTGTAAGTACCCTGTCTAAATTATTCAAAGCTGCTGCAAAATCTTCACCATGGGAGGTAAAATCGTCCATAAAAACTTTCATAGTGTCATGAATAAGATCAAAAAAGATGCTGAGAACAGCCCACTGAAAAGTGGCAGGGGCATTGCGTAATCCGAAAGGTAACACTCGGTATGCAAAGGTACCCCACGGGCATGTGAATGTCATTTTTTCTTGGTCCTCCGGTGCTATCTTGATCTGATTATACCCACTAAAACCGTCCAGAAAGGAAAAATATTTTCTGCCTGCTAGTGTGTCCAACACCTGGTCGATGAAGGGTAACGAAAAATGGTCCTTATGCCTGGCTTTGTTTAATTCCTTGTAATCCACGCAAATACGCCACTTCCCGTTCTTCTTAAGCACCGTGACCAGTGGAGACACCCACTTGCTATCATAAATGGGATAAATAAAGTTTGTAGCCAGCAACTTCTGTAGTTCCTCTTTGACCACCTCTCTGAGTGTCGGATTCATCCTGCGCTGGGGTTGTCTGATGGGTCTAGAATCCTCCTTAGTATATATATGGTGTGTGCATAGGTCAGGGTGTAGACCTTTCATGTCACTATAATCCCAGGCATATGCAGACTTATGTTTCTTTAATATTGCAGTCAGCTGTTCTGTTTCCTTCTTTGACAATGTAGAGTTAATCTTCAGGAGCTTGCCAGGTTCAATTTCCACTTCCATAATCTCAGACTCCTTTTCAGGGATAGCAGAATTATTAGATGAACTCGGAGTACTGTCAATTTGTTGAGTGGCGCAAATTGTACTAAACAACTCCACAAAGTCTCCTGAGGGATTAGAAGAAATGAATTGGTTGAGCAGATCATCCTCAGTTAATTGTTTTGCTGCCATTGTTTGTTCAATCATGTACAGCTGTAGGGTTTCATCTGCTTGCTCAATTTCTTCTTCATCTGACCAAATAGGAAGTTTGGGTTGGATTATTGACTTTGCAGGAGGATATAAAGTAAGTTCCTTAACATCATGGCCATGAGATATGCACATGTTTCCTGATCGGCAGCCAATATTAGCATCTGCCGTGGCTAACCATGGTCACCCCAAAATTAGGGGATAGCCTCTCAAATTTGATTTTGTTTGTAGAACCATGAAGTCCACTGGGTACTCCCATGAGTCAACTGAAATAACAAGATCTTCTATAATTCCCTCTGGTTTTAAAGGAGATTGGTCAGCCAACTATAAAATAGTAGAAGTTTGCCTGAGGTTTATAATGCCCAATCTGTCCATCATTCGTTTAGTCATGACATTGATAGCTCCTCCCAAATCTATCAGTGTATTAGATATAGAAATGCCATTGATTTGCACTTTAACCACAGGACTACCAGGGTCAGAGTACTTAGCAGTAAGGGTGTTACCCATCATCAATTCAGCCAAATCACCTATCACATGGACTGTTGGGGGGTCTTTTCCTTTCCTACCTGGTTTTTTCAAACATAATTCTCTGACAACTTTGGAGTAAATGGGAATGTCTTTGATAGCTTGGAATAGTGGAATTTTTACGCAGACCTTTCGTAATTCTCCAAGGAGATCAAATTCTGACTGTGGCATCAACTTCTCTATGGCTAAGCATTCGGGATATGGTGGTGTTTGTTTTTGCTCGATTGGAGGTGATTTTGCTGGGTGGGATGGGTGGGAAATTGTCTTCGGATTGCACTGGTATTTATGTTAGGAACCTATGTCAACCCTTCTCTTTACTATGTTAGTATATTGTTGTTGGACGCATATGCTTTGTAAGTCGTCCCGTAGTATTTGTTGATCCGTAGTTAATATTAGCCCATAGTATTGACCCATAGTATTGGACGCATATGCTTTGTAAGTCATCCCGTAGTATTATATGTCCCATGGTTTTGACTCATAGTATTGGGCATAGACTTAGTATATAAGTGTGTGTTGAGGTCATTGAAGGCACCGTGAAGTTAATTGTATTGAGCTTGCTCAAAGGAGGTTGCCCCCTCGAAGTGGCCTGTGATCAATATAAAAATGATTTTGTTCTACTATTTATGATATCTCGTGTATTTGCATTAATTAATTATTGCAGGTACATCTCATCTGGTATCAGAGAACTTTCCTTGACACAAGTGGAAATTTTTTTTTCTTTTTTTGGGCGGCGACTTTTAGATCAATTTCTGAAAATTTATGCACAAAATCAGAAGAAACCGATTGTATATCTGAATTTCTCTTTCAAAAATACGCAGTTTCAAAAAAAAAATCATCTCATTTGGAGTTCTAAAAGTGGAGATATCGCGGATTTAAAATCAGCAATTTTTCAGAATTTCGGTGACGACCGCGGAAAGTGCGGCGAGAAAATCTTTTGACCGAGTGCCCAGATTTCTATTCCGATTCCATGGGGAGAAGCAGAGTGGTTGTTCCAGTTCCAGAAACATGCTATAATAGTGATTCTGAGCAATATAGATTTAGTTTTTGAATATTGGGTGGAATTTCTGCCCAAATTTTCTCTGTTGTAGGTTCGGATTTGGGAATCATCCCTATCCGCTTAACTGTGGGAAGTAATTGGGCATAAGCCGTAAAAATCATTGTGAGGAGTACCACAGGAACCCCGAAGTAGCTGGCCCATTGAGAGGACCTGCCAGCGAAAATGGCAACGACCCCTACCTGATTGACTAGTTCCCACCCGTGAGGTAAACCAAGAGCTGTCGTTTGTGGCAAAGTGGTTATCAGTTTTACCTGAGCCATGGAGTGAGGGGTACTACCCCAATACGCAAGCCGTCAGACAACATTGGTGGTCGAGTGAAACCCCTAAACTGTTAGGAAGCCGCACATATCTAGGGTCCATATATAAAAAAAAAAAAAAAAAAAAAAAAAAAAACCCGTGCAGGAGCAAACACCATGGAGGAAGCACTTGCAGCCATCCAAACCAAACTCCAAGATCTGGATGAAAAATTTCTCAGCCTCCATCTTTAGCATTCAGCCATGAACAATAACTGACAACCAGAATCTTTTGCAGCCACCGGGTTCTCTTCTTCCAACAATTTTCGTGGGCCGAAGCTTGATTTTCCTCGCTTCAATGGTACTGATCCGACTGGATGGATATACCGAGCAGAACAATATTTCTGTCTGCATAATACTTTTGATGTCCAGAAAGTTCCACTTGCATCCTTTCATTTGGAACAGGAAGCCCTTCAATCGTACCGTTGGTACATCAAAGCTCATCCCGAGCCAAACTGGACAGATTTTTGCCAACTCATTTTGCCACGATTTGGCCCTAGTGCTTTTGATGATTTCACAGGAGCACTCACTAAACTTCACCAAATTGGCACAGTGAGAGAGTATCAGACAGAATTTGAGAAATTGACCAATCACACAGAAGGATTGTTTGATGAATTCTACAGGAGTTGTTTTATAAGTGGTCTCAAGGATGAAATTCGCTCAGAGGTCAAAATGTTTTGTCCCAACACAATGATGGAAGTCCTAGGGTTGGCTAAGCTGGCTGAGGACAAGATTGTAGCTCAACAACGCTCCAAACCCACCCTTGTGCCCTTCAGAAATATGGGTTTCCAACGACCTCCCATCACGCCTTCTCCTCAACCAACTCCTATCAAGCATTTGTTTGAAATAGAAATGCAGGCACGCCGAGAAAAAGGGCTTTGCTATAATTGTGATGAGAAATTCACTCGGGGACATAGATGTGTTCAACAAAAGATCTATCTCTTGGATGTAGATTCTCCGCCTGCCTTAGAACTTGGTGAAGCAGCTACAGATACAGTGGATGATCAGATCGACATTCAACACCCGCCTGTTGACACCCCATTTCAGGACGACCCACCTGAGATCTCTCTCCATGCTGTAACCGACGTCACCACCCCACAAACAATGTGGGTCAGTGGATACTTCAAGAAGCTCCCTCTTACCATACTCATTGATTCTGGTAGCACTCATAACTTCATTGACCCTCGGATTTCCAAACAGGCTGATTGTTTTGTCCATCCTTGCTCCAGCTTTGAAGTCATGGTTGCCAATGGGGGCACCTTACCTTGCAAGGGGAAGTGTCACAATGTGTGTATCTCTATGGAAGATTATAACCTACGCCCTGACATGTTTGCCTTGCCCTTAGGTGGATGTGATGTGGTTTTGAGCGTTCAATGGTTACGCACACTTGGCCCCATCTTATGGGATTTTGCTGAACTTTGGATGCAGTTTAAAGTCAATGGGGCACAACACAAATCTATGGTCTTACAACCAGGGTCTCTCTGCATCATCAGTTCACATCACCTGGAAAAAATCCTTACGAAGAATTCACATGGTGTCATCGCTCAGCTCAATTCCATTCAGATGCACCCATCAACAGTCTCCACTGCTTCCTTGGATAGATATGTAGGTATCTTTGCTGAACCAATGCGCTTGCTGCCTTCAAGAGACCTTTCCGGTAAGAATGTAGCCACATCTACCTCTCAGCAGGAAATGATGGCTATTTTGCATGCAGTACAGAAGTGGCAGTGATACCTATTAGGGAATTATTTCTGCATCAAGACTGATCTCCCGAGTTTGGAAATTTTTTTGGACCAATGGGTCTCCTCCCCACCACACCTGCAATGGGTTATCCAACTCATGGGTTCTCCCTATGTGATCACTTACAAGAAGGGTAAGGACGATATGGTGGAAGATGCTCCTTCTCGCACAATTGATGTCCCAGTTTCTCTTACAGCTCTTTCTCTGCTTGTTCCAAATTGGTTGCAATATGTTCAACAGGGCTATCTCTTCTATGAACTCCATGCTTCTTCATCAACAGGGCACTTTGGGTTCTGCAAAATGTATGACCGGGAACAATGTAACTTCTTTTGGTTGGGACTAAAAATGACAATTCAACAGATGGTGGCTGACGATGATACTTTCCAAGTCAACAAGGGGGAAACGACACTCCTTTCGGGATTGCTCAAACCCTTGCCCATCCCTACACAGCTTTGGCCAACTATTTCTATGGATTTCCTAGCAGCGCTCTGGTGGTACAATACCACATCTCAAAGGACACCATATGAAGCAGTCTATGGAAAAACACCACCTGTCTTCTTCCATACACCCTTAGCAGCTCTCTAGTTCAGGAAATTGACTCGGTTCTTCGAAACCGCGATCAGATTCTTCTCATTCTGCAGGACAATCTTCACATGGCTAGAATTCGCCTGAAACAACAAGCCGATCAGCACCGTTCTGAGCGCATTTTCCACGCAGCTGACAGGGTTCTTCTTCATCTACAACCTTCCAAGCAATCCTATTTGACACTCCAAAGGCGTCAGTGGCCCGAAATGCAAACCGAGGATGCTACCGGGGAACCACTCCTTCAGATTCTGCAGCAATTTCTCCAACCAAAGCTTTGAGGACAAAGCTTTTTTTAAGGGAGAGGGGATGTTAGGAACCTATGTCAACCCTTCTCTTTACTATGTTAGTATATTGTTGTTGGACGCATATGCTTTGTAAGTCGTCCCGTAGTATTTGTTGATCCGTAGTTTATATTAGCCCATAGTATTGACCCATAGTATTGGACGCATATGCTTTGTAAGTCATCCCGTAGTATTATATGTCCCATGGTTTTGACTCATAGTATTGGGCATAGACTTAGTATATAAGTGTGTGTTGAGGTCATTGAAGGCACCGTGAAGTTAATTGTATTGAGCTTGCTCAAAGGAGGTTGCCCCCTCGAAGTGGCCCGTGATCAATATAAAAGCGATTATGTTCTATTATTTATGATATCTCGTGTATTTGCATTAATTAATTATTGCAGGTACATCTCAATTTATTTGGATTGGACTGGTAAATTTTCTGGTGTTTCTTCCTCCTCCTCCTCTGAAATTATAGGAGAGGTGGTTTTATTAATTTTCCTGCCAGAGCGTAGTTGAATGTCATGGCAGTCCACCGTGGAGATGGAATAGGCTGGATAATTGGGTATTTCAGCAGCCGTTACAGGTTGTCCAACCTTATTATTAGGGTTAGGAGCGGGTTGTGCAGGAAGGAGTGGTTTTGGAGGTGGATTGTTCACTGGAAAGGTTAACTGAGGTTGTAGAAGGGGTTGCATTAATGGTTGTACTGGTGCAAATGGGAATTGAGGATTCTGTAATTGCGGGGCTAAATGCTGAATCTGTTGATTATTGCCAAAATTTGAATTCCTCCAATTTGATTGCCAAGGGTTACTTTGGGGATAGGAAGGTGCCCAAGTTTGTTGAGGAAAAGGTGGGTACCAAGGCTGAGAGTTTTGTTGGACTTGTGGAGCTTATGGAACTTGAGACTGATGTAATTGAGCATTGTTCCAGTATGGATTAAATGATTGCATGGGGTCTAGTACTGTACCTGAAGGTCGAGGTTGCCATGGATGTTTTTGAGATATAAAACAGACTGGTTCTGCATCCGTCCTTACTTCTTCATATATAGCTTTGACCCATGGCAGCAAAGGACATTCTTTTGTAGGGTGCTCCAGATTGCATAGAAGGTAGATCTCCACTTTGTCCAATGGGCAACTTTTGAGGGGATGTCTCTTTTTGCATTTAGGACAGAAGATAGCCAAAGCTCGATCCTCCTCCTCTTGCCTTTTCTTTGCTTGAAGTGCGTCTAACTGAGAACTCAGGGAACTAAGTATGTCGGTCTTGAAATCCTCTAAGAGGTTCCCAATCTCCACCCTTGAAACTCCTTCTCTTGAGGTCCTCGTGGTTCTGTTTACTGTATCCCGAATTCCTCTTCCTGATCTGAAGGCATTCCTCGAATATCTTCTGCAGAGGTCACATATTTCTACATATTTTAGTAAGGATACATCCCCTGCACCCATCAAATTTAGTGGATCAATGTAATCATCTCTAATCCCTCGTAAGAGCATAATCTTCAATGTATCATCATTTAACCCATTTTGTCTTGATCTTTGCAAATTATATTGAAATCTCTCCACATATTCTTCTAAATTCTCATCCTCCTGCTGAGTCATCTTAAAAATGGCTTCCTTTCGGTCCTTGTCCTTACAATATTCTTGATATTTATCCAGAAAAGCTTTCTTCATTTGAGCCCAAGTTGTTATACTATCCCCTCCTAGGCCCATGAACCATCTCAAAGCCTGGCTTTTCAAAGTGGCTGGAAAAAGTTTGAGTTTATGGTGATATGTAACATAGTCATAGCTCCTGCACAGGACATCAAATTCAAATAGGAACTTATCCGGGTCTTCACTTGCCATAGCATGAAAGTTGGGCGATGTTGAATGTGGAATGTTCTTCATCTGGTTTGTAAGTGTAGATCCGGAATTTTGGATTGGGAATTCGAAGGTAACCATTCCTGTACTAGATTCTCCATTTGTATTTCCTCGATTTGTCTCTTCCCCACGGGGAATGTGTTCTCCCTCGCCATACATACCTGCCATTAGATATTCTAAATTAGTTGACCCAGTGGACCACGGGGATTCAACAACCAATTGTTCCTCTCCTCCTTGATTATTATCACTGAGTTGTTCAGGAAACCCTTCTTCTTGAACCAACTCTTTTTCTGGAACGAATTCAGCCTTTGGACTGCCGAGAGAAGGTGACTTCCCCTGAACACATCCTCCTCTTATTGAAATTATTGCACGATTAGTACCTGGGGGAGGGGTATCATATGCATATACCAGTCTACTTGTACTATCTCTTACTCTACGCATGAATACTTTGCATGTTCCAGGATCACAGGGACTTGCGGCAGGCAATATTCTAAATGAATATGTCGGTGCGTCTTACTTGAACCTCCTCTGAAATCATACCAGACTCTTTCCAAAATTGTCACACACACCATCCACTCAAAGGAAAAGAAGAAAAGAAATCGCATCTGGAACCAAAATAATCAATCAAACTACAATGTCCTTAGCGGCTCACCGGCAACGGCACCAAAATGACGAGCTCTTTTATTCCTTTTAATTAAATTGAAATGAAATGAAAATCTTGTTCATAAATTATCAACCCAGGGCTACAAAAGCTTATGAGCTACCAAGCAAAATATATGCCAGACACTGCAACTTGGAAGATATTAACACAGAGAAGATTAATGAATTACGGAATCGGAATTAGGATGTAATCTTTTGGTGAATGGACTCCTAATAAGTTTCTGACTACCGAAAGAATCTTACAATCTAATGAAAGCATCTAACTATCAATAACATTTGGCTAGACTACAAAAAGAAATCACTACCAACAACAATCTATCAAATTATAGAAAGCAATTAAATTTCAAATTCTAATTAACAAACTGAGAAATCCCTAATGAAAATAATTCACTGAATCACAACTGTAATGAAAAGATTGAATAACTAATCAAATTCCACTATCTACTTCTACCCTTAAACACTCACAACATAATTCTAAAAGAACCTAAATACATCCATTCATTGCAGAATCTATACTAATTTGGCATTCATCATTCATATACTCCTCTGGAAATGGTAACAAAAATAACTTTGTAATTCAATCGCACCACTCATTAAAGGATTCACACGCAACTATGATCAACACACCAATTCTGTATATCAATTAATTGAACCAATCAACACTGCATCAATAATTAAGCTATCAATCTGAACACACATGCATAAAGGAAATAAATCATATTTATAATAGCACCTGTCACAGAAGGGGGCCCTGCCTTTGGCAATAAGAGCTGAATAGCCTCTCAATCACACGAAATTGATCAACACATCGAATCAGATAAAACCAGGAATCTCTTATATATAAAAACTTGATTCAGTGTTCAATAGTTCTTATGCAATTGAGGCTAACCCTTCTGAAGAGTCCCCATGTCTTTTATACATCAATGCTTATGAGAGGATAAATGAGAATCACATGGTTACAATGAATTCCCCAATAAATCCTATCTATGGATCCTCAATGAGATAATTCAGGGATATACATCGTGGAAAGTGGGGGAGGATCCCAGGGATGTCGGGATGGTCAACTATGAGTCATCATAGACCCACAATACCGAATTAAACATCAAACCTCCATCTCCTTGGATTGACCACAGCATCATCTGAATATTGGATAGGTAACCAAAATAATGTAACAGAATACATCAAGCTAGATACCTCAGTGTAATAGCTCCAGATTGAAATACATAACTTCCATCTTCCATAGTCTTTCATTCTGCAACCTGTATATAAACGGATATCAACCTGAAACATAACTTCTTTAGTAGGAAATAATGGAAGCATAGCCCTATCAATCACAAGCAATCGACAAATAGCAGAAAGGACTAGATCAATTCTTACCAAGGCCAAAATGTGCAAAATGCAACCAAAAGAGCCAGTAGTAATACAGGAGTATGTCAAAAAGAGTCAAAAACAAAGTAGGAGGGAACAAAAAGGGTCATATGCACATCCCATCAACATCGCAGCACTGTTCTCGTCGCAACACTATCTACGCAGTTCTTCCGACACTGTGTTGTGCACAACTTCCCAGCATACCAAAAATTATCCCAAAATTGTTCCAACTTAACTGCGCTCAGCTCCGCAGTTCTCAAAATCCTTCCTACTAAAAAATGCCCCACCTGGGCCAGGCCCAACATGAATTATATGATACATCTATTTTAGTCTTCTTAATATTCAACATAGACAATAAAAACATCTTACCAAAAAAAAACTACAACATGCACCCAACAATGCTTTCAACCTTTCATGAAGATAATAAAAAATAATTACTTGCATCAGAAACAATAACATTTCATAATCGCATTCCTCCATCTAGTACACAAACATTTGTTGAATTCCTCATGGTTTCACTACAACAACTCACACAAACACCTAAAGAGTTGAAAACTATTAATCTTTTGGGGCTATTTTCCCTCATCCATAACATGAAAATGAAGTGAGTAGGAGCTTCTCCCTTGTAGTGAATTTGATCCTACTAACATCCCATACCAGCATCAAATACCATCCCACTGAGTTCCTAGAGGTGTTGTTGTACTTATATCTCCAGTTCATTCTCAATAGATTTCAAGATTATATGAAATTAACATTCTCACTAGATGTTGTTGTACATAATCAATTGTTACATCGAGCTTTAATAATCATGCACATCAAGTTTTAATATCTTATTTGTTGTTCATTCTTGCAGGGGTGATATTGTTTTTTTTTTTAAACGCATTGAATATGGAAAACATACGTAATAATAAAAGAAAGTCTAGAAGGAAGGAGCCACCCCCTGAAAATTCCCATGAGATAAGAGAAAATGCCAGGTTGTACATGGAAAATTGTAGAAATAAAAATGTTAGTGCCTTAGATCCATCAACAAGCAATGACGAAGTGGTTGAATTGAATCAAATCTTGCCTGATGTCGAGTATGAAGGGATGGATGTTGAACAAGTTCTTAATTGGAAACCTCCCCAAGAAGAGCACACACATGGTGAACACACTCCCTTGCAGGACCAATTTGTGAACGAAGGGCCACAACAAACCGTTGACGAGACTCATACCTCTTTTCCGAATCCCTTGCCTCGACTATCGAGTGGATGATGAAGAACTCCCAGACGTATTCATGTGGATGAAAGTTCATTTTCAGGACTTGAAGGTAAGTTTCCCAATTGCACTATTGATTTCCTTTGTAGCAAGATAATCAAAGATTTTTTTGAATCCAAAACCGATGCAGCAAAATCTCAATTGTTTCTTGCTTTGTTAAAATAACATTGTCTAGCTCATGTTAGGAGAATTTTGGGCATAAAGATAGTTAGAAGTTCAGAGGCCAACAATCATTTTGATAGAAATCTACAATCTGAATTTAATTTGATTGGAAAAACTTCTAGTACAAAATATTTTAATGCAGACCGTCGTGTACTGTCGGAATCGATTGTAGACAAATCCATAAGGCAACGTCGCCTACTATCACATACATGTAAAATGTTTAAAATAGATAGAAAGACTCTTCATAAGTATTCTGCCATTAGAGAAAAACTTGAGACCCCAGGCCAAAAAGATTGTTGGGCCTTTGTTGGTAGGTTACCTCGTTCAGACATGGAGATCATTGATGCTATTAAAGAACTAGTGCAAAATTTTTGGCATGATAACACTAGGCCTTCATCGAATCAAAGAAATGTTTTAAAGTTGAGAAAAGGTGTTAGGGGGGGTGAACCCCATGTCAAGCACTTCCTTGACATGACAAAAACAAAACTCTATCAGAGGTTCAAGAATGAGCACACACAATTGAACTTGGGCCAAAGGTCCTTTGAAAAATGCAAACCCTGGTATGTTAGAATTTGCATTGATCACAATACATGTTGTTGTAGATACCATGTAGTATTTGAGTACTATTATGATGCATATAGACATATATTTTGTGATTTGCATACTAACATTGTGCAGGATTGCCCATCGTTACAACCACCGAATGCATCCAAAGAATTTATACATAGCATAATGTGTCCAATACCTGAAGAACAAAAATATTATAAAAGATCATGTTTATATGGGACATGTTCCAGTTGAAGTGGATTTGCATTATTGAGCCGCTGCATCCACGCAACCGCGGAGCACGAATTTGGAAGGATGTCAGTAAAAATGCAGAACTTCTAGTACATAACATATCAAGTAGATAGTTCAAAGGAAAGCAAAATAATTGCATTGGTGAAGTCACAGGTAATCTAAGTTTGCATACTTTCATACTGTACATGTTGAATTTGTACATATATATTCAAATTGAAAATGTCAGGTTGTATTAATGCCCTTGGTTTTGTGGCACCAGGTACAAATTTGCAATTTCATGAAGGAATTCTACCAAACGACCGAGCAGTATGTATAGCATCTCCATGTAGAACGATGGTAAGATGAACAGTACAGATAGTGCAGGGACACCTTCCCCGATGGCACAATATTGTTGGTTGTGGACTTTGCAGAAAACTACACCCTGCAACCACAAAATGATATTCAAAGTCAATACTACCATTCAGACAAGTTAGCATAATGGTCCATATCACGTATAGGCACGCGCCAGAGAGCAGAAATGACATGAGGATAATATTGAAAGAGACCAACTTCTACATCAGTGATGACAGGTGCCATGACTTGCATTATGTGTAGCATTGCTTCAAAATTTCTATGATTAGCTGAAGGAGAGAGGTATACAGATGGATCGGAATTGGATACGGTTAGATGGTTGTGCAAGCCAGTTAAAAAATGCATGTGTATTCCAGTGGTTGAGTATTTTTCACAAGAATTATGATGTGCTGCATGTATGGAACTATTTTGAGGCTGGGCATGGAAAGGGAGAGCACGAAGGGGCTGGAGCATGTCTCAAAACTGCCCTACGAAGGGAGGAGATGAGGTGCATTAGAAACCCTCATATTCGGGATGCATAATCCATAGTTCAATGGTGCTCTCCAAAAATGTCAGATCAAACCACAGAGCAAAACATACCATCAGGTAGAAGACATGTTGTCAGAAATTTATGGCATGTAGTTGATATAGATCGATCGTGTTCTTATAGTTGTAGTACTGTGCAAGGCACTCATGGATTTCATTCCGTTCGAAGCTCAAAAAACCCCTTATTTGAAATATGGACACAAAAACTTGCTTGCTTTTGTGGGCCTTGCAGTAGGTGTGAGTGGGATGAGTGTGAATCAATGGATTGGGTTGATGACTGGGATCATGTATCACTTGCATTGGACCCACATGCACTTGTTGAAACAATCGAGTTAGAGGAAGGCCAATCCTCTATTTCGAATGAATATGATCATATATCTAATCTTGTATATCCAGGTAAACATTTATGCATGCATATCCCTGTTCCCTCCTTGTTTATATGTAATTATCCAAGTTATCAAACCACTACTTGTTGGAATATGATCGTAAAATGCATTTTTGCAGGACACTCTATGCAGTTGTCGCCCCGACAGATAGTGCAATTGGGATGAATTATTGGTTGGTATGATGCATCTAGGGGAAGCAAACCCTCCTTGCATCATTAACGGATAGTGAAGGCATTACCTTTTCGACTGGCTCAATGGTTGTTCAAGGGGAACATATTACAGTGGATGGAAAGGGACCAAATAACAATGGCTATAGATACACGGATTATAGACCAAGGTCACGGGTGTATCACTTTACGCACTTGATCGTTGGTACAAACATCCAACTACAGACAATGTCAATGCAGTCATCAAACAAGGTACGCTACTTACTACCTCATGCAGAGCACGAGAGGTTGTTTGAGACAATAAAAAACTTAGAGGATCCAGAAGGCCTAATTGATGCAGGTACATAGTATAGCCATGTGATTTTTATTCCTGCATGATTAATGTTATTCATGTTAGATAGTTTATTTGATATCGTTATCTTATATCGTTTATTTGATGTTTGAGTTATGATTAAGTTAGGATTTATAGCCATGTGATTGTTTATTCATGCATGATTAATGTTATATAGTTTATTTGATATTGTTATCATGCGTTGTCGAAACTTAGTCTAGCCCTATAAGCACTAATATAACCCTACAAACCTAGTCTAGCACTAGAAATCCTAGAAAGCTAAACTAACCCTAGAAACACTAATTTAACACTGGAAAACTAAGCTAGAATACTATAAACCTAATCTAGTCCTAGAAACCTAAACTAACCCTAGAAACACTAATCTAACCCTCGGAAACTGATCTAGAATCCTAGAAACCTAATCAAGCCCTAGAATCCATGAACCACCACACGTACCCTCAATACAGGGTATTTGGAATCCAAGTGGGATAAGATCACTATTAGAAGGGTTTTTCATGTCACAAACATACATCACTAGAGAACTCAACTTATAGAATCCAAATCTACATGTCTATCTTGGTATTTCGATCCTTAAACCCTAGGTCTTACCAAGATGTCCGCAGCACCCAAATCTGGATATTGCCCCTATTTTCTCTACCACTCTCTCCATTTGGAGCTTTAGGAATTGTTTCAATATTGGTCTAGTACTTGGATGAATATGAGGATCATTTGGGAGCTATGATTCTTCTTCATTGGCTTCTTGAGTTGGTTCTTCATTGCCTTCATCCACATAATAATGGATAATTTCATTGTTGTCCAAATATGTTGGCAATGAGGGCATGTTAAATCTTTTTTCATTAGCGTTAGTAACAATATTCATATTCATATTCATCATGGCTTATGATAACCATTCATGCTAGGGTTTTTGGTTTTGCAATGTCATTTGTTCACTGAGGCTTCTTGCCACTTGACAACCTTCAATCATATTCAATTCAATAGTGTCATTTTGAATCGGTTCTAGAGAATATGTATGTGGTTCATGTGATGCAACAACTTCCATATTGTCTTGAGCTACTTCATCATCTAATTGAGTAGCACTAACATGTTCATCATTGTCACCTAATGGTTGAAAATGTACTTGAGGGAGGATTTAGACCTACCTCACCCATGTCAATGCTTGAGTTTTTGGAGGTCAACCTCCCACCCCACATGTCCTCTTCAACATTTTTTGTTCTCTTGGTTTTGTGCCCACCAAAATGTTTTTCATGCTTGGGGTACCTTGAGGTATATCCCCAACCCAAAAAAAAACATATATTATGTTGATTATGTTGGTTATTGGATTCACCGAACAAAATTATATTTAACAATACACATATTCATAGATTTGGTTCCCCATGCTCAATGCTCACCCAAATCTAGCTATATTTTGGGTTTTTTCCCTTATGCAAGCATCGTGTCATCAATGTAGCATTTCCACTAATATATTCTAACTAGATACTAGAATCTCCTTGACCAAATTTGATGGACAAATGCATAGAGATATTCTAGACTCTTAGATATGTATCCTAACAATTTATTTTAAAACATGCTCATTTATCATCAACATCATCATCAACATCTTCATCACCATCATCATCATCACCATCTTCATCATCACCATCTTCATCATCATTTTCATCTCTGGGTTCCTCGTCAAAATCTTCATCACCATCATCATCACCATCACCATCATCATCATCATCACCATCTTCATCATAATTGTCATCTCTAGCTTTCTCGTCAACATCTCCGTCATCATCATCTTCTTCATCATCATCTTCATCACCATCTTCATCACCATCACCATCATCATCAATGTCTTCATCATCATCACCATCATCCTCATCATCAACATCTTCATCATCAACATCTTCATCATCAACATCTTCATCATCATTGTCATCTCTAGGTTTCTCATCAACATCTTGTTAGGATATTCCTATACTCCACCCTAGTCCTACTAGCATTTTCATTATTTGCATTTATGCATGTAGCATGCATTCTGAATGCAGGAAATTGCATGCATCCTTGTCATCAGTCCCAGCACCTAGCCCTCAGTTAGCTAGCCCCCGGGAGCTTCTCACTAATCAGTTTTAGCCCTCCTAGAGCTTAGTGCGCCCTTCTTCCTTGATTTAAGGAAGCCACTCGTCCTCTCTCACCTACCACTCAGTTGCACTTCAGTTACTTCAGTTATCTTCAGTTCTTTCCTTGATTTAAGGCTAGACTGACTCTCAACTGACTGTATTTCTCCGATGGACCTCCAGTGAGACTAGATTGCCCAGTCTGACTCCAGTTAGCTCCTCATGCGCTCTCCACTGAGCCTCCTTCATTCAGTTAGTGCCTCCATGTGCCGGTTACACCTACCACACTTAGTTAGACTCAGTTTGACTGATGATTGGTAGTTACTTGTACATTGATGACTCCACTGATGATGATGAAGACTTCTAGTTGTGCTCCGATGACACTCCAGTGATCTTTTGATCACTCCATGAAGGCTAATTCGAATTGCCACCTTAGCATTCGAATCCTCATGCATTGTATTATTTATTTGTCCATTTGTGATTAATGAATTAGTGTGTGTGAAGTTATTTTGCTTCTATTTGAGTTCTACTGTATTATTATTTTGTTGCTCATTTTACTGCATTGACCACTCTTAATCTTATTCCTAAATTATTTCATTGTGAGGTATACATCAACTCTTATATCTACTATGAGGATTTTCACATGGTATCAAAGCATGTTGAGGGCATTGTTTATCTCCATTCCTGAGAGTTTTTTGTAGGTTATTATCAAGATTTTGAGTGCAGCAGTTTCTGCATCTTTTGTAGTAGTAGTAGTTGCAGACTTTTCTATTGTTTTTGCAGGTCTTCTACAACTTCCATGAATTTGGAAGGAATTACTCCTCTTTCTGCATTCAACTATGATGAATGGAAACCACAGATGATAGCACATTTGAAGAGAAATGGTCTCTTTGATTATTTTTTTGAAAGAGAGTTCGAATCCTCTGAAGAAGAGAATGACTGGTTAGATGAAGCTGAAAGAGATTCTGCAGCCATGATGCTTAATATGTCTCGATGCATGGCATACCACTTCTATTCTTGAATCTCCAAAAGAGCTATGGGCCCAACAGGATGAAAGATTTGGAAAAGAGAATGAAGAGATTGGTCGAAACCATTTTGAGAGCAAGCAAAGTGGTGCATTCACCCTCCTTGATGATCTCATTGATCATGCATCAGTATCAAACATATCTCATATTGAAGCTAGCCACAAAGAAGAAGAACTTGTAGATTCTCCACTCATTTCTTCTATTTCGAATTCTATGCCAGCTCACACTCTAGAAATTGCAGAGGTTCCTAAATCCTCTCTTGCACTAGAGTCTGTTGGTTTGCATCATGATCTCATGAATGTTTCAGAGGTAAAATCAGCCACTGGAGGTAATGCATTCACTCTCCTTGATCAATCACCTCTTATTTACTACTATATGATCATTATTTCATGCTTTCAGAAGGTTATTGAAGATGATGGCCATTTCCATTCGCTTGGAATAATTTCTCATGCATTTACTAGTTTAGATCTCACCTCAAATGGTTCAAAGGAGATCTTAAGCAACCATGATTCAAGTCTTGGATCTGATTTGGATTCCAAGAAATCACTGATATTTGATGGTTCTTTTGGGCATAATCTGACCCATGATGGTGCAAAGGAGAAAACAAAAGACTATCTGCATATTCATAGATTTGATCCTACCTCAGTTGATTCGAATCACAGGTTCAAAAATCATCCTCATACTTTTGGATTTGTCCTCATCACATTCGATCTGAAGATCAAGTACAAGAACATGCCTTTTGAGAATGAACCACTTCTTCCCAAGAAGAAGATACCTCCAAACATATGACTAAGCATCACACCTGCTTGAGTTTGGAGCATTTATTTTTGTGTGTGCCTTACAATCTATTTTGACGGGGGGTATTTTTCCCATGAGGTTTTCCCCCATTTCCTCGGTTTATTGAATGTTATTATTCATTGTATTGGGTGACCTTTGGTCTCAGTTACCAGGGTCGAGGATGGATTAAGGGGGGGTGTTAAGATATTCATATACTCCACCCCAGTCCTACTAGCATTTTCATTATTCTCATTTTCAGTCTTGCATGCATTTCTGCATGCAATTGCATGCATCCCATTCATCAGTCCCAGGACCTAGCCCTTAGTTAGCCAACCCCCAAGAGCTTCTCACTGATAAGTTTTATCCCTCCTAGAGCTTAGTGCGCCCTTCTTCCATGATTTAAGGAAGCCACTCGTCATCTCTCACCTACCACTCCGTTGCACTTCAGTTATCTTCAGTTCTTTCCTTGATTTAAGGCTAGAATGACTCTCAATTGACTGTATCACTCCGATGGAGCTCCAGTGAGACTAGACTGGCCATTTTGACTCTAGTTAGATCCTCATGGGCCCTCCACTGAGCCCCCTTCATTCAGTTAGTGCCTCCATGTGCCAGTTACACCTACCACACTCAGTTAGACTCAGTTTGACTGACGATTGATAGTTACTTGTGCATTGATGACTCCACTGATGATGATGAAGACTTCTAGTTGTGCTCCAATGATACTCCAGTGATCTTTTGATCACTCCGTGAAGGCTAATTCGAATTGCCACCTTGGAATTCGAATCCTGATGCATTCTATTATTTATTTGTCTATTTGTGATTAATGAATTAGTGTGTGTGAATTTATTTTGCTTATATCCGAGTTCTACTATATTATTATTCTATTGCTCATTTTACTACATTGACCACTCTTAATCTTATTCCTAAATTCTTTCATTATGAGGTATACATCTGCTCTTATATATGTTGTGAGGATTTTCACACATCTCCATCTTCATCATATTCTTCATCATCATCTTCATCACCATATTCATCACCATCACCATCACCATCACCATCATCATCAACGTCTACATCATCATCACCATCATTATCATCATCAAAATCTTCATCATCATTGTCATATCTAGGTTCCTCATCAACATCTCCATCATCATCATCATCTTCATCATCATCATCATCACCATCATCATCATCATCAACATCTTCATCATCATCACCATCATCATCACCATCTTCATCATCATCATATTCATCACCATCACCATCACCATCATCATCAACGTATTCATCATCATCACCACCATCATCAGCATCAACATCTTCATCATCATTGTCATCTCTAGGTTCCTCATCAACATCTCCATCATCATCATCTTCTTCGTCATCATTATCATCATCTTCATCACCATCACCATCATCATCAACGTCTTCATCATCATCACCATCTTCATCATCATTGTCATCTCTAGGCTCCTCATCAACATCTCCATCATCATCATCTTCTTCGTCATCATCATCATCATCTTCATCACCATCACCATTATGATCAACGTCTTCATCATCATCACCATCATTATCATCATCACCATAAGTTCCTGGACGACGATTTTACAAATTTGACCCCAATGTGCAAAAATTGCACACTCCCGTACTGATCAAAACCCTAGTTTCCAAAATGGGCGTACAAGATGATGCCTGGGCCACGGGATCGATGGAGAGGGGCACCCATAGCACTATCCCTATGTCCTGAATCCAACATATTCGACGGTTTGTTGATCCAAGCCACGATCGTCATTCTATGGCTCGTTCCGTCTCGCATCCAAAAGACCTTTAGGGACACCTACTGGAAACTTGTTGGGGGAATAGAATTCCAACCGTTCAACAAAACTGGGTTCTGGGGAGTCCTGCAAGTGTGTCTAGGGAGGTTCCAGTTGGGAACGCTAGCCATAAGTGCTTGATCGACGATTTTGCAAATTTGACCCCAATGTGCAAAAATTGCACACTCTTGTACTGAGCAAAACCCTAGTTTCTAAAATGTTCGTACAAGATGGCACCTATGCCACGGGACGGGAGGAGAGGGGTACCCATAGTAGTATCCCGACGTCTTGAATCCAACAGAGTTGACTGTTTGTCGATATGAGCCACGGTCGTCATTCTATGGCTCGTTCCGTCTCGCATCCAAAAGGCCTTGAGGGACACCTGCTGGATACCTACCGAGGGCATAGAATTCCAACCGTGCAACAAAACCGGGTTCTGGAGAGTCCTGCAAGTCTGTATAGGGAGGTTCCAGCTAGGAATGCTAGCCATAAGTGCCCAATCAACAACTTTGTTGTCACGTCCCCTCCCGTCGATCCGTTACAAGGTGGGAAACATGAAGAAATATACCGGGCTTATTCGACAATCTCAGCCCCATTCGTTAGCAAGAAATTCATGGATAAATAAAACTTATGTGTGCCAATACATACTTAATATAAAAAGAGCGGAAAAACCATAATAACACACACGCAGAAGGGAATACATCAGCCTAATTCTTCCAGGCGGAATGATGAGACAATCATACAATAATCAATCCCATTCTCATGCTATGCACAGATTTCATATCAATTTCATTAACATGGATAGTTAACATTCAGAACAGAACACATAATGATCATAATTTAAACCATAGAGACTACTTATCTTTGAGATGAAGCTGTCCAACAATTGGCTATGTGAGAGCAACGTTCCACCCAACTATAGATCTCTATCCAGCCTGTATTCTTTCAGCTGAGAGATCACCCCCGAGCTGGGTTATGTATCCACTAAGGAGGAACTAAACAGGCTCAATCACAGCCATAGTTTCACTCAAACAGTGATGCTAAGCTAACACATAGTTGGGTTTAGTAAGAATGCAATAAGAAAAGGAGGAGGATGTTAAGCCACTAAGCTCAACCACAGAGCTACAAACATCCCAAGCTAAATTCAAACAATCCAATTCTCTGTTCAAACATTCACACATGGGTTTCTCACAATTCTATCATCAAAATAACTCCATCCCTTCACTAGACTTCTGGGCTATAAAAATTGGGTTTTCCAATGGATTTCGAGGTATATAACCCTCTCAATTTATCCCCAAGGTTCATATCTATGGATGCCCGATTAGATTTCACTATCAAATACCAATTATGGGCATTTATGGCTCTTCAAAACGCGGGTTCTTGCAAAGTTGCGATTTCTATTTTTTCTCACTGTTGGGAATTCGTAATGGATGCAAACTGATGATGGGTTCTTCCACAATGGAATGGGAATGAGGATAAACCCATTCCCATGAGGTAGGGTGACTTGTGGGTCAAGAAAACAGATCCCATACTCTGCCATACGAATTTATGGGTTGTCCATGCTCCATTGAAGCCATGGACTGATTTCTTCAACAAATTTCTTACACAGAATTAAATGCCAGCAAAAAAAGTCAAATGGATTCTCAAGATGACATTTGGCAGCCTATGGTTCAATCCCACAACCCCCTCACCACTCCCGAGTGGATACACATGACCCCTTCTCATTAGTTGCTTCCATAGCCAATTTTGGTATTTTATTGCATGATGTTTATTTACATCATTTTTACAATGTTCCATGGCTAAATAGCACATGGGTGACATAATATCTAATACTTGCCTTTTGAATCAAATTCGAGCATCTAATAGCGGGGCCTTGGCCTTGAGCTCCACATTTGGGAAACATTCATCACATATATACAATATTTACATTTAAAGCTAATATATCCTAAGGGTCAAAATGGGGTATTGCATTTGCAAATTTGACCCCAATGTGCAAAAATTGCACACTCCTGTACCTAGGCCATGAGACCAGAGGAGAGGGGCACCCCTAGCTCTATCCCGACATTCTGAATCCAATGGAGTCGATGGTTTGTCGATCCGAGCCACGGTTGTCATTCTACAGCTCGTTCCATCTTGCATCCAAAAGGCATTCAGGGACACTTGCTGGATACCTATCGGGGGCATAGAATTCCAACCGTGTGACAAAAATGGGTTTCGGGGAGTCCTGCAAGTGTGTCTAGGAAGGTTCTAGCTGGGAACGCTAGCCATAAGTTCCCGATCGACAATTTTGCAAATTTGACCCCAATGTGAAGGCCATGCCAATCTTGATCAAGGGGGCCATTTCTCGTCTGTAGGACCCCGGGCGTGCGTGGCCACCGTGGACAGGTCCACAATGGCCACATGGACATGTGGCAGCTGACAAAATCTAATTCCGCTCACTGGTTTGGGTTCTGTGGCCCCGAGGAAAAACCTCAAAGTGTCCTTGAATGGCCCCGAGGTGCTCAACTAAAATGCTCGTAGCATGCAAAGCGTGGCTCCGTTCGCGAATCCGTCGATTCCGGTGGATCCGGGGCGCCGGGTTTCAGCTAGACCCCCCCCCCCCCCAGTGTGCCAACAACCCCCAGAAACGATGCCGATGAGCCATCTCCGGAGCTCAGGTTTTGCTCAGTGAGGGCCATTCCAAATTCACTCAAAGGGGCGATTTCTCGTCCGGAGGCCCCCGGGCATGCGTGGACACTATGGACAGGTCCGCAATGGAGATGTGGATCTACCCTGGAACTTTTGCATAAGACTTATAAATGGTGTTTCACCCTTCTCTTTTATGCTAGGATTCTATTGTTGGTTATAAGTGTAATATTTTTATAAAACCCTAACCCTAAAATGCTCTTATAGCCCTTCTTCGCCCTTCTTTAGCACAAATAAGACTCGATCTTGGTGTATCAGTACTCGAATAATCTGGGAGGCAGAGATAAGTAGCAGGACGTTGAAGGGGTCATTCATTCACCATCAACATGCCAAACGAAGAAGGACAAAATATTGGTCTCTACATTCCAAGAAAATGGTAGCTCTTGATATTCTTATTTTTTTAAAGGAGTTTTCTTCTTGAAATGTATTTTTTGTTTTCTGTTTTGGTGGGGTTGGGGGTTCGCAGAAATTGAATTCGCATGTATTTGATAGCTCTGCAACCAATCGACTGATAACTTCAAAGGACCATGCATCGATGCAATTAAATATCAGGCACTTGGACGAGAACGGAATATACACTGGCTAGTTCACAACTTTGGTCTCTCTGGCTTTGTCCGGGAACACATGTGTATGAATTCCGGTCTTATTTTGTTTTTGGGTTTTCCTATTTTTTAAGTAGGTTTTTCTTCCTGGTCAAATTTCAAATATAGAAAATGTTGTATCATGATCCAGATTCATGAATCAGATGTACAAAACATTGAACAAACTGTTTCTTTACTAATGATCTTTCTCATGTACGAAAGTCATTCTTTTCATGTATATGTCTATTTTCCTTCCCAGACTGGTTTCTTAGCTCTATGGCTTCGTACTTAGATCTTTTTTCCTTTACTCATTGTTGTTAGCTTAGATCTACGATCTACTAAGGTATTCCTACTTTGTATTAAACTGATTGTACTTCTTTAGTTCACTTACCTACTTTTCTGGTCATTTGTTGGACAAATAAAATTATCTTATTTTAAACAAATGGGATTTTGGTAGTTTTCTTTGGCTCTATATAGAGTATCCATTTTGTTATCAAGACATGGGAGCATCCACCATCTATCAAGAGGGGGGCCATCACTTCCACGTTTTTGGTGTGTGACTACCTAGCCTGACCTAGTGCGCCTCTTGGATTATGTCAATTCGAAGGACGCCTATTAGTTGGAATTGGACAGGTGCTGGGAATATATGACTTGGGAAAAGGGAAATTGTTGCGGAAATGGTTTCTAAAGCCGACAAGGCATAGCCATAGTAGAGGCATTCTTGTTTACTGCAGCCAAACTAGCGTAGGTATAAGCTATATAATATCATGATTGGTGATCTGGTATCAAGTTCTCATCTTGTGAGATATATTACTGATGACATATTACCAAAGCCTTGTTCAACCACATACCTTATGGACAATTGGACATGCCCGAAATACCTAGAAAATACAATGACTTCCCATATTGGACTTCCCGAAAATCAAACATATGTACAGCATTACATACTCATATTTCCATGAATGGCAATATTTTGATCTTGTATTTGTCCCTCAAAAAACATCGAACGTTAAAAAAAAAAATTGGAATCTCTTCACACCAATGTTAAAGGAATTCCTTATAAGTGGAAAACTTGCAGGTTTGCAATCTTATTATTAAAATGATAATGTGTTTGTTATATTGTGTTGCTTCTTTTTCTACTATCTATATAATGTCGTTCATTAACTAATCTGGTCTGTTTTCTTTCCTATATGCAGTGATGCAGTTGGTGAGAACTGGGGAGACTCTCCTAGATCCGTGCTATCAATTTACCAATAGAAGTATGAGATATATGAGTATTGGTTCAAGAGTATGAGATCTAACTCCAATATTGGAATCTTAGAAAGAGCCTCTTTGATGCATGGCCAACACTATTGGTGCTACAGAATTTGTTCTTACAGTTGTTGAAACTAGTCATAACAAGAAACTATTTCTCAAGGTAAGGACATCTTTCCAGTGGTTGAAAAATGTAAATAATGATTAGCTGTTGTAATTCGACATAACATATTTGGTTTCACTGTTTTTGCAACACATGTATCTCGTGTAATTGCTTGGGGTCTCCTTACAATTTGCTCATATGAGTAAGAAAGTTGATTTATGGGAAATACTTAAGCATATAAATAATAAAAATATCTTACTGAAAGATATGGTGTAGAAAATTGATTGGATTTTGAAATCCAATTATTTATCAAATAGATATAATATAAAATGCTGGATTTTGAAATCTAATTATTTATCAAATTATTAATTAATTTGATAGGTGTTAGGTGTTATTTTCTGAAGTTTTAGTTGTTATGGAGTTTGATCTCCACAAATCCATTTGAGCGTTGGGGTCATTCAATGGAGCATCAAGTTTAATGGATGGAGAAAAAACTCAAATCGGTGTTGTGCAATGCAGAAAATAGTCTTAGTAGCATCGAGGTACATTAAACTCGATCGATTTGGTGGGGAGGAAACCATCATGATGCAATGGCAACATCGATTATTGAGATTTCAGGGGATGCAATGGCCTCATCGCTTATTGAGCATTGTAGGAAGAGTGGTATCGGGTGCTACAATTGCATATGCAGGTATGGATTTGAATTTTTTATAGTTTCCTATTGTAATTTTATTTAAGAGTGAAGAGACATGACAATGAATAAAGTTTGTCTCATTTTACAAGCAACAAAACTAATATTGTTCTATCTCTTTGAACAACATTATGGTTTCTTTCATTGATCTCTGCACCTCAAATTTCTCACCTGAATCAAAGTGTCAGTCTCATTTTCTTAATAGGAAGAGAGATGGAACACGGGCTGGAGTGTAAGAAATTTGAACATGATGAATTGGGAAGTTGAACATGATGAATTGGGTCTATGAATATGTCTTCTTGCAATGGTCATGAGCTCATTCTTTTTGAAATAGCATAAAACACCAATCTCAAAAAATCAACCATATCTTCAGATCTTTGCTCAGATCTTGGTGGCAGTACTGGGCTACACATATACCAAACAAGTGTGGAAGGATGTCACCACTTTTCACAGGATCATATCTGTGCTGGGAGCCAGAGGAAGACATGACAGTTTTTGAAGGACAATCTGTGCAACTTCTGGTTGCTACATTTTTAAATTTGGTCTTTGGATACAGTTTTGTGTTTTGCATATGTTAGTTACTCCACTGATATGTCGACGATTGTGTAACCTTCTAGATATGCATATGAATCATATTTGTAACCTTGTGTAAAAATTTTCCAAATGCATTAAATTGCAAGGTACTTCTAATTGCAAGTAACCTTGTGTAACAGTTTTCCAAATGCATTAAATCAAATGTGATTGTTTTAATGAGTGTCTTCCAAATGCATTAAATTGCAAGGTACTTCTAATTCTTTTTTTGTTTCCAGTGTTGTCTCTCCATTATGATTGATATGGAAAATGAACTTGGAAATTAAAAATATACGTGATGCAACTATTTTGAATTCTGAATCTTGCAAAAACATATTCTGACACTAGGTTTCCCATTGTGAACAGGGAACCTTGACTGGTTTTAGTTTGTAGCTTATCTTTGTTAATGTAGAACGTTCTATTTCTCCAGCAAATCTATTGGACAAAAATAAATAAGTTATGTCAATAGGGTTGTGGTTCTAGCTTGTGTACTTTAAATCTAATAAGTTTAAGCTTATGTAGGATTTTCTAATTTTTCAAACATTTTGGGTTTCAAATTTATAATTTCAAACTTCAACCACTATAAACTTGGAAATTCCCTTCCCATCAAAATAAAATAAAGTTACAATCTCGCAAACTTGTGATGCACCTGCAATAATTAATTAACAAGAATATGCGAAATAGCAGAAATGACAGAACTCAGAATCACTTTTATATTGATCACAGGCCAATTCGAGGGGGCAACCTCCTTTGAGCAATCTCAATACAATTAACTTCAAGGTGCCTTCATAGGTCTCAACACACACTTATATACTAATTCTGGGGGCCAATACTATGGGTCAAAACCATGGGCCGTTACAAACTATGGATCAACAATACTACGGGCGACTTACAAAGCATATGCGCCAACAACAATAACATAAACTATTGATCAACAAATACTACGGGACGACTTACAAAGCATATGCGTCCAACAACAACATACTAACAAAGTAAAGACATGGGTTCCTAACATCCCCTCCCCATTAAAAAAAATCTTTGTCCTCAAAGCTTTAGATGTGGAAATTGTTGTTGAATCTAAAGGAGTGGTTCCCATGTAGCATCCTCTGGTTGCATGTCGTGCCACTGAATTAAGACCTCTGTGATAGAGCGAGAGCGAAGCTGACGCATGCGCCGATTGAGGATGGCCTCTGGCTCCAAAAGGATGGATCCTTCATTATCCAATTCGGGTAAAATCGTTTGTCCACTGATGTTGGTGCCAAGAACTTTCTTCAGACAAGAGACATGAAAGACTGGATGAATGCGGGAAGAAGGAGGAAGTTCCAATTTATAAGCAACGGACCCAATCTTCTAAAGAATCCGATATGGCCCATAGAAATTTGGAGCGAGCTTATGACGCCCTTTGAGTTTCAAGGATGATTGTTTGTATGGATGGAGACGAAGAAAAAGCATATCGCCGACTTGAAAAGTGCGCTCAGAATGGTGTTGATCAGCTTGTTGCTTCATGCGATTTCTTGCCATGTGAAGATTGTCCCGCAAAATGCGAAGAATCTGATCGCGGTTTCGAAGGACCTTGTCAACTTACTGAACTGGTGAACTGGTGGGGGTGTATGGAAGAAGAGCTGGAGGTGCCTGACCATAGACTGCTTCATATGGGGTCATTTTAGAGGCAGTGTGGTAAGAGGTATTGTACCACCATTCAGCGAGAGAGAGCCATTTTGCCCACTGATGTTGTTGTTCCGAGGTGAAGCAACGAAGATAATTTTCCAAGAATTTATTGACAATTTCAGTCTGACCATCTATTTGTGGGTGATACCCTGAACTCATCTTCAGTTTGGTGCCAGTGTGACAAAATAGTTCTGTCCAAAAATGACTGGTGAAAGTCGCATCACGATCCGAGACAATGGAAGAAGGGATGCCATGAAGACGAAAGATCTGGTCCAGAAAAATTTGAGCGGCGGAGGAGGCTGTATAGGGATGGTTGAGAGCACAAAAATGACTATATTTGGAGAGGCGATCAACCACAATGAGAATCACTGTCTTCCCGCCAGATTTAGGGAGCCCTTCAATGAAATCCATAGAAATATCTGTCCAAATCCGTGTAGGTATGGGCAAGGGTTCAAGCAATCCTGGAAGGAGTGTTGTTTCACCCTTATTGCGCTGGCAGGTATCACATTCGGCCACCATCTGTTGAATTGTCCTTTTCATGCCCTGCCAAAAGAAGTTACGCCGTGCTCGTTCATATGTTTTGAGGAACCCAGAGTGCCCTGCCGATGGAGAAGCATGGAGTTCATAGAAGACAGCCTGTTGAAGATCTGTGCTCTGGGGAAGCACCAGACGAACCTTGTATCGCAGAGAAGCACCATCCCAAGAGTAATGTGGTACAGTAGAAGGGTTGTTGGTCAAGCGTTGGATGATTTGAGATAAGGAGGTGTCATTGACATAACCCTGTGGAACAGATTGCAACCAATTTGGAATAGGCATAGAAATAGCTGAAAGAGAACCTTGGGCCTCAAATGTGCGAGAAAGAGCATCTGCCACAATATTGTCTTTACCCTTCTTGTAAGTGATCTCATAGTCATAACCCATGAGTTTGCTAAAACATTTCTGTTGTGCCGGGGAGGAGACACGCTGGTCCAAGAAATATTTCAGACTTTGGTGATCAGTCTTGATGCAGAAATGATTCCCTAATAGGTATGGGCGCCACTTCTGTACTGCATGCAAAATAGCCATCATTTCCTTCTCATAGGTAGAGGCAGCTAGATTCTTACCTGAAAGGGCTTTGCTGGTGAATGCAATGGGGTGTTCATCTTGAAGGAGAACAACACCAAGTCCATTGCCGCAAGCATCACTCTCAATAGTGAAGGGCTTGGAAAAATCGGGCATAGCTAGCACAGGTGTAGTACACATAGCTTGTTTTAGTTTGTCAAATGCACACTGAGCAACAGGTGTCCATGTGAAGGCGTCCTTTTTCAATAGAACAGTTAATGGAGCTGCAATCTTTCC
This sequence comes from Larix kaempferi, assembly GCA_027924585.1. Lineage (NCBI taxonomy): Eukaryota > Viridiplantae > Streptophyta > Pinopsida > Pinales > Pinaceae > Larix > Larix kaempferi. The sequence goes on along the minus strand of BSBM01000331.1, from coordinate 11,527,747 downwards.
ATAATCCTTGACAAACTTGCGGTAGTAGCCAGTCAACCCCAAAAAACCATGAAGTGCAGCTAATTGTTCATGGCATCGATTTTTGCAGGATCCACGCGAACCCCTTGTGCTGAGATAATGTGCCCGAGATACTCAACTTCCTTCTGTCCAAAAACACATTTAGACTGCTTGGCATGGAGATGATGGTCAAAGAAAAGTTGCATGACAAGATCCAAATGCTGGAGATGTTCATCCCATGTTTTACTGTAGATGAGGATATCATCAAAGAATACCAGAATGAATTTCCGCAAGTAGGGTCAAAATATTTTATTCATTAAGGTCTGGAATGTGGAAGGAGCATTAGTGAGGCCAAAGGGCATGACCAAAAACTCATAATGGCCATCATGTGTGCGGAAAGCTGTTTTAGGGATATCATCCTCATGAACCCGAATTTGATGATACCTAGAACGAAGATCCAACTTGGAGAAAAAGTGAGCCCCATGAAGCTCATCAAGAAGCTCATCAAAAACAGGAATTGGAAACTTATCCTTGATGGTGAGGTGATTAAGTGCTCGGAAGTCAATGCAGAGGCGCCATGACCCATCTTTTTTGCGGACAAGAATAACCGGAGAAGAAAAGGAACTAGTGCTTGGGCGAATAATACCTTGCTTCAATAAGTCCTGAACGAGCATTTCAATCTCCATTTTTTGGTGAAATGGGTAGTGATAGGGCCTGATGTTGGGAGGAACGCTGCCAGGAAGGAGCTGAATACGATGGTCTTCTGGGCTTGAAGGTGGCAATCCCACTGGTTCAACAAAGACACCTGTATATCGATCCAGAATTTGTTGTAGATCCAAAGGAGTAGTGGAGACCGTTGATGGTTGCATCTGGATGGAATGGATCTAAGCGATGACACCATGTGAATTATTCTTGAGGAGTTTTTCCATGCGATGTGAACTGATGATGCTGAGAGAACCTGGTTATAATCCTGTCAATGTGTGTTTGTGTCCATTGAGGAAAAACTGCATCTAAAGTTCTGCAAAATCCCATAAGATAGGGCCATGTGTGCGTAGCCATTGAGCGCCCAAAACCACATCACATCCGCCTAAGGGAAAGGAAAACATGTCAGAGCGCAAGGTATAATCTCCCATAGAGATACGCACATTTCGACACTTCCCTTTGCAAGGTAAGGTGCCCCCATTGGCAACCATGACTTCAAAGTTGGAGCAAGGATGGATAAAACAATCAGCTTGTTTGGCGATCCGAGGGTCAATGAAATTATGAGTGCTACCAGAATCAATGAGTATTGCAAGAGGAAGCTTCTTGAAGTAACCCCTGACCCGCATTGTTTGGGGGGTGGTGATTCCAGCTAAAGCATGGAGAGATATCTCTGGCTGATCATCCTGAGACGGAGGGTCAATAGGCGGTTCCTGAATGTCGACTGGAGCATCCAGTGTTTCTGGATCTTCGTCACCAATTTCAGAGGCAGGCGAAGACTCCACATCCAAGAGATAGAGCTTTTGTTGAACACATCTATGTCCCCGAGTGAATTTCTCATCACAATTATAGCAAAGCCCCTTTTCTCTGTGTGCTTGCATCTCTGTTTCAGACAAACGTTTGATAGGAGTCGGTCAAGGAGCCTGCGGTATAGGTGGTCGCTGAGAACCCATTTTTCAGAAGGGAACAAAAGTGGGCTTGGAGCGTTGTTGGGCTGCAATATTGTCTTCTGCCAACTTAGCCAACCCTAGTGCTTCCATCATTATGTTGGGACAGAACATTTTGACCTCAGAGCAGATGGCATCCTTTAGACCACTGATAAAACAACTTCGGTAAAAGTCATCAGACAATCCTTCGGTGTGGTTGGCTAGATTCTCAAATTCGGTTTGATACTCTCTCACAGTGCCAGTTTGGCGAAGTTTAGTGAGAGCTCCTGCGAAGTCATCAAAAGCACTAGGACCAAATCGTTGCAAAAGGAGCTGGCAAAAGTCTGGCCATTTGGGCTCTGGATGAGCCTTGATGTACCAACGGTACCATTGAAGAGCTTCCTGTTCCAAATGAAAGGATGCCAACGGAACTTTGTTGACATCAAAATTTTTATGCAGACTGAAATACTGTTCTGCACGATAGATCCATCCAGTTGGATCGGTACCATTGAAGCGAGGAAAATCAAGCTTCGGACCACGGAAATTGCTGGAAGAAGAGAACCCATTTTCTGCTGAAGACTCGGATTGCCGTTTGTTGTTCATAGCTGAATGTTCAAGATGGAGATCGAGAAATTTTTCATCCAGATCCTGGAGTTTGGCTTGGATGGCTGCAAGTGCATCCTCCATGGTTTTTGCTCCTGCACAAGTGACAACCATAACCAGGATCTTTTATTTTTATTTTTTCGGTTGACTAGGTAGGAAAACAAAAACAGAAACTATTTCAGTAAAGGAAAATCTGGACTTGGGAAAAAATCAGAAGGGTAATTGGGGTTTGACTAGGTTTTGGACACTGTTGGATAGACAGGGAAGCAAAAATGAGGATTTCAGAAGCGGGGTGAAAGAATGGGAAAATTTGGCAGAGGGGAACAAAGAAACAGAATTCAGAAAGGAACTCTATGGTAAAATTTGAAGGTGATTGGGTGAAATCTGAGGAAGTTATGGCAAACCCTAAAAATAGATAAATGTGGGATTTCGGGCTTTGGGAAGGGGAATTGGGGATAGGGTCCTCAAGACTAAAATATGCAGAATGGGATGACAGGGGTTCCCTGAAAATTTCAAGGGAAACAAAGTGAAAATAAGGGAGATATGGAGAAAAAACTGATAACCTCTTTACCACAAATGACAGCTCTTGGTTTACCTCACGGGTGGGAACTAGTCAATCAGGTAGGGTTCGTTTCCCTTTTCGCTGGCAGGTCCTCTCAATGGGCCAGCTACTTCTGGGTTCTTGTGGTACTCCTCACAATGAGTTTTAGGGCTTATGCCCAAGTACTTCCCACAGTTAAGTGGATAGGGATTATTCCCAAATCCGAACCTGCAACAGATGCGAAAAAACATTTGGCAGAAATTTCACCCAGCGAGCCCAAGAAAGTGCTCTGATACTAGATGTGATGCACCTGCAACAATTAATTAACAAGAATATGCGAAATAGCAGAAATGACAGAACTCAGAATCACTTTTATATTTATCACAGGCCACTTCGAGGGGGCAACCTGCTTTGAGCAAGCTCAATACAATTAACTTCACGGTGCCTTCATAGGTCTCAACACACACTTATATACTAATTCTGGGGGCCAATACTATGGGTCAAAACCATGGGCCGTTATAAACTATGGATCAACAATACTACGGGAGACTTACAAAGCATATGCGCCAACAACAATAACATAAACTATTGATCAACAAATACTACGGGATGACTTACAAAGCATATGTGTCCAACAACAACATACTAACAAAGTAAAGACATGGGTCCCTAACAAAACTCAATCATCTAAAATGACTAAACTTAAGTACAAACAAACATGGGTAGAGTGGGAAAAATAAGGTCCACACCTATTCCAACATCCTTTCAAAAAATTTGTTGAATTTGCAAATATCCCATATATGACCCTCTTACAATATGACACAAAATATCTCTTATAATGTGATAAAAGTAAAGTAAAATTGACCTCAAAATGTGGGCATGGCATGATTATGAAACATAATTAAAACTATTTTCAATGGATTGGAGACACATCAAAGAGTCTAGCAAAACCTTTATGCACTCCTAAAAGGGGAGTTGTTATTTCCACTACACTAATCCTAAATTAAAACTAGAAAGTATATAGATTACAAATGATATATAAATCATCAAAATGAACCTTTGTAATTACCACTTTTCTTCACAATGTGAATACAAACTTAATGTACCACCAAATTAGATGTAACATTTGGGTATAAGTGGAGTCTTCTTCTATAAAGTTTAATGTAACTCGACACCAAGCACATTTATGAAATGTATAAGATGCCTCTAGATGATGTATTTGTTTTCTATCGGTACAATTAGTGGCATCTTTTTCCATTTTTCTTTATATTCTAGTTCTTTTTAGAAGGAAATATTAATGAAAACTTTGGATGTAGAGATTTTATATGCTTCTTCACTTGAAAATAATCTTAGGATATCATTACTAGGAAAATAAGCTTATACTACATATGGAGGAGATGACATTAACAAAGGTGAGGGTAAGGCTTCACATATTTTAGGGTCGGTGGATTGATATTACCATCAACATTATTAATACATATTTAGTAAGTTCATTATTTTTAAGGTTCTTAATTGGTTTTGAAAGGAATGGGTGGATTTCTCTTTATCTATCTACAATGATTGTGCCATGAAGGGATTCCTCAAGTCTAGAAAAACTAAACATGACAAGTACTTTATTTTAAACTAAGCATGCTAACTACTTTATTTTATTGGAGAATATGTTTAAGGTGGAATAAGCCTTACAATCCATATATGTGAGCTTTGAATGGACTAAGTGAAAGGAGTCCAAGAACACTAAGGACAAGTCTATAAGTTAACATAGTAACATATTGTACTTGGTGACATTTATGGTCCCTATTTTAGATGTTACTCATTACATGGACTAAGATCCTTGTAGTCTAAATCGAGGAGGGTAGGATAATTCAACAACAATGCTTGTAAAGGCCTTGTAGGAAAGTTGAATCAAGAGAGCAACAACTTCTCACAACCTAGGAAACCATGTATGGGAGGTAGAATATGCCTAGAGTTGGGGCTTGAGAGATTTGTGTATAAGTATGTGTTAAACATTACAATCAAAATTTGAATCTGCATAACATGAATATATCAAATCATATTTCAATAATATCCAATGTTTATGTTCGATTGTAATAGAGTAAAAGAAATAACCTTTTGATACACAAACAAATATATATTAATTTATTAATAACATTAACATATTGGCCACTAAGTCAAATCTATATTTATTTAACACTAACAATAACTTGGGAAGAAGGAAGGGATATTACTATTATCCCTCCTCAATGATAACTTTATCCCTCCCAAGCAAAGTGTGAAATTTAACAAATTTAGCTTTTGTCAAGGATTTGGAAAAGATCTTTGTTGTCATATACTTAGTGTGACAATATTTCATATGAATGATACTTCATGGTAAGAAAGTTGAAGGGTACCCAATCATAACAAGGTACATACAAGCTCTCATCTAAGACTACTTTTTAGAATAACAGACTACAAAAACCCAAAAATATTCACATAAACCTATACAAAATTTCAAAGCAAACGAATGTTTCAACAAATAAACTCTTGCACAAGTAATCAAATATTGGGAGCACAATACCACAATGTTGTTAAAGAACAATCTCCAAAAATTGACAATGATGATTGCAAGAGCATGTCATTAGGATTAAACATTAACAACATCAAATTGGTTATAAGTTGGTGACTGAGGTAGAAACTAAAGAAGAAGTGAGAACACTCCTAACATCCAAGGTTGATGAACCTCTAGTAGTAGGGAATAAACTTATTCAGGTTGATATCCTACAATGATGATGCTTTCAACGTCGATTTAATCCTCCTATGAATCCTCAACATGGCACAATATAATTCCCAAATGGTGTAGTTTAAGGAAAAATGTGGAAGGAGTCTAGTGTTGTCTATCTTAATGTTACTTGCAAGCACTTTATCCCACTAATACATCCAACCTTATGAAAGGATGTAATCTATGTAGCTATCACAAAAGGGTTCATATGTAAAGTTTGCTTGAGAGTGAATGCATCTCTACTGTGCAAATCAAGGAATTACTAGTCAAGGAATCTAAAAATGGTCAATAAGGATCTACTGATCCAAGTTGGATCACTATATAAGTTTTCATTTATTTTGGTACTTTATGGGTTGAAAATTGGAGCCTCGCATGAATGACTCCTATTTAGAAGGAGACATTAATGTGATCATTGTCATATAATGGTGAAGTTACAAGTTCAAAATGAGACTTGAGTTATCATTGGATATGTTTTTAAAAAGAGATTCTCTTAGTTTCAAGAATTATATATATTCTCTACTGACGAGGCCAACCACATGAAGGTGGAAGGTCATTTGGCCCCACCCACCCACCCACCCTAGAATCAAAGAAAAAAATCATCAACCTTGATGTGTTGTTGAATCATATGAAATGTGCCAGTGGCATATTTTCAAGAATGGCATTATGATCTTCTATCGACAATTTCCATTGTCGATGCTTGGAATTTTTCCTACTCTTCACTGCCTTCAATTACAATCGGGTTGCTATGACCAAATGAATGTATTGAGCACATATAACATCTGACTCGTAGTCTTGAAAAAGAATATGGTCTTTACATTTCCTTACTTCTACAAAGAAATGTCCCATTAAAACCATTGAACCCACTGCATACGTATAATTTTATGGCTCTTTAAATTCTTGCATCAACATGCTTTTCAAGCTAGTGCATCCCAATAAATAATAATGCACATTTTCTGGAATATCTGCCGATGTAATTACTGCAAATACATCACCTTCTCTAACAAAATCAGAAATATGATCATAATCTTTGTCAATCACAACCGCTTCATTGTCGCACTCTACATCGTTGATATTTCCAAATGGGGGCAATGGTGTCAATTCTTGATGTCTCCATGGTTTCACAAATTTGTTAGTTTGGTTTTGACACTCATCCAAAAACTCTACGTCATAAATACATGCAAGACAAAAGCAAGAGTACTTTCATTTCTCGATTGCATGTATATTTTCCATTTTCTTACTCCTAATGGAGTGTAAGCCCCTTGTTTTCGGGATTGCAGTACAATTATGTGGCATTGATATGTCAACATCGCCCATTGCAATATTCCAGAAAAACCTTCTCACATTACCCATCCTTTCATTGAATTAATGGCTCAAATTTTGTTTGCACCAATTAACAACATTGTTTGAATTTGCAAGGCGAGCATCAAAGTGATTCATTTGATATCTCCTAAGTGCATGTTTCACGCAGGCCCCAACACCATCATGTTCTCCTTTTCCATGTCTCGTTTCAAAAAATCTCCATGTGTGGTGAACATCCGTGTTTCTATGAAGGCTAGACAACCATAATAATGATTGTGTCGATTTAAATTGACTAGCACAACCATCTGACCACACCCAATGTTCTTTAAAAGTGACCTTCTTCTTGATAATTCTTTAAAAAGCATACCAAAACAATGCTGGACAAAACATGTATCATGTGTACAATCATCACTGATGTAGAAATGATACTCCTTAATCACTTCATGTTTATTTTCATTGCTATCAAAACCATCGACGTCAAACTCTGCATGTATATACATAATATGCAGAACTATAGATACCTGATATGAATGATAATACTCACTTTGTATCTCCTTTTCCAGAATGAAATTGTAATTTTTAGCAAAATCGACAATGGATAATATTGTTCCTTTTGGAAATACATCTCGTGATTGATTGAACTGTAAGTCCTGCAATCGTTCTGTGTGAGAGTGCTTGATATATTTATATATTTGATCCCTGAAAAAATTCATAAAATCTGTCAAAGAGATATCACTTTCAACTAAATTAAGCTTTCTTGATGTTGTCGTTGAATCTGTAACTACAGTATCATCAACATAAACATATCTCTTCCATTTCACAAAGCGATTTGAAAATTGAGGATCGTTTGCATCAATGGGGTAGTTAGCATTAAAAATGGCCAAATCAGAACATTCCTCACATTTTTACCTCCGACGCATTGTTTCTTATAGAATACTTTATCATTCTCTCACGCACATAATATTTTAGATACAAATTCACAAACACTTGAAGGAGAGGGGGTTATTTGGCCAACATTGCATGCCAAAAGTTAGAAATGTCTCATAATATAATTCGAATTCTACATGGTATCGACAACAACATGTGTCGCGAACAACGATGGGCCTGGCATACCATGGTTTAAGATTCACAAATGTGCTAAGGGCAATCTTCACATCAACATTACTCTCCATAAAAGTTTTGAACATTTCCACTTGAGTGATCTCTGTTATGTGTTTGGCATGAGTTTCATAGTTTCCTTTCGATATATGACGTCGCACAACATCCTTTTCATTTGGTAAGACACGCGAGTTTAAATGACAAAACTCTTTCACCCTATCCCTCACATTATCTGGAAGTCTATCTTAATAAGGTTGCCTACAGATAACACCCAAACATGCAACTTCATCATCCTCATCTAACTGAACCCTAAGGTTTTTATGCTTCCATAAACTTTTTCTTGATGTTTTTAACGTTCTTGCAGTTGTAGACAACAAACGATTGGTTGTAGTGTTTTTTGCCACAACCCCTGTTAGAATTGCTTTACGAGAAACCATGAAATTATGAGATCGTTTTCTTGCAAGTGATGCAAGGATTGAGGTCAGATTTTGTGATACAATTTGATTTGATTTAGACTCTTTGACACTTTGAATGCCGAATAATGTAATTGCATTTGGGTGAAAACATGAAGTTGGGAAACAAGTTTGGCTTGTTTTTGACAAACAAAACTGCTAAATTTTATCTTTTTCAACTTCGACCTATTCAAACCCATATATCCCTTAAGAATTTCAACGTGAAGTAAACACAAAGGTTTTATAGAATTGATTTAGCTTTCTACTCATATTTTTTTAATTTTTTTTTATGGACATATCGTGGGACAAATTTGTTGTCAACAAACAACATATACTTGAATATTTTAGGTATGGATAATGAGTGACCTGTGTTGACGTCAGTTTTTTGATAGATGGTTATTCATTTTAGGGAAAAAAATTGCAGGCTCATAATCTACACACACTACACTGTGCAGGGACTATATTTTGAGTTTTTTAAGACTTGGATGTTATTTTTTATTATTTATCGAAACCGCATATGTTCAGAAAATGGTGCATTATCGACACATGTTTTTGTCTTCGCATTTTCTTTCAAATGTGACTCTGATCAAACAAACTAAAACCAACCCATTGAAGAGGACACTGCAAGGAACATCCTTGTGATTTTAAAAAAAAAATTGGCTTCGTCATTGCAATGATATTGAATTTTCATTGTGATTGATTTTTAAGTCACTAAATTTTTTAATGATAAAGGTTAGTAAAAAAATAGTAAAAAATAGAAATCCTAAATGAAATTCAAATTTTTTTATATTATGTGAAAGTAGATTGAATGATGAATCTACTGGTATAAACTCCGACATGTAATTCTCATGTTTTGTAGTGTTTCCACCTTGTTAAAGTGACACATTTATGAATACTGCAGAAATGATGCTGGAATTGTAGACCAAAAACTCTCGGCCCAGAAAATGTCTCGGGCGAGAAGTATTCCCGCTCCAAAATTAACCCACATTTAATGTAAACGCTCGGCTAAAATTTAGTTTAAACTCTCGCCCTAGAGTTTAAAACATGTCTTGACCAAGAGTTGTGTAACATAATGCCCCGAGAGTCTTTTAGGGGCCGACACATTAAATTCCCGTGAAATTCGGATGGGATCCCACAATTTCTCGACCGAGAGTTGTATATATAATCTCTAAGCCTAGATAGTTTTCCAAAATATTTCAGCCGAGAGTTCGCATTATTTGTATTGTTTTCAACCGAGAGTTTGCATTCTCTGTACTTTTTTCAGCCAAGAGTTCGCATTATCTGTACTGTTTTCAGCCGAGATTTCGCATTATCTGTTTTCAGTCGAGAGTTTGCATTATCTGTACTATTTTCAGCCGAGAGTTCGCATTATCCAATTCCACACATTTGAAGGGCATAAAAACACAAGGACATTTCATAAGGCCACAAGACATTTTTCTTAACAAGGTATTTTCTTTATAAGGTATAAGAACATTTTTCTTTGTAAAGTATTTTCTTTATAAGAGCATAAGAACATTTTTTTTATAAGGTAGAGCATGGTAGTTTCATATGATTTTTTTCATGCATATAACTCTCAATTCTGTTCTTTTTTTTGCATATAACTCTCAATTCTCATATCTTTTCATGCATTGGATTTTAGGTTTTTAATTCTTTCAACATGGGAAACCAAAGCAAACTTCAAAGAAAATATGATCGCACCAGAGCTGATGAAGATGCAAGGAAAGAGAGAACCCGTGTTTCTATGAGAAATTTAAGAGAAAAAAGATCAATGGAAAGAAACGTGGAGGCAGATGGAGGTGACAAAGAAATGCAAAATGTGAATGCACATGGCAGTGATGAAGGAATGCAAATTGTGGAGGAACACGTTGAGGAAAGAAATGAGGAACATGGAGGTGATGAGGAAATGACAAATGTGGAGAAAACTATGGGTAGCGTCAATATTGAGACCATGATTGGTGAGTAAATAATTTTTTATATGTTTATAATTTACTTTATAATACTTGAGTATATATATATTTGATTTGAAAGTTCACAATCTTATAAATTTATATTTATTTTTATGCATGGTCGACATCCAACATACAACATCCTACCACACTTACCAATTTATAGAGATTAACTGGAAACTACAACAATATCGTCATTGACGGTCATTTTTTTGATAATTTGGATTCAAGTAAAATTGAAGAAATGGGACCTCTGATGCCTGATCATACAGCTGGTTATAGAGCAAATAAGATAGTAAAAGAATATTTTAAAGGTATTTATGTCATAGAACAAGCTCAATTGTTATGTAGATTGTTAAAGCGAAAATGTCTAAGAGATGGAACTCTCTCTAGAATAATTATACCAGAGAATTACTACCATAAATAAATTTAAGGAAAAGTTGTGAATGAATAAATTGGGGATAGTAAAATTTTAATCTATTAAAAGGAGATTGTAAATTTCAATCTACAAGACCAAAAACATATTTTTATTGTAGGAAACTTTTAAAAGAAGAAAATTATACTCTTCACAAGACCCAAAACACCATCGGAGGAAAGATTATAATCTCTGCAATACTAAGAAGGAAAATACGTAAATACATTCTTATAGATTGTTCTACCTACACGGGCATTAGGTCTCATTTTAAATCAATTGAACCATTATGTATCTTCATAACATATTAATTTATGAAAATCATAGAAATCTAGGAAATATATTTATCCTTCAACGATTAAAAAAACAATCTCCTTCTTTAGTATATCCTCTCGCAATTTTTGAGTTAATACTGTATGCAATACTGATTAGGAAGTTTCTCAATATTTAATATGATAAGTGTAATATTACACATTGTGTAACTGATCATATCCGTACTCTCAACGGGTAGAAACCAAGCCTCCAAGAGGAGGATTGTATAGATAATATTGCTTTCAATTTTAAAATTAGTAATTATAAAACAATTTTGGATCTACTCAAATTTTCTCCATGTTTCTTTAGAAATGATACCTAAAAATTAACATCGATATAAATCACTAGAGTAACAAGAACAAAGAGAATTCTATTTTTTCCCATTACAAAAAAAAGTTATAATGGTTGACAAGACCAAAACAATTTGGACATTGGGAGTGTAATGTCCGCCTCGCTGCCTTAACTGTTTAGAATAATGAGGTACTAATTTTGAAATGAACCGGCTAAGTAAAACACGAACCATTTGAATTTACTTTGAAAATGCTTGAACAACCATTATAGAAACTATTACTTTACTTAATGAATGAATGTTGGATATGCTCGCCTGATTAAGATAGAATGAATGAATGTTGGATATGCTCGACTGATTGAGATAGAATGACTGAATGTTGGATATGTTCGACTGATTGAGATAAAATGACTGAATGTTGGATATGCTCGACTGATTGAGATAGAATGACTAAATGTTAGACATGCTTGACTAATTGAGATAGAATGACTTAATGTTAGATATGCTCGACTCATTGAGATGGAATGACTGAATGCTAGATATGCTCGACTGATTGAGATAAAATGACTGAATGTTAGATGTGCTCGATTGATTGATATAAGACTGAATGTTACATATGCTTGACTGATTGAGATAGAACGACTGAATGTTAGATATGCTCGACTAATTGAGATAGAATGACTAAATGTTAGATATGCTCGACTGATTGATATAGGATGACTGAATGAAATATATGCTCGACGGACTGAGATATTATGATGGATGATGAAATATTTCATAAAGCAGCGCTACTAATGTGCGCTTGAGTGTGTATGTGTGCAGTGGCAGGTAAGATGATTTACAGACTGACCCACAATAGAATTATAGGGGTCATAAGAACGGAAAGAACACATAGGGGTACGACGACTGACTGCCGACCCTGGATTAGCAATCCACGCACGGGTGAAGCAGTTTCCGCTCACCCGGGGAAGCGTATGCCGTACGGGCAATGCCATAATGATTTGGTCGCGTACGATGAGTTGAGGGGTGCGCAATAAGGAGATCCTTATCCCTCAACATCCCTTAGTCTCCAAGGAGCTAGTTGAGACATTGCGGTAACGGTTCTCGGTCGCTACGCAGTACTCCCCATAAAAAAGAAGAAATGAAACTGTCAGAAGGGCGCGTCGAAGAGGTACCTAGACAAGAACGAGAGGAAGAAAATTAATCAATGGTATAAATGAAAATTTCACATAAGATTTAAGAAATACTTTATTTCATTTTGTTCTATTTTATTAATTTGAATAATTCTATTCAAGATTTTATTTTTAATTGATTTCATTGATTTAGATTATTCATTTTAATTGATTTTTTTTTACTTGAAAAAGAATTGAAGAGATTGATTTTATTCAATATTAAATTTTGATTAATTATGCTGATTGAAAAAGATTAATAATAAGAGAATTAGTTTTATTCAAAGATTTTAATTTTATAGATTTTATTATTTTAAATCATTCTATTAAAGATTCTATTTAATTGATTTCATTATTTTGAGAAAGAATTGAAATAGGTCATTAATAAAAGAATTGTTTCTCTTTTATTATTATTCAAGATTTTACTTTAATTAATTTTATTATTCATTTAAATTATTTTATAAAGAGGAAAATTTAAAAATAGATTATACTTTTTGTAAAATGAATCATCTTTTAATTCAATCTTAATATTAGGAAGAGAAATAAAAGTAGAAAGCAATAAGTCTAACTAAAAGATTGTTAACTAAACTAAATGAGAACCAAAAGAGAAGTAGAACTCTTCTACACCTAACTCCCACTGATCTAGGGATTTAGGTGCACATTAAAGACATTAAGAAGACACATGTATTTGAGAATATTCGAAATTAAAATATTAAATTAAATTAATTATGTGCATGGACAGACACATGGCACACAGGCTTTTGCTATATAATGAGGGAGGAGAAGGAGAGAAAGACATCTCTTGCTCCCTAATGCTCGATGGTCATCATAATCTCGGATTATGTTATGATCCTTGGAGTTGGGATTAGTCGGAACGGGGATTGGGAGATCCTTTCGGGAGGCTAACTTGTGTGTTCTTACGACCCCATTAGCTCGGGGTTCGGGGTGAAGAAGAATAACTCCGATACGATAGGGAGGTCAACCGAGGGGTCACTCGGTACTTCGTTAGGAAATTGGATTGGATCGTGCGGAAACAACTTCGAGGACTCCATCGATTTCCTGGACCAACCGTCGAAAACAGGTTTGAAGTATTTATTTGATTTATGTTGCTAAATCTTTTTGAGAATGAATAAATATAAGTATATAGTTTATATATTGATATTCATGTACTACAATAGATAGAACTAGATCTGTGGCTTTTATATCTTTTTCTGAAAAAAATTGTACTGGAAGTTTTTATTTACTTATTGGGGAACTCGAAGTGGGGTCCCTACATTTGGTATTAGAGCCGATCGAGCCTTGAGGGCACCGGACTCGTATTATTTAGGGGTTGGTCATTTTGATTCGTGGAGATCGACGGTGGAATTAAAACTGCGAGGAATTTGGTCACGCTCATCGATACAGGTAATTTTCCCTTGGTTATTTTTAAATTCATCAATTTATAAATTACAGTTTATAGATTGAATGTCACATCAAGGAATAATCATGGGAGAAACTTCTTGGGTAAATATGAATGACTGATTGCATTATCATATATGATTCAAGTTTATTTTATTTTTAGATTAGAGTGGTAGTGGCTAAATAGCTAGCGCACCACGACATGAATTTGGTTCAGTAAATATTTGAAGTTTTATGAATATATATTGTCACAGTTATGCATGTATGCGTAAAACTCTGTAAATGATCTCGGCTGCACTCCTTCCTCTATTTCGATTAGAGCTCACGGGTGTTAGATCACAGATTTGATAGTTTATTTGGTTGGATTATTTTTGTAAACGGAAGGACGGATTGGATCTGGAAGTGCTACTCAAATAGAGTCAGCCCACCGGTTTCTTTCAGACCTTAAAAATAGATGGGTGCCGAGTCACACATATGTGGGACGATCTGTTCATAGATCGAATCTGTATCATCGGGTAGAACTTTGGGATTTAGCTTTTGATATCCCAGACTTGATTAGGAGTTTCCTTCCCTTACTACTGTGCGATCTGCTCTGAAATATCTTGTAAACCTGTGCATTTAGAATCCCATAAGAAGAATGACGCTCCTGCGACATCGGTTTGTATAGCCTATATGTATACAGGCGCTGCGAAGTATCGGAGAGTTATAATAATCGTGGATGTAATTCAATGGGTACCTCCGACCAATACCCTGTGATTCCCCTGAAGTGTAGATTCACTTGCAACCAAGTTTGAACTCCTTATAACCCCGGTGACTTGTTGATCCATCGGATCTCTAGTTGTTACCTGCATTAATTTTTTTTACCTTAGTGAACCCTTGCTGTTAGGTTCGCTTAGCGCAAGCCAACGCTGCATCTGCTTATACTCCTAGTTAAGAGGTAGCGGTTATCTAAACCCTGCGGCGTTGGGATCCTCACTACGTGGATACCCTAGCACCACTGGATCGACTATATGAGTTCTACACAGAACTACTAAACAGCCAACGCAGCTTTTAGGAGACCTCTACCCTGTGAGCGTTACCAGCGAACGCTGTGCCAGCTAGTTGACCGTTCTACGGAGTCCTTAAACGAATCTCTCAGAGAAGTTCCACGTAGTGGGTATCACCTAACCGCCCAGCCCTGTCATTTCCCTTATTGCCATGAAACCCATCTGTCCACGAGTAGTTGGAATCATTCTGTTAGTGATGCGATAGTTATGATTGAAGCGATTATGAATTCAATTTATTTCATGCGTTAAAAATAAATACGAGTCTGGCTGTGTGTTGAGATATTGTGCAGATCCTGTCTGAGTTAATTAATGCGCAAATTATGTTTAAATTATAATTTAGTCAGTATTCGAATCCATCGTAATGTTTAAAGAAAGTTATGTGGGTCTATATTCAGTCAATGTCTGATTACAAATAGTTAATTTTGTTCTGTTCCGTATTAGGGTAGATATGATGAAACTCCATTATCAGAAAATTTCTGTCTTATCGCTATTATCAACCCACGCCCTGCGTATTTCAAACCCTTCCTCCTACTTAGAATATCAGTCTAGAAATGAATCTGCGATATCCAAAGGTCACGCCATTCCAATTATGTTTTCAGACAGTTGTATTTATACCCATGAAATCTGATTCTTGAACTGAAAATCTCTGAGTAAGCTATGTTATAAACCTCGCGTGCATATCGAGTTAGACTGCGGAAATATTAGGATTGCTTGTATAACCACAGGACTATCCGCCACACTCACGCACTATGCAATCCCAACGATACGTTGGAGTTCGACCTCCGTGATTTATGATCATGTTGTTACACCTCCTATTGGCCTCCTTCGGATTGGATTCGATATACTAAAAATCAAAGGTTTTAATGCTAAATCACCGTGTCGAAGGCTCTCTGGGTTTTTAAAGACTGAGTGTTATTATGCCAACCCGGATGATTGAGTTTCCTTTTGGGGAAGCTCTTGATTCCTTAAATCTCAGGCGTTAATCCCTATTACATTTGTAGTCCACATATTATCACTACCTTCCACAAAATGGCGCAGCCAGTGAACATGGCGTAACGTTGGACAATTAGATATGTCGCGATTCGTCTAGGATCGGCAATCTCAGCCAACCTGACTTACTGTTATGCCATATAAATGGGATAACGAACAGGCATTACTTCTATTTTAAAACTGTATCGGATAATGTTGTTTGTCTTAGGCAAATAAAAAAACCGTATTCATGCATCTAAATTATTTAAGCTGTGTGTACCATATCATGCAAAATATTGAAGTATGTTAAGTACGCAATACTGGAAGTATGTACGACATACTAGAATCTGTCACGAGTTAGAATTGTTGTTATAAATAAAACAGTCACACCAATTTTAGCATTGACCGAAATTACCCTCATGCAAATCACATATATCTCGCTGCTAGTATTATAATTGATTATATTCATAACCGTTTTAGAATTACACATGTTTGAATTATAGTTACACTTCAAATATAAGTCATGGTTAGAATTATAATCATAAATAAGTTAGAATTGCATGTGATGTATCCTCCGTAACATTAAATTAAATGGTTAAGGAGTAGGCATGTCATTCGAATCCATCACTGTTGAATTATATGTTGCTATATTGGATTACACATGAGGTAATGCTTGAAACATACTTTATGTATTAAAAACGTGAGTCTGTCAATTAAAATACTAAGAGTTGGTCATGTATGATGTTTAAAAGAAGTAACCTGAGCTAGGCAATTGTTTCATAACATAAGACATAGTCATGTGTTAATATATGACCGTGTATATTTGATGCAAAGAGAATATGAAAGTTAGATATCGCATTTATTATCGGAGTTTAGTTGAATATATAAAAGGGTTATGGTTGTGGAGTAGAGAATCGTGGGGATTTATTTATATACATAGGATTGTTAATATATATATATATATTAATTAATTAGAAATTAGATTATTCTTTCATAATTATTTGATTATATGTATCTTATTTAAAGTGTCTGGTTGTTTAATAAAAGATAGATAGAGTTAGGATGTATGCAAAATTATAGTTATATATATATAGACACACTTTGTAACCACTCTAATAAAAAGTTAGTTTTAAATATTGTTTATATGTTAAAGAAGGTGGATGCATATATAAATGCTAAATAGAAGAACTGCTAGCATTTAAGGAAAATAGTTAGAAAATTTTAGTAGAAAAAGATAAGAAAGAATTATATATATATATATATGTGTGTGTGTTTGTTATTCTTAAAACGTGAGAGTTATAGATAAGAATTTTGTTAATATGGATTTGGTGTAGTCTATACATTAAATATAAATTTTTATTTATTCTTTAAAACATGCTTGGTTGTTCAAAGATTCAAATTTGTTTGTGAATGGTGAGGGTTCCTCTTATCATTAAGAAGTTAACATATTATGACTCATAAGTCATTTATAATTATTCTTAATATCAGTTTAAAAATTCAAGTGACAAAATATATATATAGTATTGGTAAACTAGTTATATATATATATATATATTTTGTTGTTTTGTTAAAAGATTCATGGTTATTGATGAATGGAAATTGATACTTTTGAATATTATGTGATCAATGGATGTTTTTGGTAACTCTCATATATATTCCATAAAATAGGGAATGGAATTTATAAGTAGATATTGTATGGATTTATATACATTGTTTTATAAATTGTGAAGAAGGTATCCAAATTGTTGCTTTTGTAATAGGATATATTTTATAAAAATAAATTTATTTAAATACTCAAGGGATTAATAAGGATAGTTAGTGAATGAAAAAAAATCAGTAATTTTTAACTATCATGAGGTAAAATCCTTATACTCACCGGGACTTCAACAGATAGTCGCGAGGGTGAAACGAACTTAGAAAGTGGAAGGCGAGGTATCAACAAGACTATTGTGATAATCTGAACACAAGGACATAGATTTTGCATCATGATGATATTGTTAACGAAAATGAAAAATTACAAACTTGACTTAACTTTAATATGGAAGGGGGAAGGTGGAACTTGGCAAACCCACTAAAAGGGCCAAGTGAAGATGATTTTAGTGAAACAAAGTATGAAGACGATTAGCATAATAAACTGAACGTAGTGAATCTAAATCTTAGGTCGTGATGAAACCTTGATGAAAAGACGACTAGACCTCAAGATCAAACTCCATGAGGTTAAGAAAACACACATAGTGTGACTTCATAGGTATGTCGAAGTGGTATTATGACAACATAAATGATGAAATGAGATAAGGATGTGATAAGCTCATCGAATTGGACATGATGTTACTAATGAAAGGACTAAGAGATAAGCTTTATCAATTTCGACTAAGTCACTAAATTTCGATGACTCGAATCCTATCAATTTGAGAACCAACATTTATGGGTTTTTGGAAGTAACCTTATGGAAATCGGTTTTGAAATATTTGAGGGTCTCTCTCTCGATTTGTTAAAAACGTGACCATGTCTTACCATATTCGATTGACGGAATATGTTATGATGTTTACCTTCTCCTCTTGGAGGGAAGGATGACCAAATAGATTTGGACTCTTGCTTGATGATGATTTGATAAACTTTTGGGTAGCTATTGACGCAATGCAACTTGTAGATAATTGGACATTGTAACCTTCGTAGATGACTAGAAGGTATAGAAAATCTAAATTTGGACTAACAATTATGAAGGTATTGTTTGATTTTCATTTCGCGAAAATTTTGATTGAGTTCCTGAGGAGGTATTGGAACCATGTTGATGAAATAGAAAACTAATGAATAAAACCACCAGCACATATGGCCTTGATTGTTTGATAAAAATAGAAGAGAAAGACAATATAATGAAAATGGGAAACTAAAGATAAAGCCTAGCATCGGAATTACAAGAACAAAAGTTAACTTCGGGACGAAATTTTAATAAGAGGGGGTGTATGTAATGCCCGCCTCGGTACCTTAACTGTTTAGAATAATGAGGTACTAATTTTGAAATGAACCGGCTAAGTAAAACACGAACCATTTGAATTTACTTTGAAAATGCTTGAACGACCGTTATAGAAACTATTACTTTACTTAATGAATGAATGTTGGATATGCTCGATTGATTAAGATAGACTGAATGAATGTTGGATATGCTCGACTGATTAAGATAGAATGACTGAATGTTGGATATGCTCGACTGATTGAGATAGAATGACTGAATGTTGGATATGCTCGACTGATTGAGATAGAATGACTAAATGTTAGACATGCTCGACTAATTGAGATAGAATGAATTAATGTTAGATATGCTCGACTCATTGAGATGGAATGACTGAATGCTAGATATACTCGACTGATTGAGATAGAATGACTGAATGTTAGATATGCTCAACTGATTGAGATAAGATGATTGAATGTTACATATGCTTGACTGATTGAGATAGAACGACTGAATATTAGATATGCTCTACTGATTGAGATAGAATGACTAAATGTTAGATATGCTCGACTGATTGAGATAGGATGACTGAATAAAATATATGCTCGATGGACTGAGATATTTTGATGGATGATGAAATATTTCATAGTGGAGCACTACTAATGTGCGCTTGAGTGTGTGTGTGTGCAGTGACAGGTAAGATGATTTACCGACTGACCCACAATGGAATTATAGGGGTCGTAAGAACGAAAAGAACACATAGGGGTATGATGACTAACTGTCGACCCTGGATTAGAAATCCATGCATGAGTGAAGCCATTTCAGCTCACTCAGGGAAGCATATGTCGTACGGGAAAGGCCATAATGATTTGGTCGCGTACGATGAGTTGAGGGGCGCACAATAAGGAGAGCCTTATCCCTCAACATCCCTTAGTCTCCAAGGAGCATAGCTGAGAGATCGTGGTAATGGTTCCCGGTCGTTATGCAGTACTCCCCATAAGAAGGAAGAAATGAAACTGTCAGAAGGGCCCGCCGAAGAGGTACCTAGACAAGAACGAGATGAAGAAAATTAATCAATGGTATAAATGAAAATTTCACATAAGATTTAAGAAATACTTTATTTCATTTTGTTCTATTTTATTAATTTGAATAATTCTATTCAAGATTTTATTTTTAATTGATTTCATTAATTTGAATTATTCGTTTGAATTGATTTTTTTTAACTTGAAAAAGAATTGAAGAGATTGATTTTATTCAATATTAAATTTTGATTAATTATGCTGATTGAAAAAGATTAATAATAAGAGAATTAGTTTTATTCAAATATTTTAATTTTATGGATTTTATTATTTTAAATCATTCTATTAAAGATTCTATTTAATTGACTTCATTATTTTGAGAAAGAATTGAATAGGTCATTAATAAAAGAATTGTTTCTCTTTTATTATTATTCAAGATTTTACTTTAATTAATTTTATTATTCATTTAAATTATTTTATAAAGAGGAAAATTTAAAAATAGATTATACTTTTAGTAAAAGGAATCATCTTTTAATTCAATCTTAATATTAGGAAAAGAAAGAAAAGCAGAAAGCAATAAGTCTAACTAAAAGATTGTTAAGTAAACTAAATGAGAACCAAAAGAGAAGTAGAACTCTTCTACACATAAGTCCCACTGATCTAGGGATTTCATTGCACATTAAAGACATTAAGAAGACACATGTATTTGAGAATATTGAAAATTAAAATATTAAATTAAATTAATTATGTGCATGGACAGACACATGGCACACAGACTTTTGCTTATAACGAGGGAGGAGAAGTAGAGAAAGACATCTCTTTCTCCCTAATGATGGATGGTCATCATAATCTCGGATTATGTTATGATCCTTGGAGTTGGGATTAGCCGGAACGGGGATTGGGAGATCCTTTCGGGAGGCTAACTTGTGTGTTCTTATGACCCCATTAGTTCGGGGGTTCGGGGTGAAGAAAAATAACCCCGATATGGTAGGGAGGTCAATTGAGGGGTCACTTGGTACTTCGTCAGGAAATTGGATTGGATCGTGCGGAAACAACTTCGAGGACTACATCGATTCGCTAGACCAACCGTGGAAAACATGTTTGAAGTATTTATTTTATTTATGTTGCTAAATCTTTTTGAGAATGAATAAATCTAAGTATATAGTTTATATATTGATATTCATGTACTACAATAGATAGAACTAGATCTTTGGCTTTTATATCTTCTTCTGATAAAAATTGTTCTAGAAGTTTTTTATTTATTTATTGGGGAACCCGAAATGGGGGTCCCTACAGGGAGAGTGCAATGAAGGAGAGATCCCACGAATTTGATTAGGGATCTATTTTTTTATTGATATCTCATATAGGGTTTAGTGGTGCTCTTGGTTGTTGTCACTTGGGATTCAACCCTGAATCTCTTAGGCATGGTTGTTTAGGGAGGAGGAAACCCAATCCCCCTCTAGCCTTGGATCCAATTATAAGACAAGGAAACAATCCTCCAACTGGTAGTTTTAACTAGAGGCTGTCTCATGCATCGATAGATAATGACCAGGGAATAGGAGGAATGAAAACCCTCATCCCAACCCAAGCACTCCCTTATAGATTTATGGAGGAAAATAAAACCTGAAGCAATCGTCGAAGCATGGGGCGATGCATTTGGAAGATGGAGAGCACACTAATTCGAGGTGACATCATAACATATCAACCAAAGAATTCAATACATGAAGGATCATATGGTGATAGGAAATGGTTTGGGTATCTGGCCAATAGAGAAATCCATGATCTAGTGGATAAATAATAAATGGAAACCCAAATCCCACTATGACTTAAGACTTAGATCCAAAGGATTGTTCACTGCCATTTTTTTCAACATGGAGGATAAGGACCACATATTCAACAATGAGCCTTATTATTTCAACTCAGTAAGGTTGTACTTGATATTTTGGATAGAAAAATTTAGTCTTGAGAAAGAGGAATATACCCACAGTCACCCCTGTTTGGATGCGATCATATTTTCTACCTTAGGAATAAACCTAGGAGGGCATTGGAAACACTATTGTTTTTTTTTTTACTCCATCTAAGCGGGTTGAGGAACTGTACTCAAGAAATTTTTCTGACACTGACCCGAATGAAGCAATTTGGAGCAATCTTTGTATCTGAGGCTTGGTTTCTCCAAATTTTCCTTGACTCTTGTGGTTTTCAAGAGAATATCAAATGGGATGTTTGAGATTTTGATTTTTGTATGTTGTGATCACTACAAAAAGATAATTGTAGATTTCTAGAGGACATACTTTCAAATATTGTTAATTATAAGAAAACTAGAAATTTAAATTGGCTACCACTATGAAGTCATTATTTGCAGTTTCAAAGAAAGGAATTCCAAATTTTGTGACTTTGCTGGCTCAACGTCTTTTTGTGAATGGGTCACATTATCCTTCATTATTTGGTCATTGCTTGAGAATAAAATCTAACAAAGCAATGGCTTTATTTAAACAAGAACTCCATTCTGACTCAAAATGTATTATTTTAGAGTAACACATAGGTTTATGCCAAACTAGGCCTATATGCATCAGAATTGAATATGGACCAAGCTAAGTGCTTACTTCATTTAGGCTGTAAATGTATTTGCAAATCTCTTTCTTTACTTTGCAACAACGCAATTTTTTAAAATAAAAACTAATTTGGAGGAAATCATGGAAATAATTTTTCTTATCTTTTGGCAATAAGACATACAATATAAGGTCTAGTTGTAGCTCTTTATGTAGAGATAGATTCATGGAGTGAAAAAACTAGAGTATTTTCTTTATGAGATATAATGATATCCTTAACATACCTGGGATTCTCAATACAATTTTTGATCACTATAGGATAGTGATAGGTTGACTTTGTCCTTAGCTCAGAGATAGATATTTTGGGTGTTTATTAGAGTTGTAGATGTTTTGAAATAGAATAACATAATTGTTAGGATATTCCTATACTCTATCCTAGTCCCACCAGTATTTTGATCATTTACATTTTCATTCATGGATGCACTTTTAGGGTTTGCATGCATCATTTAGGGTTTGCATGCATTCCAGTCATCAGTCCCAGCACCTAGCCCTCAGTTAGCTAGCCCCCGGAGCTTCCTTCTGCTCAGTTTCAGCCCTCCTATCCTGTCATGCGCCCTCCTTTAACCTATTGCATGAGAAGGGCGCCTTTCTCACCTACCAGTCTAGTTTACTTCAGTTATCCACCAGTCTTCCTTGATTTGAGGCCAGACTGACTCCTCACTGCTGTTATCACTCCGATTGACCTCCGATGAGACATGACTACCTGTTCTGACTCCAGTTAGCTCCTCATGCACCCTCCACTGAGCCTCCTTTATTCAGTTAGTGTCTCCATGTGCCAGTTACATTCAGTTACACCCACCACACTTAGTTAGACTCAGTTTGACTAACGGTTGACAGTTACATGTGCATTGATTACTCCACCGACGATGAGATAGACTACTAGTTGTGCTTCGATGACACTCCAGTGATCCTTTGATCACTCCATGAAGGCTAATTCGAATTGCCACCCTAGGCATTCGAATCCTCATGCATTGTACTATTTATTTGTCCATATTGTGATTAATTAATTAGTGTGTATGAAGTATTTTTGCTTCTATCCGAGTTCTACTGTATTATTATTTTGTTGCTCATTATACTGCATTGACCACTCTTATTCTGTTTTCCTACTTAATCGTAATTATTCTTTTGTGAGATATACATCATCTCTTAGATCTGCTGTGAGGATTTTCACATGGTATCAGAGCATATTGAGAGTATTGTTTATCTCCATTTGTGAGAGTTTTTTGCAGGTTATTACCAAGATTTCGAGTGTAGCAGTTGCAGTAGTTTCTGCATTTTTACAGCAGTAGCAGTTGCAGATATTCTCTATTGTTTTTCCAAGTCTTCTACAGCTTCAATGTATTCATATTTAGAAGGAATCCCTCCTCTTTCTCCATTCAACTATGATGAATGGAAACCAAAAATGATAGCATATTTGAAGAGCCATGATCTCTTTGATTGTTATTTTGAAAGAGAGTTCGAATCCTCTGAAGAGAATATTGACTGGTTGAATAAAGGTGACATGGCCTTTGGAAGAATGATGCTTCCTTTTCCTGAATACATGTTATACCAAATCATTGATGATGTTGAAACTCCAAAAGAGCTATGGGCCCACCTAGATGAAAGATATGACAAACAGAATGAAGGATTTGGTCCAAACCCCTTCAAAATCAAGCAAAGTGATGCATTCGCCCTCCTTGATGACCTCATTGATCATGAACTAGTATCAAACACATCTCATATTGAAGTTGTCCACAAAGAAGAAGAACTTGCAGATTCTACACTCATGCTCCAAATTTCTTCTCTTTTTGTGCTAGCTCACACTCTAGATATTGCAGAAGGTCCTAAATCCTCTCTTGCACCAGAGTCTGTTGGTTTGCATCATGATCACATGATTATTTCGGAGGTAAAATAAGCTATTAGAGGTAATGCATTCACTCTCCTCAAGCAATCACCTCTTATTTACTACTATATGATCATTATTCCATGCTTTCAAAAGGTTATTGAAGAATATGGCCATTGCCATTCGCTTGGGATAATTTCTCATGCATTTACTGGTTTTGATCTCACCTCTTATGGTTCAAAGGAGATCTCAAGAAACCATGATTCAAGTCTTGGATCTAATTTGTATTCTAAGCAATTACTACTTGGGATAATTTCTCATGCATATGATAGTTTTGATCTCACCCCTGCTGGTTCAAAAGAGATCTCAAGAAACTATTCTTCAAGTCTTGGATCTGATTTGGATTCCAAGCAATCTTTATTATTTGATGGTTCTTTTTCTCATAATCTCACCCATGATGGTTCGAAGGAGAAGACAACAGACTATCTGCATATTCATAGATTTGATCCTACCTCAGCTGATTCGAATCATAGGTTCAAGGATCATCCTCATACTTTTGGATTTGTTCTCATCACATTCGATCTAAAGAGCAAGTACAAGCACATGCTTTTTGAGCATGATCCACTTCTTCCCAAGAAGAAGAAACCTCCAGACATATGACCAAGCATCACACCTACTTGAGTTTGGAGCATTTATTTTTTATGTGTGCCTTACAGTCTGTTTTGAGGGGAGGGTATTTTTCCCATGAAATTTTCCCCACTTCCTTGGTTTATTGACTGTTATTATTCATTGTATTGGGTGACCTTTGGTCTTAGTTACCAGGGTCCAGGATGGATTAAGGGGGGGTGTTACGATATTCCTGTACTCCATCCTAGTCCCACCAGTATTTTGATCATTTACATTTTCAGTCATGCATGCACTTTTAGGGTTTGCATGCATCATTTAGGGTTTGCATGCATTCCATTCATAAGTCCCAGCACCTAGCCCTCAGAGCTTCCTTCCACTCATTTTCATCCCTCCTAGCCTATCATTCGCCCTCCTTTCACCTACTACATGAGAAGGGTGCCTTTCTCACCTACCAGTCCAGTTTACTTCAGTTATCCACCAGTATTCCTTCATTTGAGGCCATACTGACTCCTCACTGCTGTTATCACTCTGATTGACCTCCGATGAGACATGACTACCTATTCTGACTCCAGTTAGCTCCTCATGTACTATCCACTGAGGCTACTTTATTCAGTTAGTTTCTCCATGTGCCAGTTACACCTACCACACTCAGTTTGACTGACGGTTGACAGTTACTTGTGCATTGATGATTCCACTGATGATGAGATAGACTACTAGTTGTGCTTTGATGAGACTCCAGTGATCCTTTGATCACTACATGAAGGCTAATTCGACTTGCCACCTTAGGCATTCTAATCCTCATGCATTGTACTATTTATTTGTCCATATTGTGATTAATTAATTAGTGTCTGGGAAGTATTTTTGCTTCTATCCGAGTTCTACTGTATTATTATTATGTTGCTCATTATACTGCATTGACCACTCTTCTTCTATTTTCCTGCTTAATCATAATTATTCTCTTGTGAGGTATACATCATCTCTTAGATCTGCTATGAGGATTTTCACAATAATAACACTTGTAATATTGTTGAGGATTTTTTTTTCTATATTCATTTTCTCCCTCGATAAAGATTGAATTTTGGGTTTCATCATAGTTACAGGGTGCATCAATATTCTTGGGGTTTGTTCCTTCTAAATTTGTCTCTATTTGTCAAAAAATGGAGGAAGGATGGGTTTATGCTTGACTATTTTAGAAGGCATATTCCATGCCTAAGATCTTATGGTTCCATAAATAGGTAAAGTCATAGAACAAAAGTAATGTTCCCCTCATTGAAAAATAATATCATTTGTCCTATCTAAACACATTTATCATTTAATTATTGCACAAGGAGAGGAAAATTAGGTTTAAAGCTATTATAGATTTTATTTTACAAATCTAAAACTAACTCACATCCTACACCTTATATATGTGTTCGAAATGGAAACAACTTCCAGCTCTTGTAGTGCATGATCTAGAAAAAACAAGCTTTTCTTCTTTTGATTTGCACTCAACTATGATTGAAGGTAACAATGTTGCTTGGATAAAATCAAATAGATACAATGAGTTCATTATTGGGGAAAGCAAGAGTTTATTGTACCAAACGAGCTTCAAATTTGTCAGCAGGAAATCCAAACAAGAAAATGAACATGCTCAAAATCAAGTGTAGAATCGACACCCCTTTGAAATATATAATGAAAGTGATTTGCTTTTACTTTGGATGCTAAAGTTACAGTTTTTATAACTTCAATTTTTGAAATTGTAGTTCTCGGTTGATGAAAATTTTAATTAAAAATGTGAATTTATTCTTTAGTATACTTGTTAAAAATGTGAATTTGTAGTCACTAAAATTGCAATTGCTACTCAATATTTTTTATTGTTGACTTTGGAACTATCAAAATTTCCATTAGTTATTGAAATTGCAATTTTTGAATGCTAAAATTGCAATTTTTTAGTTATTTAAATTGCAATTAATTAATTGTTGAAATTGCAATATATGTATAGTAAAATTGCACTTTCATAATTCTCCACTTGTTGAAAGTGCAAATCTTGATCAATAAAATTTCTTTTACTTAATTGTTGAAATTGCACTTCTTGTTAAAAATTGCAACTTTCTCCTCAATCATATAACTAGTTGAACTTTCTAACTTGTAGTTGTCCAAATTGCAATTTATCCTCAATCATTTTATTGTTGAATTTGTGAATGGTCATAATTGCATGAACCCATGAAATTGAAATTACAACTTCAATACAAATTCTAAGATTGCAATGTACGAATATGGAAAATACAATAAATTAACTGTTGAAATTGCAATTTCTAGATCGTACTATTCCAATTTCTCATTAAAAGGTTGTAATTTTTTAATAATTCCCTCATTGTTGAAATTGCATTTCTTGATTGTTGAAATAACATTTTTCACTAAAAAAATATGAATTGCAAAATTGTAGTTGTTAAATTCCTTAAATTTGTACAATTATCGAAATGTCAAAATTGTAAATTCAGATTTAAATGACATTGCAAATGTAATTATCAAAATTGCAATCATTTAATTGTTCACATTGCAGAAATTGAAATTTTTGATAATTTTTTAATTGTTGAAACTATAAATTTTGATCATTAAAATTGTAGTCAATTAATTGTTGAAGTTACATTTTCTCTTAAAAATGTGCATTTCCCTCCATCGTACTTGTTAAAAGTGTGAATCTGTAATTGTCAAAATTGCAATTTCTCTTTAATCTATTTATTGTTGAATTTGTAATTGTCCAAATTGCAATATGTAGTTATGAAAATTGTTGAAATTGTAGTCTATTACAATTGCACTTTTCTTTTACAAAATGTGAATTATCCACAATTATACTTGTTGAAATTCACAATTGCAATTAACCAACTGTCTGAAACTGCAATATATAATTATGAAATTGAAATCAACCAACTATATGAAATTTAATTTTTCATATCTATATATTAAACCACGACACCCACTCTTTGACCCTCATTGAGAAAATGTCATTAGTGTCTCAATCTAGGTCAAGGTCCTTGAATTACCTTTTGAATTTTGGACCAAGTGTTTTTTAACGATTCCGGGCTCTCGTATAGGGAAGGTAATCAAGTTTGACAACTCTTTAAAGTAGTTGTAGAACAAAACCATGGCTCACTTGCTAGTCAACATTCATACCATATAAAGTTAAAATTTTAGTGGCACTTTCTAGACGTCTTCTTAGATAATTTTAGTGGCACATTCATACAAGATAAAATCCAATATTACCACATCCATGTTTATGGGACAACTAATGGTAAAAAAATCTATACCATGGAATTTTTTCAATAGTTCCTATAAAGGAGAGGATGCACAATGTGGGATAAGTGGTTCCTTTTTTCAATGATCTTCATTACATTATCCTTAGTGAAAATGTAGGTCAAGGCACCAACAACAAATCAATTTTTTTGTTTTTACTTTCCCTTCTCCTATTGGATATTCAAAGAACATCACTCGTCTATAGGTTTATGGGAGTCCACTTTGGTCATCAAATGGATGTGAGGAAACCAAATTGTCCTAGGTGTGACTCTTCAAGGATTAGTATGAGTTCTTATGTCAATGAACTCTTAGTTTGTTACAATCTCTTTCTTAGATATATAGAGGGAACTTAATGCACAAGCTGACTCACTCCCTAAATATGGCTTAACTTAGGCTCCTGGCGCACTTTAGTGTTCATAGTTAGAGGAGAGAAATCCCTCAGACATCACTCTAGATCTATAGTTTGTTTCCTATCATACTTTATTTTTTCACTCTAGTAATGTTAGACTACTTTCATTACAAATTATCATTTTAAAATTATTTTGTAGCATTTTATGGACAATTGACTCATATGCCTTCCTTGACTTGTATGTTATGATTGACTATGGAATCAACTACCATTTTTGGAACTATTGAGCAATCCTATGGTGAATTGTTTGATACATGAATCTATTCTTTGCATAATACTTTTTTTATCGTGATGGGTTGCTAAAATAATTGAAGTTGTTGGAGATTATGTAAGAGATATCAATGGCTCGGGTAAGACTAGAAGTTAGAAATAGTGTGGTAGTGCTTCTGTAATGGTATGAACATGCTAGAGGAAATATATGATCTAGATACATATACAGAGTCACATGATTGATCTAGATGGGAGAATGTTATGGCTGAAGAGTACGATTCCTTGATTAAAATTAAAACATGGGATTTACTTCCTTGACCACAAGGAAAGAATGTAGTGAAGTTCCAATGGGTTTAAAATACCAAATCCACATGTCATGGTGTTGTTGAAACACAAAGTTTGTTTTCTTGCAAATGGTTTTTATCAACAAGAAGGTATTGACTAAACTAAAACCTTTGATCAGATGAATTATATTCGATTGATTATTTCACTTGATGCTTGACTTGGATGGTAGGTACATCATATTATGTTAAAATTCCATTTCTTCATGGAGATCTAAGTAAGTAAATTTAGATGGAAAACCTCCTAGTTTTGAGAAGGATGTTATCCTTGTTTATTGAGTGAAGAAATCCTTGTATGTTGTGAAATGGACCCATAGGGATTGGTATGAGAAGATTGATCATTTATTTATTAATGTTGGTTTCAAATGAAATGAACCGGATCACAACATTTATGTTTATAACTCTAGGTTCATAGTTTTATAAACTCTCAACTGAGAATTTGTTGAATTTCTACCTAATTAGATTACTGTTTGAGCAAGACCTCTCCTCATTTGATATTTTTTTCCTTTTACCAAGCATTTCCTTGTTGTTTCATTTCCTCCACCTCTTTTTCCAAATTCATCATATTCTCATTCCACATGGATTTTACCTTTCATTTTGTTTGGTGATTGGTCTTATTAAATTGCGGATTGTCTTTGCAACCCTATGGTTTTGGTAGGTTTAAAGGAAATGGATTAATGATTTCATGCCACTAGGAATAGGATAATGTGGGTGGTTTTCTAAGAACTAGTAAGGGACATGACTATCTACTTTTTATAGATGGAAGGTTTAGTAAGATGTGCATTCTCATGGCATGTACAAAGACAGTCAAAGGGCAAGAAGCAAAAAACTCATTATTTGAAATGGTCTAGATGCACTTTGGGATACCAAGAAGCATTATCTAAGATAGAGATACCATATTTCTGAATTCCTTTTGGAACACACTTTGGGAGAAAAGGGACATTAAGTGGAAGATATATACAACTTTCCACCACAAATAGATGGGAAAACAAAAGTGGTGAACAACACATTGGTTCATATTTTGATGGGACATAATTAGAAGTATCCAAAGACCTAGGATGAGAATTTGACATAGATATGATACTCTTATAATCGAGAATTCTATTCTTCCATTGATAAGTCCCCTTTTGAAAGTTGTCATTTCAACATCAATTATTGAAATAAAATTCTTGGTTGATGAAATTGCAATTTTCATAAAAAAAAATGATAATTTATTCTTTATTATACTTGTTGAAATTGTGAATTTGTAGGCACTAAAATTGCAATTGCTAATCAATATTTTTTATTATTGACTTTGGAACTCCCAAAATTGCAATATACAGATTGCAATCAATTAACAATAAATGATTGAAATTGCAATTTTTGGATGGTAAAATTGTAATTTTTATAACTCTCTGTTGAAACTGCAATTCTTAGTCATTGAATTTCCAATCAATCAATTGTTGAAATTGCCATTTTTGTTAAAAAATGTGAATTTCTTCTCAATCATATACTTTTGAAATTGTGAATTTGTAGTCACGAAAATTGCATTTTCTCCACAATATTTTTAATATTGACTTCGTAACTACAATATGCAGATATTGAAATTGCAATCAATTAATTGTTGAATGTAAAATTGTATTTTCATAACTCTCCACTTGTTGGAACTACAAATATTGATCACTGAAATTTCTTTCACTTAATTATTGAAATTGCACTTTTCATTAAAAAATTGCAACTTTATCCTCAATCATATAACTAGTTGAAATTTCAAATTTGTAGTTGTTGAAATTGCAGTTTCTTCTCAATCCTTTTATTGTTGGATTTGTGAAAATTTGTCAGAATTACATTCCCCTGAAACTGAAATTACAACTTGAATACAAAATTTCTAAAATTGCGATATACAAATATCGAAAATACAATCAAGTCACACCCTTTGAGATAAAGTCCTAAAGAAAAATATGCGGTTGTGATGAAATCAAGAGGGATGTCAACGCCACCACATCAAACCCTCTTCTATTCTTTAGGTTGGTTCTTCTCCAACTCAAGGGGGGTTTTCCTATATTACTAGAGCTTACAATTAATTCCAAGGTTAAATGAAGAGATGGGCAATATGCATTTGTTTTAATGAATATGTATGAATATACCGAAGAGTAGTATCTTATCCATTAGGTAAAATGGGGTAAACCAAGGCTCTTATCAGGATTAAAGGAATGATTAGAAAGGGTCGGGATGGAAGGATACAAACTATAGTCACCCTCTAATTGCTTCACCAAGTTAAAAAATCTAACAAAAGGAAAATACTAGTGAATATGTTTTCAAATAGTCTTGAAGAGATACTTATTATGCAAGGGATAAGAGCATACAACCAATAAATGAGAGACATGCCCCAAATTAAACAATTCCAATTGAAAATCACTACATAAAAGAGAAAGGAATTAATTCGATAGTTCTCAATATTATTAACATTTGAAGATCCCATTTTTATAGCTTAAAATGACACTTCTCCGTCCGTGATGACACTTGTATCGCTTGGTCGCATGACGACACTTCTTGAGATCAAGTTTAGTCACACAACAGGACACTTGTGGATTGAAAGGTCATTTGGAACATTAAAAATGGTTGAAATTACCTCACTCTTGGCCCATTTGATGGTTATAACCCTTAGGAACACTTTTCCAGACCAAACCATCTCCTGAAAATCATCAGAAAACCCTGTTTTTGGCCATTTTCCCCCGAAAACGTTGGTTTCCTATGCATAGAGTAGGGTATACTAGGATGTGTGTGCGAATCTTATGCCTATAGAGTAGCGCACACCTTGGAAAATATGCAACTCCACTTCAATAAAGTAGCGCACACCCTAAAAAATATGCAACTCTGATTCAATAAAGTAGTGCACACCTTGAAAAATGCGTTGGTTTGTAGTAGGAAGAGTAGGGCACTTTCCTGTACTAGTCAAAATCTTGAATTTTGGTTAAAATAAGTTGGTTTGGGAACTTCCTAATCGGTTATAGTTGCTTTTCCTCTCCTTCATTGACTATATAAGGAAGGTAGAAGGGCCATGTGAAGGGACCAAGCCTATAACAATGTTATGCTGGAGGAATGGAGACCCTCATCCCCCTCTCTTGTGCCTCAATTTTTGATAAACCCTAGCACAGCTGATTAGAGGCTAGGATCCTTGGAGAATAGAAGCAGGAGACCTTGAATCTAGGTTTCGTGAAGTGCCAAGCTTGAAGGAAGGTATAATTTGATGTACTTGCTTCATTCATTAATAAAGATCAGACGTTCTTCCCTTTCCAAATATGACTTATTTATGTGTGTCTCAATTTTGATTACAGTTAGATTATAGTTTGATGTCTTATTATGTCATGGATATCAGTCTTATATATGTAGTCAAATGTATTTGAGAAAGGTATGAAGTTGTTTTGCAGGTGTGGGCATTGGGAGACTGAATAACATTGAATAGCAAGGAAGAGGAAGGCTAGGATCAACCTTTTGAATAAGGTGCATCTATCTCTAACCTTAATCTCTTCACTTACTTATTGTACTTGTAGAACATTTGTAGGTCTATCTTTCATACCTGTAAGTTGGTAGTTTCTCCCCTGAACTATAGGTGCATTTTCCTCACAACACCCATCCATCAACTAAACATGAGAACCACCAAACCATCCAATAGAATGCTTTCATCAAACAACCATGAGAAACCAAAAGATATTCAACTAAGCTCTAATTGATTTCTCCCTCAATACACCATGAGAATGAATGAGTAAGGGATACTCTTTATATAGACAGTTAGCTCAACTTTCTTTACAATAAAATAATAATTGTTTCTCCTAGACCCACAATTTACTCAACAAACTCTCCAACAAAATAATAAAGTAGTTAGGGTCCACTTTTCTCTCTAAGAAAAACAATAAACTAATGCTAATACATAACCAACTCATGTGGTAGAGTAAAAAATATTGAATAAAATAATAAGTTTGTTATGTAAAGTGTCTTGTTCAAGGGAGATGTCCCATCAAACATATGCAAGTTAGCTCCAAATATGGGATGTATCCAATAAATCAGCTCCTTGAAGCGATGTGCGGTTGTCCAAGTGAAAATGCACCTTCCAAATGGTTTATCACATGATAATTTTGAAATTTCCAACTTTCTCAATTTTTATCAGATTTTCTATCATAACCACATTTTGAAAATCCAATGGCCCCTCTGCATCCAATGGCACTAAGTTGGGACAATTATGAGCACAGTCTCTCTCAAAAGATAATTTCTCGCAAAGTTAGGATGCCCCTACAAAAGGCTCAAGATGATGTGCACATGCTAACAGTAGTCTTTCAAGAGAGGATGCCACCTCCAAAGCCTCAATATCCAACATACCACCTCATCAAAACATGATCAAAGGATAGATCCATGGAACCAAGATTCCATCCATCAAGATAGTGGCATCAAATCCAAGAGTAGGGTCCCCACAACAGTCAACCAACTCCATGATAATGGGATGCCCCCTTCTTCAAGAAACAAATTATAACCATGCATCAAAATATGCTCCAAGTGAGGAGATCAAGGTGACACTCTACTAGAAATTATGACAACCATGGCAATATGCCATTGAAATGCTAAGAAGCAAGGGAGTCCAAGCAAATATGTTTGTTATGTCTTAACATATGTTTTAGAGGGGGACAATGTTCCAATTAAATGTGAATCACATCAAATGAGCTTGAGAACTCCAATAGAATGCCTCCAAATATCATCAAGTCATGCATACAAGCCAAGCATTCCATCAAAAGTGGTAGTCTGGATGTCGTCAAGATACCAAAGTAAACAAACAAGGTTATGGTGCTCCATCAAGGGGTGATCACTATGTCATGAGCAAGTGGTATATGAGTGAAATGCAGCAATATCCCCTACATCATTTGATCCCATAGGTAATACTTCATCAATGATAAATGATTAACACTTTAAAACTTAGGGATACCCTAAGTTGATGGGTTCCCATAACATGAATACATAAAGTGTTAGATAATTGCTAAAAAAGTACTCCAAGCATGCCAATGTCACTAATAGGAGAGCATATCCAGATCAAAACTTCATGGAGAGATCACATCCAATAGCCCCCGAATAGTTACTATTAATAGTCCATAACCTAATCCATCTAACAAATCGTCCTCCAAGCTTGGTCTTTGTGATTAGAATCAAAAGTATAATCCTCATATAATATTAGGGAAAACAATATTAACTTGAATATTGGGACTATAAAACTCAAAAAAAATTGTTGTTTAACTTTAATGTGAGATGCATGGAATGGGCTAGGCTTATAAAATAATACTTGAATTATAGGAAAAGTTATTCATATGTAAATGTTTGACAACTTATATTATGTCATATTTTAGATTGTTATTCATTTTCTTGAAAGATATAGGTAATTATTTTGGATTTTTTTAAACCATTTTTTAAGGCTAATTGACATTAAAGCATAATTATTATGCACAATATAGTCTATGCAAACTTATCATAATTTTTTTTCTTTATTTATAGATAATTTCTTTATTTTACTTATATATGTTTAATATGTATCATAAATACTTTAAAGCTTGATGTATGAGAATAGGGAAAACAATTTCATATTCTTAATTCTTTTTATTGCAATAATATTATACACATATTTATAAAATAATAATAATTGCATTGAAAAAAATGTAGTGAAAATATTCAAATGTATATTTCAAAATAATATTCATCTCAATTTTAAATTTTATAAAAGCAAAAAACAATCAAGTGGAAGTCTTAACTCTCTTCCGAAGAGTGTGAAATTTGTGATGAGTTTAGTGAGAACCACTTATTCAATTCCAGGGAAAGTCAAAAAAGATTCTTGAAGAGATACATGGTAACGATGTCTTTTCTTAATTACATGTTCTCTTATTATTTACAAAAGTATTTTAATGTTATGTAAGTTCAATAAATTACAATATAATTAAAAAGAGATACATGGTAACGATGTATTTTCTTAATTACATGTTCTCTTACTATTTACAAAAGTATTTTAATGTTTTAATGTTATGTAAGTTTAATAAATTAGAATATCATTTTCATAAAAAAAAGAGTTGTGTGCCGCTTTTTCCCTGCTTTTAAGGTTTTTATTAAAAAAGGGAAATGAGAAAAAACAATTTATTCAACAACATTACATTAATTTTGGAACATTCATGCCATGTTAACATCTACGAATTATTTTGATTACATAAAGGTCGAGAAATTTCATTCATGTTTGAACTTAACAAAAATAATGTTTAGAATAAGAAAACAAATCTTAGAAACAAGATTGGATAAATTTTTGACTAGATTTTACTAGATAGTTTCATACACAATGGATTCTTTTTATAAACCAGTTTTTGTTTTTGTTTTATTATTTAATGTTTATTAATTTTGCATTCACGTGCTTCATAAATATTATCCAAATATTCATGGTTTCCAACATATATTCTATTATAACGATCCATAATCAGGTATGCCCTATACATATTGCTCACATTTAGTCAATGAATATGAGCAACATACGTGGCAACTCTTAATGCAATAAAATCTCTAGTGATTATAATGTTATATCTATTGTTGATGTAATTGCCACCAAATGACGAATTCGAACAATCTTATTTCATTAGTGGTGTGAGGACACCAGTGTCAAATCTAGTTAACTCAATTTCAAATCTATGAAATAGGCATTAGTGTGAGGCTTGGTGTGGGGTTTAAATTTTAGAAAATATATTCATATATTATTGAGGGACCATTTTGAAACTACTACCATTCACAACTATTATTGGGGGCCCATTCAGACCTTCTATAAAATTTTGGTATGACATGTAGTTTTGTATCTCCTAGATATACTATGTCTTTGGTCAGGAATTTGAAGAAATTCTCTAGGTAGTGAATATTAATTGGTGAGTGACATTAATAAGAAATCGCAATTATGTTTATGCGTATTGTTTCATGTTTCTTGTTAATATTTTATAGAAATTCTTGGGGAGGAGTAATGCAGCAAGCTACGTCAAATGGTGACGAGCTTGGTAAGGAATACCCAATCTAGTATCTTATCAATGTAATTCAATTGGATTAGTTCCCGAGGAAGTCAAAGAAGAGGAATCAATGCAACAAGAACTAGGTGATGTGGTAATGGAATCTAGTGGAACGGGGGTCAATCCTTCTAAGGAGAATCATGACAAGGAACACATTCATACTTTTGGCTAATTCTAGCTTTTCTTATGTTATTCAAAACGATTTTGATAGCATGATAGTATAATAAGACTTAACAAGTAGATTACAATATCATTATCATGTAAAAGACGAACATAATAAGTTTTGTTTTAAGTTCTTGGAACACTAATATTTTTGAAACTTTGGAACTTAAAATGCCTTCATATTTTGTATGACTCTGTTGAATAGTATGGCTGCATCTCTTTCATACTACAAAATTAATGGTTTCAGTATTAAAAAAAATGGAAAACACTTTGGATGCACGTGAATTTTAGGGATGGAAAAATTGGAAAAGTTATAGAGTTTTGAAAAGGAAATTCTAAGACCCCATTGAAATAACTCACCCACTTGTATACTAACTATATTTCAATGATGTGCACGATGTGCTCTTATTGGTATGTAAACAAAAAAAGACAGGGTACAAAAACCAACAAACTTAAATTCAAAGACTGCAATGACCTTGTATGTATTGAACTACCAACAAATTCTGTTGTTACATGACAATATTGGCTCCCTATAATAGGGAAAAAGAACATTTCTCATAGAGATGACCCTTCAGGATCGGGAGGGAAACCTAACATGACAATATCGACTCACTACAATAGGGAAGAAGAAAATTGCTAATAGAGATGACCCTCCAGGCTAGGGAGGGAAACCTAACAGAAAAATATAAATGAATGAGGAACACTGTATTATAGTGAGAAAAACCCGTGAACATGGAAAGATTTTTTTGAGAAGAAATTGCAAAGTATTTGACAATTTGTCTTGAAATTATGTTGATATCTTCCATTGCAATGAATCATTAATTGCACTTAGTCATCATTCTCCTCCATAATGACGAATTGTACTTAGTCATCATTCTCTTCAATCCCTTTATTGTTTATCTGTAGATCCAAAAGTTACTAGAAGTCTATGTGATGAAAACAATGAAATAGATGACTTTGATAACAATTTAGAGGGAAATTGAAGCATCCATCAAATAAACATAAGCTCAATATTGAATCCAGTGTTCCAATGTCGATCACCAATTGCTTATTTAGTTCTTATCAATAAGATATCTCAGTTTCCCGAATCTACCAAAATAAGAAAAGATCGAATCCCAAGTAAGAATAAAATATCCATGTGAAATGGTTGACAAACATTATAGATTTTATAGCCGATAATATGACAAAGTCAAGAGGCAATGTCCCAGTTCACATGACATATTGAACAAAAGGAGAATAACCTTGACTTACATATGAACATTTGTGAAGGAAAGGTATTAAACATATATGTTGCAAAGATTCAATCATTTGTGAAGGCGAAACATTAAACACATATGTTTCAATTATTCAAAGAAAGAACACAAAACATGCTTGTGGATCGACAATTACATTAAATAAATAAATTATAATAATAGGAAAACTTGTAAAATCTCATAAATGTTAAAAAACAAAAGACTAATAACTAAAGGTTGTATCCTACTAAAACATAAATTGTGCATCCAAGGTGAGTAACTAGCATCAAGTAAGCGAAAGTGGAATTCCTCTTAACAATCTTCCATCACTCTATCTATATAGCAGTAAAAGGATGTATAGGAAGAAATATTTATTTTGGCCAAAATGTAACATTAATCTTCAATTTTCAACAAACAAAATAGACTCATATGATATAATAGGTAGGGACCTTACTTATGCAAGATTTTATGCCAATCTTTTTTCATCTATTTGATATGTTTTTATTGATCTTTTATGTATCAATTTACTGTTTTGTGAGCTAACCCGTTTATTGTCTTTCCATATTATGTTTTGTTCCTCTGAAGTAAAAACATTGAAAATGTTTTTAAAGATCTAGCAATACTGTAATGAGACTTTGTAGCCTTGATTAGAGATGTGTCATGTTTCTATTGAGCAGTGTTGCAAATATTTCCTATTTCTTCCGAGTTTTTCAGGTTGTTGATTTGTCTAATGTTTTCACAATTCTTCAGGTCTATGTTATTCTTGCCCATATTTATAGCTTATTATTGCTCATTTATAGCTGAAATTAATCTTTTTTCACATCGTTGATGATGGGGACCACAATGAAATATTGGAGGAAATAGTGAAAGATCTGAAGGAAACTAGAGTGCCCCCTGAATCCTTCATGTTAAGTTTAGCTATTGGTGGAAATGAAGGATCTATAGAATTTTTGGAGGATTACACGGTTGAAGCTTGGCCTTTTGGGCCCAAATTCATATAGATGATTTTATTAGTAGTTTTGGTCTCTTTTTTATATAGGTTTCTTGGGAAGATGGGCATGTTTACATTTTGTATGTCATGGTATAAAGTCTAAAGAGTCATTTTGGAAATATAATATGGGGGTGATGTGGTGCCCTTTATTTTGTATGTTTATGTAAACCCTACAATTTTATATCTATTATTATAAGTTATTTCTACATATTTGAACCAAAAATAGAATGCCTGGGCACTTTAAGCCAGTAATATATGGATGAAACTTTTATCAAAATGACCTAATAGTGCAACTTATACAAGATATAATGCATTATCTAATTGAAAATAATAATATACCGAAAATTACTCTTCAAGAATTCATTTAAACATTGCAAAAAAAAGCATATGTAAACATGGAACCAATCTATTTTTTAAAATTACGATTTTAAAAAAAATCTAGTAAACCAACCTCCAAACATGATTTTTCCATAAATAATAGTAATATTATATATTAATTATATATAAATATAAATATAAATAAATATATATATGAGTTTGAAAGAGAGACATTTTATATATATATATATATAAAAGAAATCAAAATAAATTTACATAAAAGAATATTTTAAATATAATATTTTTGATAAAAATAAATGTTATCTCTTTAAAATAATTAAAATTAACTTTGAAATATCTATTTTGTTTTTATATTTGAGAAAGAAAATTAAAATAAAAAATCCAAGAAAAACCTTCAAACAAGACTTTGGTTTATATTTGATAAACAAAATTAAAATGAATCTATACTCTTAAAAAAAAAAAAACCTCGAAACAAGATTTTTCCATAAGACAGCCAATGTAAACCCAAATGAGTGGGAGCACGGGAAGGGATTTTTACCTCTCCTGCACTCTCAGGATTCTGTTAAACTGTGGTTTTGGTATAGAAACCAATAATTAAAATGGAATAAATGTTGCTATCATTCTAATAAATATATCCAAAGATCAAAGCATGGTATAATTTACCTCTTAACCACAACTCAACCAAAATAATAGAGAATATATATAAGAATAGAGAATACACAATCAGGAAGTTGACATTCTATCAAATCAAACATGTTCCAGGGGATTCAAGATCCCTTCACATCAAGCCTGTTCTAGGGATTTAGAATCGCTTCACAGAGGAATCCCCCTTAGGCTTATTGACTTATAGCTGATGTAGAATAGGGTAGTCACAATGACTGTTGATACATGTCGATAAGACGTAGCTTATGACTATGATTGTGTAATATTTTGGATATATAATAATAAGGAGTTTTGGATTTAGATACATGTAGATAAGACATAGTTTATGACTTACTATAATTGTGTAATATTTTGTATATATAATAATGAGGAGCTTTGAATTTAAGTAGATTAAATAAGTTGTTGGAATTGTGAGTATAAGTTATTGAGATTGTGTAATTTAAATACAATCGAGATATCGAGATATTGATTACACATGCAAAATTGAATTCAATTTTATAATAAATGGATTTTGAAAAATAAACTATCTCCTTCTTTTTTATAATAAAATGGATTTTGAAAAATAAAGAATGTCCATTTGAGTTTCAAATAGATTTTGAAAAATAAAAAATATTGCCCTGAACCTAAATTTAAAAGACTCAAATGGATTTTGAAAAATAAAAAATCTCGCCCTAAACCAATTAAATATACCCCAATACACGTCCATATTAAACAACCTAAGATGGTCTACTTCAAAGGAATAAACCTAGAGGAGTGTAGCACCAATACCAGGTCTTCCATGCTTGACTGGCTTATACGGAACAGAAACCTCTGCCAGATAATGTCCAATCATCTCAGGCTGAAATGACAACAACACAAGAATCAACATCTCTTCCATTGCTAAAAATGAAAGATCACATGACACAAGCCAGGACAGTTTCCATATTCACGACATCTAATAGGATAACTTGTTACCTTGACTTCAACCTGATTGAAGGTCTTTCCACTGTAAACACCAATAATGCTCCCAATCATCTCGAGAACAATTATCATGTTAAAGAGATGGGTTCTAACAGGCTCTAGTTTCTCACCCGCGGAAGCTTACCGTTTCTGCAAACATGGATAAAAATTATACAACCGATTTATAGTGTATATTTCATCCAAGCACAAGATAAACATGAATCTTTGAAATCTTAATATAAATCCCATATCATGATTCAAAATTGTGGAAGTAGCATTCAAAACTGAAAACAACAACCTTTTATAAAGATCGAAATGCTTTATCAATTTTGGTTTAGATGGGTAATGTCTCATATTGAGAGCTTTGTGTTCATACGTAATTCTTGTGCAACACAATTGTTTATTAATTGTTTGGGGATTTGACAAGGTCTCCACTATATTTGTAAGGTCAGTGATTCTCCATTTAACGAAATTTCCAAAGGAAAAGGAGATCGATAAGATAAAATCATCATATTAATTACCATAAAATAACCAGAAAAGTAGGGAGGCTTTCAATACTATATCTACATCTTAGGCAGGGTTTAAGTACTATATCTGCACCATGTTATCTTGATCAGGATTGGCACAATGACTAGAGTACAAAATTTCCTCTGCATAATTTTGTCAAAACGAAGTATTAAGATATCCTTTTCCCCATATTTCCTCTGAGCTGTGCTAATTTGTAACCCAAATTCATGTCTGCTATATCTTCAAATTATTCTTTGTACGGAATATCAATGGAATGGATTTAACAAAGAAAGATTCAAAGACTTTGGAAATAATTTTCAACTTAAGCTAAGTTACCAGGATTTATGTAAGTGTTACACATAACTGAAAGCAATCAAGATTATCTTACAAGATTAATACACAGGCCACTGCAAAGATTAATACACAGGCCACTGCAAAGGCCAAATAACCCTGCCTGCTCCAAATTAGAAGCTTCAAAAGTTGTGGCAACTTTAAATTGTCTTCAAAAGTTGTGGCAGCTTTAAATCGTATATTGCCACAAGAAAATTGCTAACATTCTCAAACTATTGATATGTAGAATGTGCAGCACCCATGTATCTCTTCTCTTGCAACATTCGAGTCAAGAGGACAAAATAGGCGAGAAATATTTTTTACCTGGGGATGGAAGGAAAATGGAAAATTAGTCACACCAAGATTTCAGGTTATCAATCGTTTATGTTATGGGATGATACTCAGCTGCTCTACACTCAGCTCAAACTTGAATTTGTTTCTTCAGTCATAATTATTTTTGATGGCCTTCTTGAATATTTCTTCAGGAAACAGTAAATAGTCTCTATAGATACGAAAGCGAACCTACAGGCAAAGCACATGGTCATTAATAATATGGTATACA
Source organism: Larix kaempferi (assembly GCA_027924585.1). Classification (NCBI taxonomy): domain Eukaryota; kingdom Viridiplantae; phylum Streptophyta; class Pinopsida; order Pinales; family Pinaceae; genus Larix; species Larix kaempferi. The sequence goes on along the minus strand of BSBM01000331.1, from coordinate 11,485,805 downwards.
ACCTCCAACTGCAAGACATGCCATTTACACAAAAATCAATGTTTGATAGCGGTAGAAAAATAGATTTAGTTGCACTGAAACAGATCTGCCATTTAAAAGTGCACTTGTCACTTAGAACATGGAATACAATCAGAGGCAATGAAAGAGCATGACACAACGACATTAAATTATTTACCTGAGAGGGAAAAGACCTCTTGGATCGTCTGAAGGCATTTTGTTCTAGCTCAATCCCTAGAACATAATGCCAAGCTTGGCAATATACATAGCTACATATCTTTTTAACTTATCTGCAAGGCAAAGGAATGGATGCCATCTTAATTTTACAGAGTCCCTACTAACTCGTAATATGTAACTCGACAACAACAAAATATAGTGCACCGCGTGAACTTGTTGGCTGAAAAAAAGTTTAAAGCAGTGCATGAGAAGATGTGGGCTTATACGGTGTTGTCCCTCAGTCTTCCTCTATATATCCAGAGACACTTCTACTTATACAAGGGAAATCTACAGGAAAAAGTTGGATACTGCATAGATGTAACTTCTGAAACATGTACTTACAGAGAAATGTTGTTTCCTTTTATGCATAATTAGCAAATGAGGTTCACTTGAAAGAGGATTTTAATTGACTGTGTGATATTGTATCGATGTAGATTGTCACAGGCCACTACTTCTTGTGGTGTCCATGCCAAGTGCAAGCAACAATAAGAAGTATCCATTGACCTATAACCAGCAACAATAAGAAGTATCCATTGACCTATAACCATAGAATCTTTGTTGATGCTCCAACCTTTGTACTCTTTTTAGCTTCAGGTATCCCGGCCCACACTTCTTCAAAAATACCAATGTTTCCATACTTGGCAGGGTTTTCTAACTTAGAGTTCCCTCTCACAATACATAAAACATGGTTATTAGTGTCGAATTAGGTTCATAACATGGTTTTAAACTTTTTACAAAGAATCACTTGATCGCTATGGAGGAGTGCCTACTAAATATTATTAATACTGAAAAACCAATATCTTGCTTGATCCAGGAATTCTGAGATAGCTTCATGTCTAAGAAAAAATTAAATGAAAAAACATGGTGTGATCCAAGAATTATAATATAGCTCAGATATGAGATAAGAAAAGAGGAAATGACAACACATGTCATATAAGAAAAGAGGAAATGACAGCACATTATCATAATGTCATATGGGTGACAACAAATCTACAATCCACTAGCACATAAATATTTTTATCGATTTGGTAAGTAATATTATGTGGATGGTATTTTATTTTATTTTTCAATTATTAGTATTCCATGCAACGATAAAAAAACATCTAATCAATAACTCTAGTCCAATGATTATTAAGAAAAAACGTATTAAAGGAAAATAAAAAATAACACTATTTTAGTTAACCTTAATAAATATGACGTTTTGTAATGGTTTGATTTCAAACTAATTCTACAAAGTGGAACATATAGTCTCTATCTACGGAAGAGACTAATAACATAATAAATTACTTTTGAAAATTCTTCAAAACTTATAATAAATTATATTTTATATTGTAATAGTATGAAAACATACTGTATTCAAAATAAATATTCAAAATTTTACGCTTCTTGATCAAACTCTTTATTATTCAAACTATTTATTATTTATCTTGAGTTGTTAATGTGACCTATAAGTCCTCATACTAATACTCTTCATGCTAATACTACTAAGATAAAAAGATTAGAAAAAAAGTTCAACCATAAAACATACATACTGAAACCCATTCTTCACGTAAACTTATTCCTAAACTTTTAACATTAGCATTATTTTCAGTAGATGTATTAAATAGGTCACTTAGATTGTACGGTTTCACGTCCATATATATCGCATATCCCATTAGAACTTGCTCAAATTACAAATTCCAAAATAGTAATTACTATAATTTTAAACCTTTCCCTAGTGCACATCCATTGTAATATCAACGGTCCAGCCCATGTCCATGCCCTTGTCATTCCTTTTTCCATCGCAAGTGTAGTTACATGGAATTTGAAACTAGGATTTTCTTCATATTTTAAAGTATAGAATTTCTGGTATCTTAGATAGGACCTATGGATGGTCATACACTCACTGGTAGAGACTCTATTTGAACCGACGGAGAGTAGGCGCACGGAAATGTGCGACCTGCAGTGACACACCGATACAAGTTTTTTCGGTGTGCAATCAAGACAAGGATTGCCAATAAAACCCTAGTGGTTGCGAAACTTAAAACATTACTAGGCGGTCAGAACATGATTGTTTAGATATAGACAATTTAGTTGTCTTTAGTTCATTCGCAACACCCTAGGAAACTCCAGTGGTCACTCTCACATTCACAAACAAACAACAATGTAGCCTAATGGCATGAAATGAAGGCTCTACTTGTTTTCTTTTGATCACAAACATTGGCGGATGCAAATAACCACCATCCTCAAATAAAGCGGAGTTCCTACACATAATAGTTGTGTTCATTCTCCCTATGAGAGAACGATCACAACACAGAGCCCATACAAGTAGCTTCTCGGGATGTTGTTGTTCTGTATCTTTGAGATGTGTAAAACAATTTCCTCATGTAAAAAAATTTCCTCCACAAAAATTATGTAGCTTTGTTGCAAGTGTAATAAGTAGTGAAAGAAAGTAGTGAACACAATTTTATTAGTCAACAGGAGGGAGTTACATGGAAATAATTTTTTCACATGGCTTGTGTAACATAAAGGAGAAATGGCTTGATAGAACTCAACTGGAAAATATGTGTATAAAGTGATATCATTAGACAAAATAGTCTGAAAGAATACAACTCAAGGAAAAAAATCCCCACATTTCATTCCATGTCTAAGGGTTAGAATTGGTTAACTACAGATCACCCACATTCAAATGCACATGATAGGACAAAAAATCAACTCATGAAATTGAAACATTTGAAGTCTCAACAGTTGACGAAACTAGTTTCTAGCTCTCACGGAATCCGAAGCACTTCGAATACCCACCACAACCTTTCAAAATATCAGTGAAGATGTCGAAATGGGGATCTCACATCAGAGGTGAGGAAAGTACGGCTAGGTTCAATTTCTACATATCTCCCCTTCATATTCAGTCTTCCATGAGCCTAACAGGTGTTGATTGTAGGTAAGACTACATTTGAGGTCCATCCACTAGGGTGAAGGAAAAGTGCCCTTCCGTTAGAGGTACGTTTTGTTTTCTTGTACATATCTTGTTTCTTCTTGTATATTTTTTTTATTGATGTTTTCATGCACGCAGGTTACAGTCAGCACAATCTGAGTGAGGACTACTCCCCCTATATCTATTTCACTTGTGTGGACCTGAAATGTTGAGAGCTGCATATGGTCATGTAAACCTCCTGCTCTCAAGGGTGAACCAACAACGACCTATTGTTTTTTATGACTATCAAAAATCTATTTTTAATAAAAAATCTGATTTTGGACATATATGTGTCTTCCTCCATTCTTTTCCATTTAGCAATATCGCTATCTTTCTATGTTCTTTTTTTAAAATTCTGGAAAATTGCACCATATGTACATTTGAACTATAAATATTATTATATTTTTCTTCTATTAACATGTACATAAAAACCTATATTTTTACTCTTTAGATGTTATCTTTTCTTATGCTATATACTTTGGACAAATGTACACGTCGTGCATAGTCCTAAATACTCTATTATTTTACATAATCAATTTCATCTATTGAATTAATAGTGTTATGTTTATTAATTGATGTCATTACATTAATAGAGTCATATTTTCAAAGTGTATTTAATAATTGCGGATCTCAATGAAATAACAGTTTTATTTTTTTTCATTCCATTAACTACATTAAAATCTATTTAAGGAAAGAATAAATACATATTATAGTTGCATTTTCATACAAACACTAAAGATACAAAGTTTGATATTCATTTAACTAATGTTACTGTAGTAACAACACACTGATTTTTAACAACATTTTAAAATTTGAAATTCAAACGATTATGCATATTTCTCTTTGCATGTTTATAGTTCCCCCTTTAATTTTCTTAAGCATCCAAATAGATTTAATTATTGATGCATTTGCATGCTAATTCTAATGGGATGGTGCAAGGTAATGATACCCAATTATGACACGTTAGTTGCAATGACATTCTGGAAAAACGGAAATATTATCATTCAAATGAATTATTGGAGGTACCTACAAAACTTTTTCGGATTAGGTGTAAAAAGATGAAACGTAGAAAAATGAATGACCTTCCGGAATATATAACTTTTATTTATGGAAAAGTTGTATAACCACCCCAAAATGTCATTATTCGAAGATTGGTATGTTATTTTTTTTCTCAAACATAATGCACATGTTTTTGTTGAGCCACTTGTTTGCTATGTAAATTTTCAATTTACAAGAAAAAAAATATGTAGAGGCATAGGCAACAGAAGAATCTTGTGCGGGGCTATTTTTTCAAAATTTTAAAAGTCAATTTTATATTCTTTTTAAATTACCGAAGTTGGTGAAGCTCTAAAACGACATGGTAAAGTGTTGAGCCACCATATCATGGTCTAAAAATAATCAAAATACTTCTTCTTTTTTTACGTTGTAGGTATTTTCGTGCTCTTATGCAGGTTCTTTTCCGGTTTTGAAATAGGTAAGCCAATCAAAAGTTATAGTCCAAATAAGAGACCTATGTTTTTTACAAATTTGACATGAGTGTAGTTAAAAATGAATTAAAAATAGAAAACAACAAATGATCTATTCAAAAATTATATATTTAGAATCTGCACACAAAGCTCGACAAGTGTGTGCAATTTCATCTGCAATGCACTCATAAAGCATTTGCAGAACTAGTTGTGAAAAACAGAAAGTTATAGCATTTGATGTGTTCTGCCATAAATCAAACATAAATCAAACCGAGCCTCAAGGTGCAATCCGAAGCTAATTCCAATTCTGCAAGGGTGCCAAAAACAATTTGAATTTAGACACGCGTGCATGCATAGAAGCACGCACGCGCTATAGCGCATGCCAGCTATAGCGCATGCACGCTCCTTTGCACGCACGCGCTATAGCATGCTTGCGCTCCTATGCGTGCACGTGCTATAGCGTGCGTGCGCTCCTGTGCACGCATGCATTGTTGTCTTACACATTTTTTTTTTACCTATCTGTCCGTAACCACCCCCCCCTCCCCGCCAACTATCTATAACCCCACCCCTCTTCCCTTCCTATCCACCCAATCCCTCCCCCTCTATTCCACAAGGGTATCCATTGCGCTAGATGTATCCAAGTCTTGGGGACTAAGGGAATTGGACATGGTCAAGGGAGGATACCTAAGACTCGAGCCTTAAAGGAATATTATATCCATCTAGGGCTAAGAAGGTTACCTCCACCAACTAGACATGGCCTCTTGAGGTATCATTGTACTGTGATTGAGGATGGAAGTGCCATTATATGGTTTTGAACTTAGTATCTATATGTCTTAGGGCATTGGAAATGGTTTTCCAAGGAAGAAGTATTGTAGCCATCAAATACTAAGAAGGTTTTATCAACCAAGGCCCATCATTTGGTTATCATCATCATCATCTTCTTCATCATAATCATCATCATCGTCATCACCATCTTCATCATCATCATCATCATCATTTTCGTCGTCATCACCACCACCACCAACATCATCATCATCATCATCATCATCATCTTCATCATCTTCATCATCATCGTTGTCATCGTCATCACTATCATCTTCATGGTCTTCATCATCATCATCTTTATCTCCATCATCATCATCATCATCATCATATTCGTCATCATCATCATCC